>MVGT01004340.1:5953-87675 GCA_002174775.1 Macleaya cordata
GAGATTGAAATATTCGATTCTTGTTCTTAATTCCGCATATTAAGAATCGAATAAGTCAATACTCTTGTTAGAGATTTTTGTTGTACTCTTATCACCTTAGTAATTTTTTTAATTAGGTGATAGTGTGATCCTTAACTATAGTCACATTGACATACGGTTAAATTCATTAACCGTAGGGCGAATTTAGACTTTCACAACCTGTGGGTCGGGCCATGCTTAGCTAGAGGGCTATGCATTGGTTTCCTTTGTCGTAGGAGACGGCTTAGGACTGTACATGCAAGAGGTGGTACAGCGGCATTCCTAGAACGCCTTAGGTTCCTATGCGTGCTATACATTTAGTCGACAATAGGCTTGGCCTGAAGCTTCTCTGGAAGGACCGAGCTATCCGAGATGCATATCTTGGTGTGCTTATGGATATGCTTGGCATGTCTTGTGTTGAGCTATCTGGGGTGGTGTAACACGGTGTGGCATAGTAAGGAGAGAGATATGCCTGGATCATTGGATGCTACTAAGTTGCAGGTTAGCATTCTCATGTTGCTATATAGAAACCTTGTAGCCAGGATGGACCTCGCATATACATATGCTTGGTTGGAGCCTCGATGCTTCTTGACAGGTGAAGCTTATGACTGTATGGGCAGTCCGAGTAATATCGGCTTGCCCAGGTGGACGGCTATTCACGGTAACCTTCCCGGTACTGTGGAGACAGTGAATCCTACCTGTTGGACTAGTGTCATAGGACACGATGAAGTAACTTGTAGGCCAGCATATGAGCGTGGCTCGTGTTGGTTATTCCGCTGTGGATATTGGTGCAAGATGACCTAATGGTCTAGAGCAGAACCGAGATGGTTTGTGAGGTTGACTATGGACTAGGAGGGAGTCTGTAGTGCCGCACGGGTGGACGGTAAAATGAATTTCTGCTGCGTGACCACATATGTTGCTGGTCGACCGTTCCGCCCGTGACACATGGCACATAGAGATTAAGGGTGTGTTTGGGTCGCGGTGATTGACCGTGAGAGTTTAAAAATGGTGAGAAAATATCAAATTTCGTTGTTTGGTTCGCGTGAATAAGAGTTCATTTGAGATACGATACAGGCACGAGGATGCGTGTTGCCGTTCCGACCGACGTCGGAATACGAATTCCATAAAACTTAAAGTTGCCACATTATTATATAAAACATTTTTTATTCTTCATTTTTTTTTTCGTTTCTTGGTGTCTTCTTATCTCTACTCCATCTCTCTATTGCATAATCCAACCTAAATCTGGAAACCCTCTCTCCAACCAGAAAATCTAGGTTGTTTATTTCTCTTTCTAAATCTTCCTTTTATCTCTCTTGCTTGAAGAACTCATAACGAAGGCAAAGGTGGGAAAACCCTAAGAATGATTGAAACAATTCGTTACGGTTTTGCTGTTGACGAAAAATGGGCCAAATACTCGACGAAGATGAAAGGGCTTCCTGAAAATCTGTGTTGTGCAAGAGATCTATGGTAAAAATAAGGATTTTTGTGAGTTGGTTTTTTATTAAAAGATTTTTTTTCTTAACCAGAAAAATTAAAAGTTAGGGTTTTATGTTAAATTTCTCAGATCATAAATCATAGATCTGAATCCGATCTCGTCTCTTTCTCTGTTTTTGTGATCACTCTACTCTCTTATATCAAAGATCTAATGATTTCCGACGGAAACTAATAATTTCTGACGAATAACTTGGATGATTCCGCCCAGATCCGCCCATTTTTCTCTTCCTCTCCTTCTCTGAGTTTCTTCATTCTAAAAAAATTAATAGATTAATGTAGACACCCTAATTTTGCCCACCTTCACTCATTGAGCACTTTTAGATTCTCACTAATCACCCCCAAAAATAATCCTAAATGGAGTCCAAAATTAAGCCCAAAACCAACCAAAAATAAAGCTCAAAACCTTGCTAAAAAATAGCTCGAAACATCACCCAAGTCAAGCCCAAAAGCGGTCCAAAACCATCTAAAAAACAAAGCTAAAAAACCAAGCCCAAAGTTATCCCTCTAAGCAAGCCCAAAGACGGCAAAAAACCATCCAAAACAAAAGCTAAAAAAAGTAGCTCAAAATAGGCTCAAATAGCCCATTTAAACTATTCCGTTTACTCTTTGTTTTGTTTTGTTTTCTTTTTTCATCTACCTCCTTACTATTCTAGCCACTGTCTATTGTCAAATCTACCTCTCCATTTCTAACTTTTTATTTTTCACAAAAAATTCAACTCTTTTCACTTTTAAAAAGTCCACCTCCTTACTATTCCAACACATTTTCACTTTTTGTCAAATCAATCACCTTACCCCATTTATTACTTTTGGTGAAAGGCTATAAATATGGCCCTCCACCCCACATTTCAAGGAGGAGGAAAATTCTTGAAAAAGGAGAGGAGAAAATTCTAGAGTTAAAAAGAGAATTCTAGAAAAAGCTAACAAATCTTGGGAGGAATTCTAGAGAGAAGAAATTTTGGAGAGATCAACTCATCAACAAAACAGCCTTTGGAGATATAAAGATTTGAAGACTTGAAGAAGAAAGAAGAGACCAAGACTTAAGAATTCTTTTCTCTTTTTAGGACATAAATATCAACCATCTCCTCCAATATCTAAAGCTCTACCCATTCTAGTCATAACACTCTTTTAAAATTTAGGAGTGGTGTGTCCTTTTTGGGTTTAGAGGCTTTCAAAAAACATCTCTACAAGGCTTAGAAAGTCATCAAATTGAGGCAAAACTCTAACAATTTCTAACCACAACACTCTTATTAAATTAAGAGTTGTGTGACCTTTTTTTGGTAGGAGACTTCAAAACCAATTTCCTTCCAATCTATCTCATAAACCTAGGTATAGAAATTTTCTAAACTTGGTTAAACTTCAAGATGATCTAAATTAGATTGTCTTGAAAGCCATAAAACTTGTGCTCATTTCAAGTTGTAAATATTACTTATACATTTATATATTGTTCCAAAGTGAACATTCATCCTTATATCTATCTTATTTATATTTCTCGTCATTTACTTCATAGTTACTAACACTAACTTTCTAACATTTTTACCATTAAAATTAAAGCACTTATTTCTCTTGTTTATAAATCTTGTTTATTTACAATTATTTACTTATTTCGTCAAGAAAATCTAAAATAGATTGTTCTAGCACCTTTTCTCTTGTTTATTTTATAATCCCTCAGTTATCAACCTTGTCAAGGAAATCTAAAATAGATTGTCCTGGCACATTTTCTTGTTATTTACAATCACTAACTTACTAACCTTGTCGAGGAAATCTAAAATAGATTATCCTGGCACATTTCCTTTGATGTAAAGATCATGATGATAAATCACCAAGAATGTAATAACTTGTTAAAATGAATTACTGTCTAAAGATAAATGCCATAGTTGAAAAAACTTGCATACAAATGCCCTAAGGAGAAAATATTTTAAAAAGAAATATTTACAAGGGTAATATCTCATAAAAAAGGGATCTTACCAATTCTAATAAGTATAAAAAATTTGTACAATTTTCTAAGATTCTAAGAATGACAACATCATTAAGAAGTCCTAATCTTTCTTTCAAATAAGGGAAGATTATCAACTCACTTGTCTTCTAAGAAGACATTTAGTGTCTCCTAAAATACAGAGACAATTCATAAAGATATGCTTCAAAAGAAAGCATGTACATTGTGGCTTACATTTGCTTTCAAAGAAAGTATTTGTTCAGTTACGTACTTAATCTCAAAAAGAGATACATACCCAATTACCCATAAGATAGTTAATTGCTCAGATTTTCTGGGCAAAATTTCAAAAAGAGATACATACCAAACAAATATCCCCAAAATTACACCCTAATTACGAAGTAGAGACCGATCTTGGATTGGGCGATTGTTAGGTGCCTCACCCCTTCCTGACACGTAACAGAGTTTTCCTACTATGAAATTTAAATCGCAGACCAATCTAAGGAAGACCGCCATTAGAATTTTTTTTAAAAGAAAAGGCTAAGAATAGTTTTCTAACTATAGGGTCCTGATTACCTAAAAATCAGGTAGCAACTCCAAATCAAACAAAGAAACCACAAGACTCTCAGAGAGAGATGCAAAAGTTATTTCCCTCGGCCAAAAAGAGCAAGAGAGGGAGGAAAATTCTCATAGCATTAACGGACCAAAAGTGTGGGTGCTACAACTGGCGACTCTGTTGGAGACATAAGACAAGAACTCGACTCGAAAAGTAATTAAGGGTATTTTCTGATATTTGTTGTACTCTAATTAGGTTTGTGTACACGAACAATGTCACATAACCATAATCGTAGGAAAATCCTAGTTCGTGAATATCAGTTAAAAAAATAAATAAAGAAAACCCTAGCTTTAAATTAGAAAACCCTAGCAAAATCTTAGTTTGTGAACATCACTTTTTTTTAAAAAAAAACAAAACTTGGAAAATCCTAGCCTTAAAAAAAGAAACCCTAGGAAAATCCTAGTTTGTGAATATTACTTCAAAAAGAAAAAAAAACTTAAGAAAACCCTAACATTCAATAAGAAAACCCTAGGAAAATCCTAGTTGGTGAATATAATTTTTTTCCAAAAAACAATCTATGAAAATCCTAGCTTTCAAAAAGGAAACCCTAGGAAAATCCTAGTTTGTGAATATCACTTTAAAAAAAACCTTAAGAAAAACCTAACTCTCAATAAGAAAACCCTAGGAAAATCTTAGTTGGTGAATATCACTTTTCAAAAAGAAAACCCTAGCTTTCAAAAAGTAAACCTTAGGAAAATCTTAATTTGTGAATATCACTTTTCAAAAAGAAAAACACTAGGGAAACCCTAGTTTTCAAAAAGAAAATCTTAAGAAAATCTTAGTCTGTGAATATCACTTTTCAAAAAGGAAAAAAATACCTTAGGAAAAACCTAGTAGGATTGCATTCATTAAACACTAAGTGACTATGGCATCACCACAACATAAATGTTATAAAAACTAACAGTTCTCCTGAAAAACCTAGGTGCAAGGTACATAGAATTTGTTTAGCGAAAGACAACAATCACGGAAAATTCTGAAGAATCATCTGGCAAGAGTTCCCAAACTATTTGGATTAGGCCATTAAGGAGGTTAACCCGCAACGAAAGAATGTCTGATTCAGAAAAAATAAATGAGTCACAGATGACTCCCCAAGTAAATAAGAAGATGATGGAGTCCTACATAGATGAAATCCTTATGGATAAGCTTGCCATCTTAATGTCACGACAGAGATCAAAAGAGCCAACTTTCATTGAGAACTCTGAGAAAAACCAGGGTCAGATTTCGGGAGTAGAGAAGCAAACTCAAGAAGAGGAAAAACAAGAAGCAATGGAGCTGATACAACTTCGTTCAGTTCATATCGCATCCAAGGAACTGGTGCCACTCCAAAGTCAGGTGCCAGACAAAGTCGAGCACTAACAAGGAGAAGACTTAGAAATGGAGAAGTGGAAGAAAACTCCCATGTATCAAGAGTTTCAAGAAACAAGGGAAGAATACCGCAAAATGAAGATAAGGACTTTCGACGCAGATGCTGATACCAAGCTCCAACGGAGAAACTCCCCCTAATTTGAAATTTCCCAAAATGGAGAAATATGACGAGTTCAGATGTCTGAGAGCACACATCACCTTATATATGGGATATTTGAGACCTCTAGGCGTTGGTAACGAGTTGCTAGCTCATTTGTTCCAATGAAGTCTCACGGGGTTGACACTGAAATGGTTAGTGGATCTGGATCGAAAGACTGTACCAACTTGATCGGCTTTAACCGATGCTTTCACAAAGTAGTTCTCCCAACATTCTAATTTAATGGTCACCAAAGGATAGTTAATCCTATACAGATTACATAGCCAGATGACAGTTGAAGATCAGGAAAATGATTGACCGACCTACAGAAACAAAATAAATTGCCATAATCTTGAAAAACGTGACACATGAATATAAGTAGCCTCTAAGTCTAGTGGCCCATGCGGAAATGGCAGAACTAGTTTAGTCAGGAACTCAAATAGAGGATACAATAAGAGAAGGTGCATATTATACTGAAAATCTTCAACTTTTTGTAAACAACGTCTAAATTTTGGGGGACAGAAGAACTCGTAAGAGGTGGTGCCAATAAGGATGCAAGTTGAAGATCCTTCCTCATAACTAAATGCTACTTCCAACCCATCCAAATAGCTGAGTAACAAAAAAAAATAATCTCCTTCAAGTAGCTTAAACATTGGCTAGGAGCAACTTGAACCTCAAAGGTAAAATCATCGGTCGTCAAAGATGAAGGATGAGCCTAATTTTGTCCATTTTTAATTGAAAAATTCTCCCGCAAAATTTTTTCCGAAATCAAAGAAACCAGGGCGGGGTTTAATTTAAAAAATGTTGTTATAAAAAAAAAAAAAGAATTTAACTTCTATAAAAGCCTATGATGGAAGTTCTAAGATACTTAGAGTGTTTCAGGCACTACTCAAAGTTTGGCATCTAAGGAAAAGTTTTCATCTGTAAAAGAAAAAAATTAAGAAAGAAAAAAATTTGTCAGTTGATGTCTGCCTGCCATTGTTCGAACCAGCTGGTACTTATCTGTAAAAGAAAAAAAATTGGTCAATTGATGTTTGGTTCGAACCAGCTGCTAAAAGAAATTTTGGTCCGTTAATGTGTGGTTCGAACCACACCGGACCTGATGTGCTCAGGCCCTCTCTGGTTCGAACCATAGTTCGAACTAGCTGCTACTTAGAGCCTTTTTCAACCCCATTTGAGTTTTCCGGTGATTTTTCGTGAACCGGCCGTGCATGCTTCTTACAAACGCAAGCATAGAGTCATAAACACATAAAAAAGGAGCTTCATTGATTCTAGGGGAGACACCTCAAAAGAGGTGGTTTACCAAAAAAAAATAATACCTCCGCACGACGGCGAGCCATCGGATGCCGCCGACAGTCGACCCTAAAGGCCTCATCGACAGCCACCTCCCCACATCAACGAGCCATTAGACACCCCATATTTGTTGCACGATAACCACGATCAAAAGAGATATCAACAATTAGAGCAGGACCAAGTAAAGGAAGAAAAACTAAAAATAATCCATGAGGAGAGTCGGGCGAGATCGATGGCCGTAGACGGTAGGTCAGAGCGTAACGAAGACCCGACTACCGCCTCGAGGGTGTTCGGAGCTTGGAAGAAAGTGGAATGGAAAGCGGCGGAAACCGGGGAAAGGGGGCGAGCTTCGGTGTTCTTGGGCTTACCTCTAAAAGAAAAGATTTTTCTTTCCTTTTAAAGGCAAAGCCGCCGAAGGCGCACGCTCCCCCGAAAACCCTGAAAAGGAAATGGGTATAAGCTGAAACAAAAATTGCGTTAGGAAAATCCTCCTCGAAAAGTAAAGCTCTAAAGTGGCTCACTCATCCATCAATCTAAGTTTCAGATCCCTTAAAGTTAGCCCATTTCACCCAACAAGCCACTCTCCAAATTTTACAAATTCCAAAGGAAATATGTCTTTCCATGAAAATGGTAAGAAGATTAAAAAAAGGCAAGTGGTCACAAAGATCTAAATCTTCAAAATCAAGAAAAATAAAGGGTCGAGTATTGAAGAGTTGATGTCATAAAACACGAAAGTGCATGCATGAGATGTACTAAATAAAGATTTTAGTCACATCACAAATACTTTGAAGACTCTAGGATGAAACTTGACAAAGCTTCAAGTTATCTCGTACAAAAACGACAATCTACAAAAGTGTTCCACCAAGTCCAAGAAAAGAGGAGATCAAGGAAGCCGAAGACAACCCAAAAATCAAAGCATCCGAGATCAATAGAGATTGTCAAGTGTTAGTCAACTCAAAAAAAATGCATCATCCAAGGTAAGTTGTTCAAACTTGAAACAAGGAGCAACGTACTTCAACAAAGATTCAAAAGAATGAACCTAGCTAAAAAGAAAAACTCTTGTCACTAGTTGGTAAATTTTGAGCCTAATTCTTTCATTTGTATCAAAAGCTAAATATCTCTCTCCCAGCCTAAAAAAAAAGAATACTGAGCAATACCAAAATGTCAAAGTTCAAAATCTAGGCTAGGGGCAAAAAAAATTCCCTAAATGAGACAAGTTCAAATTTGGAGTAAAAAGAACCCCCCCAGAAGATTCAAAGTTCACCAAGTTCAAATCCAATGGAGATTAAGAATCCCCAAAGAAGTCAAAAGTTTCAAACTAGGGGCAAAAGAAATTCCCTAGAAAATTCAAGATCCAGAAATTCCAAGCAAGGGGCAAAATGAATCCCCAAATGGAAAATTATGTCTAACAAGGATTCAAAATGAAGAACAAAAGAAATCCCTAAGCCAAAAAAGCTTTAAGAGGGAGAAACTAATCAACATCAGCCAGAGGTAGGCCAAAACTCTTGCTCGATTAAAATCAATTTGTAGCAAGTCAAAGTGACTTTGCTCCATCAAAACCACTTAGAAGCAAGTCAAAGCAACTTTGCCTGATCAACATCAGTCAACTGCAAGTTAAAGCAACTTTGCATCATCAAAACCACTCCAAAGTCGAACAAAGAATAAGCTAGAAGGGTCAAAGATCACTAAAGGCACACAAAAATTTTGTAACCGAGAAAGATCGAGTTATACCAGCATCGTTAATCAGTGAGAACCAAAATTGAGCCAACTAATTGTGCCAAGGGAGGTAAAACACCTTCTGCGGTGTGCAAAATAAGGTGTCATGACTTTGGCATACGGCCTGCAAGCAGACCTCTGCCAAAGAGGGGCATTTGTAGACACCCTAACTTTGCCCACCTTTACTCATTGAGCACTTTGAAATTCTCACTAATCACCCATCAAAATAATCCTAAATGGAGTCCAAAATCAAGCCCAAAACCAACCTAAAAATAAAGCTCAAAATGAAAGTCTAAAATCCTTACGGTTATTAGTTGGAATAACCGTATGTCAATGTGACTAAGGTTAAGGATTACACAATCACCAAATAAAAATAATATTGGTGATAAAGATGGAAACTAAAATCTCTAATCAAGAGTATTGACTTATTCGATTCTTTAACATGCGGAAACAAGAATCGAATATTTCAATCTCTTAATAAATATAAAGATATGCACAAGAGATTTTGTTTACGAGGAAACCCAAACTGGGAAAAACCCCGGGACCTAGTCCAGAAAAGAATCCACTAAAAGAAATGAAAACTTACAAACTGATTTACCACTCAATGGACACGAATTACGACTCCCTCTACGCTCCAACAGCTACGGTGTATAGTTCTTCAACAAATTCGAACTCCACGAATTTGCCTCTTAGTAGATGATGATGCGTCTCCAACTTGACCTCCGCAAGTCCCGCACCATGAACCAATACTTGACTCTTCAAGTATCACCACTTGCTTGACATTTTCAAGCTTCACCATCGGAATACCACCGGCACACAAAAACAGAGTTTTTGGTTTAAAATGGGAAGGATTTGAAACAAGTTCAACAAGCTTGAGAACTAAGGATTTAGAGTTGAAGACTCTCAAGTACTTGTTGAGGTGAGGGGTGAATGGTTGATTGAATACTGGAGATTCAACCCCTATTTATAGTGAAGATGTCCAGCTCAATCGTAGACTAAATTATTAGTTCTAGGTCTAATGGTAGACACCATTATTGGGGATGGGAGAATAATCCATTGAGCCTCTCATCCCACTTAGAGAGTTTTGCTTCTTATCCTATTTTTCTTGTATCTCAGAACCATTTCTAGGAGGAGGGCAAGAGGTAGAGGTGATTGGTGTGGGGGTAGGGGAGCTCAAGGGAATAAAGATGATGTTCCTACTGATGAGGGGAATGCACCATAGGACGAGGTTCCTCCACCACCATAATAGAGAGAGATCGGGCAAGGATCGTGGTCAGAATCGGGCAGAAGGTGTCAACACTCAGATGCCGAAGTGGACAATGTTACGGCAGTTGATCATGAAGTCAGTTGGGGCAGTTGTAGATGCCAGGTTGGATGCACGTTTGGGTGCTAGGGGTCTAGTGGCACCAGCTCCAGTTTAGGTGCCACAACCACCAGTGGTACGGGCAAGAGCACCCATATGGCTTGAGTTACTCAAGCACTTTTTGAGTTTAAAGACACGAACTTTTGGGTGTTCTACAGATCTATTAGTGGCACATCAATGGATCAAGGAAATAGAGCAGATGTTTAGGACTTTCGAGTGTCTGAAAGAATGGAGGTTTGCAGATTTCTAACTCGTGGATGATGCTCTGGATTGGTGGGAGTCTCGTTCCCAGGATCTAGATGTAACCACTCTAACTTGGCAGTAGTTCCAAGTGATGTTCTTCGACCAATACTTTCCTTAAAGTGCACGTATTGCGATGCAAAAAGATTTCTAAGACTTGATATAAAGAGGACTAGATAATAGTTGAGTATGAGAGAGTTCTCCAGACTAGCTTTATATGCACTGGGTTTTATTCCGACTGAGCAAAGTAAGATACAGAAGTTCCTAAGGGAATTGAATCGACAGATCTCTAGGCACATCATTGGGCAGCCAAGTTTTGATACATTCTCTAAGGTTATGGAGTGTGCACAACTTCACGATCAGGAAATACAAGAGGCACGCTGGAAGAAGAGTGAGAAAGCTAAGACAAAGCCAACAGATGAGAGTGATCAAAAGAACGGACAAGGATAGCAACGAGAGAACCGCGACAACCAGGGTAGTTAGAAGAGGCAGCCGACCGATGATAAGAACATGGGTGCAGTAGTTCCTATACAGTCTGAAGCGGTGAAAACTAAAATGGGGTAATAGGCATGTGATAAAAAGACCTTGCTACTCCTGTGGTGAGATAGGATACAGAGCAGCGGATTGTCCACACGAGAATGGAGTACAAACGGCTAGCCGAAATTAACAGCCAAGACAGAATGGACAGGGTCAAGCTCGACCTCAACCAGCACCTAACGAGGAGAGACAACCGCAGGGACAACCACAGGGACAGTGGTAGAGCCTATGCTGTAGTACCGAGGGATGTGAGAGCGCCAAAGGGGATGGTAGAAGGTACATACCTGATTCACACTCGGTTTGGCCGAATCCTTTTTTATTCTAGAGCTTCACATTCCTTTATATCTCGAATGTTATTGGACACTTTGACACTTAGGCCAGAAAAGTGTGATTACCCTTTCTCTGTTATCTCACCTATGGGGAGAATAGTACCAGTAGAACTAATTTGCGAGGGTTGTGTTATTAGTTTGGGAAAACTAGATTTTACTTCAAATCTTTATGTGTTAGGTCTAGAGAGCTTCGATGCCATACTAGGCATGGATTAGCTTGCTGCATACCATGCGAACTTGGATTGTTACGCGAAAACGGTAACATTTTCCACTCCAGAGGAAATAACATACGTGTTGTCGTCCCAAGAATGTGGTCTTGATAGGACACACTTGTGCTTTGTGGATATGTTGGAATATCTAGTTGAAGGTAGAGAGCTTTAATCGATTCTTGTGGTGCATGAATACAGTGATTTATTCAGTGAGATCCCAGGGTTACCACCTCACAGAGAGATAGACTTCTACTTGGAGTTGGTACCGGGCACAACATCGATAGCTAAGACTCCTTATCGGATGGCTCCAACTGAGATGAAAGAGTTAAAGAACTAGATAGACCAGTTATTGGCTCAGGGTTTCATTCGTCGTAGTCCGTCACCTTAGGGTGCACCTGTTCTTTTGTTAAGAAGGAAGATGGGTCCATGAGACTATATATAGACTACCGGGAACTGAACAAGGTTACGGTTAGAAATAAGTATCCTTTGTCTAGAATAGATGATCTGTTTGATTAGCTTAAGGGAATATAATGGTTCTCTAAGATAGACTTAAGGTCAGGTAATTATCAGCTTAGAGTCCGAGAGTAGGACATTCCTAAGACAACATTTCTGACAAGATATGGATCTTACGAGTTCTTGATAATGTCGTTTGGGTTTACTAATGCACCAGCAGTGTTTATGGATATGATGAATCGGGTTATCAGAGACTATTTGGACCAGTTTGTAATCGTCTTCATTGATGACATCTTAATATACTCCAGGACTCAAGAGGACCACGAAATTCTTTTGCGTAGAGTACTTCAGACTCTACAAGAGCAATGCCAAATTTGAGAAATGTAGATTCTGGCAACAAGAAGTGAAGTTCTTAGGACACGTAGTGTTAGGATCAGGAGTGACAGTGGATCCTTCCAAAGTCCAGGTTGTACTGGAGTGGCGGCAACCCATTGCAGTATCAGAGGTTCGGAGTTTCCTAGGTTTGGCAGGGTACTACGGGCGATTTATCGAGGGATTTTTACGTATCGTAAGTCCTTTGACAAGTCTCACTAAAAAGGATGTTCTATTCAAGTGGGATGCCAAATGTGAGCAAGCGTTTCAAGAGTTGAAAGGTAAGTTGACAACAACTCCAGTTTTGATTATAGCGAAAAGTGGAACTGGACTTGTAGTATTTACCGATGCGTCGCATCAAGGATTGGGACATATTTTGTTGCAGAACGATCGAGTTGTTGCTTATGCTTCAAGACAGTTCATGATACATGAGCATAACTACCTGACTCATTACCTCGAGTTAGCAGCTGTAGTGTTTGCACTAAAGATTTGGAGACACTACTTGATAGGTGAAAGGTTTGAACTCTTTTTGGATCATAAGAGTCTCAAATACTTATTTTCACAGAAGGAGTTGAACATGATATGTAATGACCCGACCCTTGAGCCCATGCCCATAGCCGATCCACTAGACTCAAAGCCTAGTCCGTTAGGAAAAATATTTTAAGTCATAGAATCACCTTTCTACTTCACAAAAATAGGGTTTCCAAGTCTGTGGTTTTCAAGATCCAAAACACAGTAGAAAAATAATTCTAAGTCCAGTCCAAGTTGAAATGTAAATTTGTTTTATACGATAAGAATTAAATGTTCTATACTGGTTCAACAATACTCAATCTATGAAACATAAATTCCTGCTTACAATTCAATTCAGGTGACAAATGATTTCAATGAGAGAGAGAGTTCATCAAGATCAACCTCAAATAATCTACAACTCTCTCCATTACGGTTTCTCACATTTGAAAATATACTTCTTTTAAAAATAGAATTTTTTCCCAAGATTCATTCTTGGTTCATCCCAAAGGCATTTAAATTTTTTATTTATGTTCTAGAACAAAAAGTACCTTATACTATGGAGAAATATTTAATGAAAAACCATGTTCGTATATCCTTATAAGGATAAGGTCTCTTTCTCAAGAGGAAAGAATACTACCATCATCTAATAAAAAACACTCATGAAATAATCATTAACCAAATATTCTTAGAAATCAAATCATGCGTGTATGAAATTCAAATGTCCCATCCCCTGCATAAGTAGTGGTATTAATAGTAGTGTTTTATCGAAGTAGAATAACCTACTCCGTAATTCGAAACCAAGTAAAAATCCTCGCGAATCTACGATCTGCCCTATGATTAAACTTTTGAATCTGTAGAGAGTTGGAAGGAAAAATAATGAGTATAACTATAACGACCCAAAATAATTTTATTGACTTTGGTGAGTCAAGTTGAGTCGAGTCCAATGCTTCAACCTATTAGGTGTTAAAATAATTAAGTCTAGGATTAAATAATGAGTTTTTGTTCGGAGCATAATTTGAGGGATCGAACCGTACGAATGGATAGATCTTGAAAAGTTATTCAATTTCGACTACTCACACGCGAAAATCGGACACTAAATAATCCCAAACCAAAGCCCGGAACACGATTTTGACTAGTACCGAAGGTACCCGCGATTTTGACCTTGATTTTTACCAATTAAACTTTATTTAATTGTGTATATATACTATATATATGTATGGGTGATGTATTAATAAGTAACCTTATAAATTATTCTTTTATATACACATAATTTGTTGTATATGCTTATAACTTAGTATAACCTAAGTAATTATTCTTTTTATTATTATTATTATTACTTTAGCTTTAGCTTTTCTTCTTTTTTTTATCCACCACGCTTACTAGTTTTTATAGGAAAGAGAGAGAGAAATCTCTCTTATACCTTATAGTAGAGTTTAAGAGAGAGAGACGGTGAGAAGAGAAGGAGAAGAAGGAGAGAAGGAGAGAGAGAGAAAGAGAGAGAAGAAGAAGATGATGACGATGGTCCGATGAAGATCGTAGGGACCACATAATTTGTGGATTGAGGTATAAATTTGAAATCCTAGCTTTTCATTTTATTTTTAATTAGATATTTTATGTTGTTAATCTTTAGTTTTCAAATTTAGGGTTGATTTTGTTAATGGTTTAAGGTTTGATTAGACCTTTCAAACCCTTAATTGATAAAATTGATAATTGAGAAGGTTGATTTTGACCCAAATTTACTATTTTGGGTTAGATTGTAGATTCGGCGGTCAAAATTAATTAAAGAGGATATTTAGAGCAAATTGGGTTTGTAATCCTAAAGCCCTTATTTAATTTGATAAGGACCTAGTTTGGGAGTTATTTGAAGAACTTGAGATTGATTTTGATTTTGTGATTAATTCTAATTGAATTTGCTAGTGGTTGCAAATTCAGAAATTGAATTTTAGATTCAATGATTTTGAGGTATATGGTTTCCTCTTATTAATGTTAAAAAAAGGATGACTAAAGGGACTTGGACCCTTGTAGTGACTGTTTAGGTTAGAATTTAGATTCCTAGACTATTCTATATGAAATTAGTATGAATTGAATTGAGTTTTGAAAGTGAATTAAATGTGTTGTTTACAGTTGGGAATGTGTACTAATACCAGTATACTAATTGGAGGAAATTAATGCAGTAAAGAGTTAGCCTTGCGGGATTTGAGGTAGGAACTTATAAATACTCTCTTACAGCCATTAAAGTACTTTCAATGCTTTTGACAGGGTTTAGATTTATAAATCAAATGTAATTATTTTGCAAAGCATGCATGATTTATTTGTGATGTCCTATTGATGTGAAAATGATTCTCCAAAAGTATAGTTTTACATAGTGATGTAAAACAATAATAGTTATTTTTAAAATAACTAGATTCTAATAATTATGTATATGAATGAGTTATATACATATATAAGTATATTAATGATTCTTTTCTTACTTATAGTTAAATAAACTATATTTTTAAAAGAATCGAGATTTAATCGTTATCGAGCTTTAGGGATGGGTATATTTTCAAAACCAAATGGATTTTAGGGTTCTTATAATATAAATATTTTACTTCCTTCCATCTGTTGGGAGAAGTAGTTGTTTTGAGAGGATGTGCGGGATGGAAGTCCCAGTTGTTAAGTACGTGTTGGTGATTCCCTAGGTACGGACTTTCCCCTAGAATATATACTATATATGTTATGCTGGGCTTTCCCCCAGCTATGATTATTATCGGCTTTCCCTGGATTATATTACAGGCTTTCCCCCGATTACCCGGCTTTCCCCGGATTATATTACCGGCTTTTCCCGGAATAATATTAGATGGAAAATCACAACATATGCATGGTTGTTAGTTTTTGTAGGAAAAAGTATGTTCTACTACTAAAACTTATACTATTATATTTTATATCTTTTGGTAATCTGAAAATGGATTTGTAATGCCTACACGAGCAAATCATTGAAGTTTTCCTAAAAACAATGATTTGTTCCGTATTTTCATTATGTTTCCTGTCTCATGACAGGAATGGGACTCTCATGATATAGGAAAACTATTGAAATCTAGGTTATTCTATTTCTCTTTCTGGAAAACCATGTTTGGATAGGTACGTGTATAATTCTAAAAATGGTGAGGTTACATGCTGCCTAGATTAAGCGAAGACTTGAGGTGCGTAATAACTCCTGGCATATTTTAATGATCATTAAAATGTCTGCACGAGTCAAACGGCTGACCACCGCGACAACGGCTACATTGGCAAATTATGGTCAAGGGTCTACCTGAACCCAAATCATGAGCCAGCGTGCTTCTCACAAAAACCGATAAATCAGTCGCTTGGTCAGAAATCAGGAATTAACGATGGGGTTCCACATCGGTTAAGTTGGAACATGATTTGGCTCACCGACTAGGAGCTGAAACATCTAGTCGTAGCCTCTTCACTCTAAGATGATTACACTACGAAATATTATGATGTGGGATGTTGTTAGTTTATATTTACTTGTATGGGTAAGTGAATGGTTATCGGTTTATTTTGTAGAACAAGCACCAACTACTTTTACATTACTGTATTATGATTTCTCGATTTTTTTTAAAACCTACATTGTCTTAAATTCATGTTAGTGACTATTTTTTAGTATTATAAGTTTCTTACTGGGCTGTTTGCTCAGATCCAGGAGATATTACTGCAGAGGGAAATGAGGATATAGGAGAGGATTGGTCGGACTATATCTGTATCCTTTGAGGAGATCGATATAGAGAGTACGTCAACAATAGCTTTCTTACACTTGAGGTGTTGTATTTTAGCCTTTTTGAGGTGTATGTTATCTTATTTGTTTTGTATATATTTTCTCAAGATATGTATATAAAACAAACACACTTATGTATATTGTATCACTTAACTCAGGTTATCTATGTATATTATTAAGTGAGGTATCATTCTAGGTTTTTAGTTTGAATCCAGCCTAATGGATAACTAGGTATTATTATTTCGATGACGTAAGGTAGATTGGTCCTGATGAGATATATATCTATTGTGGATGAATGGAATGATTTAGAATGTATTATTGTGAGTAAATCATCTTTTTTACAGGTTTATGACAGGTTGCAAACCCTGAAATTACAAGGGAGACTCTGGCGAATTTTTCGTTCGCCTTAGTCATATTTTGAGGTGATTAATGATATGGGTAGCTATATTAGTTTAACTCTGATTAGGTTTGTAAACCTTTGTTTAGGTTTATTTAGTACTAATTAGTCACCTTGTATAGTTAACCTAATGCCTCGAAATACGATTCAATCTCTTAGAGATTTGAGTTTCAAATTGGGGAGTTACAATAACTCAGCAGAAAGAAATTATAATAACAAAAATATGCTACAACTTTATACTTGTAATACCCTGAATTTTTGAGTTCAAATTCGCCTTGGGTCTAACCCGAGAACTAGTATTATGAATTTATCTTAAATTGAATTATCTTTTGTATAGTCATNAAATTATAATAACAAAAATATGCTACAACTTTATACTTGTAATACCCTGAATTTTTGAGTTCAAATTCGCCTTGGGTCTAACCCGAGAACTAGTATTATGAATTTATCTTAAATTGAATTATCTTTTGTATAGTCATCTTTTGTAATAAGATCTATATATACATATTTATGTATGGGTTAGATGGGCTAACCCAATAATTCAGGTAATGGACTTGGAAATGAAACTATGGGTTAAATGGGCTAAGCCCATCTTTACTTATTTTGGGTTAAGACAACTCAATATTTTATAGGTTATTATTTATATTTTCGTATATATGTTCATCATTATATTTTAAACTCATTTTTGGACATCTTATGGTCCAAATTGGCCTTAGGCTATTTCTGATGAAGTTGTAGCTCTTTGAATCTCGTTTTCAGAATGTGTACATATGAATAATTTATTAAGGAATAATGTTTATTCACTCAAAACTTTTAATTTAATCCACAAGATCATTTTGATTGGTACATGTCTTCAAATCATTAAACTAGGGACATAAGTCACATCAAAGTTTTGGTACACAAAAGTTTATCTAGTATTTACTATTTTTATTAAATATTTGACTATGAATAATAATAATAAAATTAATTTTCTAACATCCACCTCCATCACCACTAGATAGTGGTAGATTTACTACAATCACTACCACCACTAAGTATGATGTTTAGTCTACCACCACTAAGTGGTGGCTAGTCCACCATTGTAGTGGCTAATCCACCACCATTAATTTAATGATTCTATTTTCACCTATATAAAGAGGTAGTTTGTGAAGACAAGAGGGGGGAGGGAGATAAGAAAGAAGAGAGAAATAGGAAGATATGTTTTCATTAGAAATAATTATTTTTAACATAAAAAAGAGATTTTTTATACTAGATTTGGAAGCAAATCAAAGGAAGAGCTACTAATTCTCCTTGGAATAACTCTAAAGAGGAAGAAAATAGAGAAGAAGAAATTAGCCATTGCTCAAGATTGAACCATTGGATGGTCCTAAAAATTGAGTATGATGTAGATGAGATAATAAATTATACTTGGTTAAAATATCAGCTTATTTGCAGAAGTTTAAGTACTCCAATCATAATAAAAATCGTCATTTTTGTTAGAGGAACAAAAATAGCGAGTTCAAAATGAGAAATTCATTACTCTCAAACCTACCGTTGGATTTGTCTAATATTTTTACACAAATGTTATGGGATATATTAAATACTACTGTAAAATTTTTAGGTCAATTGGATGAAGGAAATACCTTGATCCATCATGAAAATCCTGCTGGAGTTGCTACTCTAAATTGTAAGTAGTTGGTTAATTGAAGGGTGTGGACCAAAGATCTACCATTGGATTGGTAAATATTTCATATATTTATTTGTTAATATATACATATATATATATAAATATATATATATGTAGACTAGTTTTCCTTTATGATGAGTTAACACATGAATTTTGAATCTTGAATTCGGGATTTACCCGTGATTCAGAATTTGGGGTGTTACAATACTTACAACTAACCATGTTGGATTCTCGTAAAGAAGAATCCAACTGACTCACCTTGCCTACAACACATGCAACACATATAATGATTAGCTTTACCCGTTACTATCCGAGCCTAAATGGCCTGAAAGCATTCTTGGATACCCCACACGACAACTCCATACNTTCTTCCATACGAAGATTTTCAAATTGAGTTGTAAGCATTTGCAATTTGGCAATCTTAACAGTCTGAGTACCCTTATGAGTGATTTCCAGTTTTTTCCATGCCTCCTTTGCAGTGAGGCAGTTAGAGATACTTCGAAACTCGTCTGCCGTTACAGCATTGAATATGGCATTGAGGCCTTTACTGTTGAAGGTGGCCTTATCAATTTCATCTTGAGTCCAGAGATCAATGGATTTAGGTTTGGTTGTGGCCACACCGTCCACTGTGGCGGTTATGGTCGGAGGGGACCAACCACTTTCTACAGCCCTCCAAACTCTTTCATCAATCGAGCTTAGAAAGGCTCTCATGCGTGCCTTCCAATATGCATAGTTACTACCATTGAACAATGGAGGTCTGTTCACGGAGCTTCCTTCCATAATTTACTACAAGGATCTCACCGTGATGTTAAGCCTTATAAGGTGAGCCTTGCTCTGATACCAATTGAAATATCACCTTTCTTTAGGTGTATGAGGAAGGGGGATCAATTTCTACCTAGTTTTCGATTCTTTTAAAAATCAATTTACAATGAGATAATATTACGACAACCAAGTAATGACTTATTCGATTCTCAAGTGCGGAATTGACCTAGAATCAAATATTTCAAGCTTGCACAGAAAATCATCAACAATGAAGTAAGTGACACTAAAGATTTTGTTGACGGGGAAAATCCAAACGGAAAAAAACCCTGGGACCTAGTCCAGAAATTTCCACTAAGAGTTTATAGAAATCTTACAACCGTTCACATCGGACACACGAATCCCCTCGTGCAAAACTCGACTGGTCTTTCTTCACAGCTCGAATCCACGAACTGCCTCTTCAATGGTGAGATAGTGTGCCTCCAACTCAGAGTCCTCCAAGTCTCACACTTGTGCTTGAGTTCGCCGGAGCTCCACCGGCGACCTCACCGGAACTTCACCGGTGACAATAAGAGTGGATGAACTGTTTTGAGTTTTTGGCCCTACTAGATCTTCATGCTATATGGATGTTCTAAGTCTTTCTAGCTAAGATGAAGAAATAGAGAGAGAGTTTGTAAAGCAACAACTCTCAGGGAAGAAGGAATCAACTCCACACACAGGTCTAGAGAAGACAACAATGGAGAAGAAGACAAAAGGTTGATTTCATGAATATTCCTTATTCTCTTGAGGCTCACAAATATGCTTTCTTTGCTTAGATTGAAGCTCTAGCTGTCTTGGTTAGTCTCTCTAGCTATATATAGGGAGAAGACAACACATGTAAGCTTTTAGGACAAAAGGACCAAAATCCTTAGGTCAGAAAATCGCGCAACAGCCAAAACCCAGTAGGGTGTATCGATACACAGCTGATCTGTATCGATACTGAGCTCACAGGAGAGGTCAGTATCGATACTGATCAACAAGGTCAGTATCGATACTGATCAACAGGGTGTATCGATACTGACTCCACCTGTTAGATAGGTGAGGGCAGTATCGATACTGACCAAGGGCGGTATCGATACTGATCTCACCTGAAAAAACAGATGAGTCCAGTATCGATACACCCTTTAAGGGGTATCGATACAAACTGGGAATTTTGGCAAACCAAATGCTTTCTAATTATATGCAATGAGTCCTAGTGCATATCTAACCACCTATGATAGTCGATAGGTCACTTACCAATACACAGAGAGTTCCGGATGCGAGACCGAGTCCGATGAGGTGCTATTTCCTCCGTTCTTGATGATAAGTGAGTTTTGCTCGGAGGATACGCCTGACTCTTGACTCAAATAGGTCTCCATTTGATCGAGTTGTTCTATCATGAATATTGACAAACCCTGGGGACCTTTCAAGTTCACGAACAGAAACAACTTAATCATAAGCAGCAAGACGATCTTGAAGCATCTTGGCACGATTAATATAATCTTGCATAGAACGAGAGCCCTTTTTTATTTCTATCAACTTATGTTTCATATGAAGAAGATGCGCCTTAGATTTAGACGCAAGAGAACGATGGGGGGCTTGCCAAACATCAGCCCAAGTAGAATAATGAACATCAGTAGCAAGAACCAAATCAGACAACGAGCTTAACAACCAACCAAGAAGTATTTTATCCTGTTTTCACCAAGTAAGAATGATGAAGGCCGGATTAGGGGAGCTGTTAGTAAGAAGTTGTGATGGACATTGAAATTCAATATACGCCCTACGGTTAATGAATTAACCGTATGTCTATGTGACTATGGATAAGGATCACACTATTATCTAATTAAAATTTAAGTGGTGATAAAGAGTAAAGCAAGAGTATTGGCTTATTCGATTCTTAATATAAGGAATTAAGAACAAAAATCTAATATTTCAATCTCACAACAAGTATGAAAATATGCACAAGAGATTTTGTTAATAAGGAAAATCCAAACTGGGAAAAACCCTAGGACCTAGTCCAGCAAAAATCCACTAAAAGAATTGAAAGCTTACAAATCGATTTACCACTTGATGGACACGCTTTACGATTCTCTTTACGCTCCAATCAGCTACGGTGTACAGTTCTTCCACAAATTCGAACTCCACGAATTTTTCTCTTAGTTGATTATCAATTCTTACGCATACAACTTGGAGTCTACTAAGTCAACGTGAATGAGCTGCGCATACAATCCGAATCCAAGAATCAATGCCTCCCATAAAATGATGCGTCTCCAACTTGAACTTCACAAGTCCCGCACCTTGAACCAATACTCGACTCCACGAGTATTTCACTACGAACTTGAATCTTCAAGCTCAACCATCGAAATTCCACCGAAAAATCTAA
Organism: Macleaya cordata; assembly: GCA_002174775.1. Lineage (NCBI taxonomy): Eukaryota > Viridiplantae > Streptophyta > Magnoliopsida > Ranunculales > Papaveraceae > Macleaya > Macleaya cordata. The sequence goes on from MVGT01004340.1 coordinate 27,515, forward strand.
ACTAAGGTTTTGACTAAGATGGGAAAGATTTAGTCATCTTCAACAAGTTTGAAAACTAAGAATATGAGTTATGCTCTCCAATAACTTGTTAGTAGTTGGAGTGAATGGTTGATGAAAATAGTTCAAACTCACTCTATTTATAATAGTATTTTTAGATCTAGATCTAGAACATCCCATGTGATGAGTAGTTTATTCATTTTCTAGATCTAGATCTAGAACACACCAAGTATAATGAGTGGTATTTCTTGATAGGAACATTTATATTACATTTAGTACCCTATATTTATATTAGTTAATGAATTATTTTACTCCATTTAAATTAATGAAGTATATTTTATTTGTGTACGCAGAAAATATGAGTGGAACCAATGAAATTGATTTGAATCCTTAAAGTTGATAAAGGCACCTTCACATGATGTTATGGCTACCAAAAGAGCACGTGAGTGGCGTACACTTGCTGTGAAAATATGGTCAAATGCTGTTGACATAGTCAACTCTACAATTTCAGGGAACATTAGTCTAATTACGGTCAAACAAAGTTTACCATGATCAAAAGACATGGTCCAAAGAAATTAAATAGAAAAGAAATCAAATTAATGACATAATGATGATGTCAGCACATAACTAATCTTAGTCTTCAGTATAGCGTGGGACTTCTTCTTCCTTTGAATTTGTTTGCAAAATTGTCATGGGTCCCATAACAATTAATGTTTGATTTATATTTAGAAACAAAATTCTCTTTAACAAAGCCCTCCTATTCAACCAATTAAGTGGGCCCACATTCATATTGGATTTGGAAACCAAAAGGTCGGTTTCAATAGGATATAAAAAGAATCAAGGTTAGGAGAAAGAGGATGGTACTGTTCATGTGTGGAGAGAAAGACAGAGGCTACGAGTGTGTAACCGAAATTGGGAGAGAAATTGTTGGAGAGAGAGTGGTGGAATTTGAAGTGTAATCTTGGGATAATTTTGTAAATGTACTAATTTGATCAATGAAATACAATTTAATTCTTTATTTTATTTTTTCAATTATGTGTAACTAAACCCTCAACTAGGGTTGATGATGAAGCTTTGTGGATGATCCAATATTGGTGTGTATGGATGTTTATTTTTCTTCTTGAAAGTGGTATTAATGTTTTAGTTATTCTGGCTTCTAATAATTATTAGGGATAAAACTTTGGACACATGTGATGATCTTACATGTAGTTTTGAATAGTTTTCTACCAATTATCAACTTAGTTTTGCAAAAAATTATATAAAAAATGGATAATCTATGTTTTTCAGTGTTTCGGATACAAGGGTTAATTTATTTTTGATCTTTTAAGTAAAGTGGAATAATATATTTGGCTGTTTTCAAAAGGGTTTTAATGTTCAATCTTCCATACTAGCATGTTTGATTACTAGCCTAGTATGTAATTATCAAGAAAAAAATTAATATTCATATATAACATTATTGTGGGTTCCGTAAAGTGGATTCTGAAAACCTTAGTCATTTCTTCTATTGGTTTACTCAATTATTTTTAATTAGTTGTTTAATTTTTCTTGCTTTATTTTAATCATTAGTTTTTAAATTGCTAGGATTAGGATTTAATTAATTTTAGATTTAGTTTGATACTTTTTATTCTTGTCCTCGTGGGATCGACCTCGTAATACGAGCCATATCAATGTATGATTCGTGCACTTGTGAGTATTATTTAATTTAAATTAATCTTTTAATTTAGGTTAGTTTAAATTCACATCATTTCTAGATAAAGAACACACCATGTATAGTGGTGTTTCTTCTTTATTTAGAATTACATCACACAATGACTAATGAGTGATGTTTTTCCTCTTCTAGTTTAAGAACTATATTTTACCATAAGTGATATTTTAGAACACACCACATTACCCCATGTGAGTGGTGATTTATATGTGTAGATCTAGTTTCTATATGACTTATATTAATATTTAGAAGTTCATAATATATGGTGAACTAAAATATTTATGGAAGGTTTTTAGAATCATTCAAAATAGGTTTAAAAGATGGTTCAAAGTTGTAAAAACCATTTAGTACACTTTGGTTTCGAAACCAACATTCTTGGTTCCGAAACTAAAACTCATCTGGAGTCAAATATCACTTTAGTATGTTGGTTTCGAAACCAAAAACCATCTGACATCATTTTTCAGCTTTAGTTTCGAAACCAACAATTTTGGTTTCGAAACCAACTTTTGGTCACAGTACAAAAGGTCACAGTCTTCCTTAAAAGCGTAGTTTTCTGACATCATTCATCCAAACACTAATTTTAAGGGGTTTTGACATCTTTTACCATTCCGTACTTTCTCATATGATTCAATATGAACTAACCACCTACAGTATTGAGTTTATAAGTCACTTACCATCCTAAGATGAGTTCCAGTGGTGAGTTGAGCTTCTTAGAGTCTTTTCTTCGCAACGAACAGAACAACGACTCACTAACTCTAACTCAAGTTACATTGACCTTCTTGAGTTAACTTTGACACAAAATTCGACAAATTTGACATGAGTGAACTCATGGACCTAACAATCTCCCCTTTTGTCATTTTCGTGACAAATCCATACATAAGAAAATAATAAAAAAAACCTTCCTCATTACAACTCATATTTTCTAACACATGACTCAATAGAAATTAAAATACGGATTGTATAAAACAACCTATTTTCTACACACGCTCACAAAATAAGTCAAGGAACCTTATAAAACATTAAGTACAAACCTTGAAGAATGTTTAGAGTAATTAATTAGAGCAGAGATAATATATCTCCCCTTTGTCAAAGCTTCTCCCATCTTAAGATATCTTCCAATGGTGGTGAGTTGAGCTTTGCACAAGTCTTCTCTCCTTCACTTTAAGTCTTCAATGATTAAAAATGTAGAGACAATTTGCTTACTCTCATTGACCATATTGAGTTCGATTTGACACGCAAATTGATAAAACCCATAAGAGAACTTATGGACCTTACAGACATAGATTAAAGCCATCAATAAAACCCTCCAAATCATAACCTTGAAGAAAAGGAAAAAAATTGTGCTTGCCAGAGATGAAAGTTAGATCGATCAAATTTGAAAGTAAAGATCTGGTGAGGTTGAAAAAAAGGAAAAGAAAAAAGAGATGAAGAAAAAGGAGAAGAAGAAGAAAGAGAAGTAGCAGTAGAAGATGATGAATCAGGCATGATCACAGGTGGATCGTATGCTCCTGATACCATGTAATAACACACAATTTTGTGAACTTCCTATTTATATAGGACTTCTAAAATAATAATAAATTTGGAGACAAAGAATACAAGACATGTTAGACTTGGACTCCTTGATTAGGTAACGTGCATGGTCTAATATATTTGGATGGCTCGAAATGCACGTACTCTATCAAGGTGAGATTAGCATCATGGTTAACATTGTTATCAAGAGTTGATACTATTAAGTTTGTAGACAATCAACTCCAAATCAATTAGCAATGAATAGAGTGGCCTATGATATTTATATATTAGGTTTAGAAGGTTTTGATTTCCCATGTGGGATTATTCTCAATACGCTCCCTTATATGTGGTCTTTTTTTTAGGTCTAATACGTGGAACTCTTTTTTTGGGGTGACGTGGAACACGTGTGGCCGTTGGGCCTGCACTCTGATACCATATTGAGTTTGTGGGCATCCAACTCAAAACTAATTGGCAATGAGTGGAGTGACCCAAAATCTTTATATTATAGGTTTGCAAAGTTTTGATTTCCATGTGGGAATATTCTCAATAGATACTAGGCCCATGCAAGATTAATTCATGGTTCTGACCCTATCCATTGTAGTGCAAATTTTTTCCAAATTTGTGAAAAAAATGTCCAGAGTAGAAAGTTTAAGAGTTTGCATTTTGTCTTACGAGAGGTGAAGGAAGGGCAAAGATAAAGAGAGTTGCAATTATGCATGGAATGGGATGGTGAAAGACCGCCCAATGGTAGGTTGGGGCTAAGATTAACTCCCAATAGTTAGGCTACCCTCGCCAAAACTTTATCTCTTTTTGTAATTCTTATGAAAAAAATTATTTGATACATCTATTCTACTTTTTAAAGGGGCTCCTCTTTAATCCTAGTCGAGCCAAGCCGAGGAGGAGAGAGAAAGTGAAGCCACTTTTGTGGAGGGGGCGGACGGACTGAGCTGTAATACTTTCCTTCGTCCGTCCATTTTATTATTATTTTTTAATTAAAAATAGTTTTTTTTAAAACACAGGTTAAGTGAGATAATTTATTTATTTACATATGGATTACACTTGTCAGTAGGGTCATATGGAGTTGATCCAAGGGTTGATTTTTTTAGACGATAATCTCCTCAACATCTAGATCACAACGGACTATACATCGTCACCGAGTGGGCCATATAATACCTATTTTATTCTTACACTTTACTTATACGTGTCTGTGCGCCTTTTAAGAGATGATCGAAGGGCTAATACCCATCAGCGCACGTATCGTCTTCAAGTGAGCCACCTAATACCAATGATAATGCGCTCCATAATTTTCCAACTCACAATTTCTACGCACTTGTGAAGGGGCAAAGTGAGTTTTTCATGCGCGTAGCACGTTTCGACATCCAAACTACACACGTTAAACGCATGTGGAGAAGATGGACAATCAACTCACGGTGCTCATCTCTTTAAAATACATGATTGGTGTACAAAAGCAAAATACAAATCTTTTACCATGCATATTTGGATGCTCAAATCCGGCGGTGGCATTTGTGAAAGTGTGAAGAGATCTATTTGTATGTCCAGTGTTGGTTTGGTATAACCAACTGCAAGCCTCATTATTTGCCATTTGTAGCAATCTCTCTCACTCTTGGCAGACCCCAAATTGCAGGCAAGCAAGCTCCTCCGTTAGGTGTTGAGTTTAGCAACCCTACCCGACACCCAGAGTACATGATCCACACATTTAACCTATTTTATATTGAGAGCGGTTCCAGTGCCATCACTATATTGCTATTACTGTTAGCATGGTTTGTGGGGCCCACATACTAATGAATCAAAGGGTGATTATTTTTAAAAATGAATGATTTAATCAAACTTGTAACCCCATCGTTCATAGATGCAATTTAATGATAAAAATAAATGATTTAATCACCTTTAATTTTTAAAAAAATTAGATTACTAGATTGATAGTTTTAGAATTAGCTGATTTTTTTTAAGATGTTTTCTTCACCATATAGACCATCCTTAGCCCTTGGTTCATCTTAATGTAGGCTCCACAAGCCATGCTAACCAAGAAATGTCACACCAACCACTCCCTTTATGTTAATGGAATGAGATAGAGAGAGAGAGAAAGAGATAAGTGTTTCTCTCCCTTCCTTTCCTTCTTCAGTTTCATCTCCCCCATCGTTCTTTCTTAGGCCGTGTTTGTTTGTTTTTTTTTTTCATCTGAATCTGACTCATCTATCTAACTAGTCTAAATCTAACTGGTCTGAATCTGAGTCGTCAGAAAATTTTAGGCTAAACATGTTTGTTTTTTTAAATCTGAATTATCCTACTCAATTATTTGTTGACACATATGCCCTTATTACCTCTTTGATTAAAACCCGAATTCTTTCTCCTTACTTTCTTCTCTCCACCTCAAAGCCATCCTCAATCAATTGCAATTTAAAACCCTTATCAAGTTTCACTATTACAAGAACCCATTAATTTATATAGAATCGGAAACAAAATCTGGTAAAGTAATTAACACGAACCCATACTGGATAGTAATCAAGGAGAAAGCCCTAATTTTTTAGAGAGAGAACCAGATAGATAATGAAAGAGAAACCACTATTTGATCATTTGAATCTAAGAACAAAAAAGAAAACCTGTCACACCCCGATTTTTGGTACTCTAAATCAGACCCGATTCGCCGAAACTGAAAATCAAGGCGTGATTAGTGTAATAAAAGTGTAAGTAAAAATATCGAATAAAACTCATATACTTTACTTTTGAAAGACAATGAATTTAAAAACATTTTGTTAATGGTCTACTTTAGTCAACATTTGTTATCTTAAAGTAAGGTCTAAGTCAACCAAGTCCAATTAAAGGTCAACTTAAGTCTCTAACTAAGTCAAAGTCAAGTCAAGTCAACTAATATTTAGGTCAACGCTCATTGACTCGTCAAAAACATTCCAAATCAAAGAAAAATAAAAATTTAATGTTTGAATACAATTTCTATTTCAACTGCACACAGTTGAGTTAAATGGACGTATCTATCTAACCGTAAATCTAAATTTTACAAATAAACCCATTTTAAAAACTAGATTCACAGATTTACAATTTCATCAGAAATAGCCCGAGGCCAATTCTGGGAATAAGAGACCCAAATATGCATCCAAAGTACTGTTACGGACGTGTAAAAACTCAAAAAATATAATTTTCAGCTTTTTAACAATTTTTGTAAAATCAGTAACTTTGAAGAGAAATTATTCTCCAACTCGAAATTCTAGAGAGATATGTTAGAGATGGAGAAAGAGAAGAGTGAATTGAAATGAAGGAGGAAGGGGGTTTATATAGGATTTTATAACATTATTTTATTAATATTAATATTTAATAATAAAATAAAATATTATTTCTTTTCTTTTTTTTTGACTAACATGGCAGCCCATGTTTTCTCTAGCAGCCTATGTGTTTATTTAATAAAATATTATTATTAATATTTAATTACTTAATTAATTAATTAATTATTATTATTTTTTAATAATATTTTTTTTTTAGAGATAACTCTCTTGAAGCTCATTATGAGTTTCTATGCAAATTACCATACATATGAGAAATTTATTTTTCAAATCAATAATCATACAAATGGGCATACTTCCATACTAACTTAATTATGTTGGTGAAGTGTGGAATATTCACACTATGGAATTTCTTGGGGTATTACAAAACCACTCTTTATTAGATCTAATTTCTTTTTTTTGTTATTTTTCAAATAAAGAAAAAAGCACCTCCTCTCCAAATCGGAGACTAATCTCTTTCTAAATCATCTTCTTAACCATAAAAAAGATAGATCTGACAACGATCTCGTAGATTTGGAACTGCTGTCGATCTTAGATCGAGAGTTTTGTTCGTAATCAATCGGTTCATCAATAAGAGAGAGAGAGAGAGAGAGAGAGAGAGAGTTTAGATACAGAGAAAGGAAAAACTAGAGAATAGATCAGAGAAAGATAATAAGAACAATAAAGTAGATTAGAGAAAGAAGAACGAGTGAAAGAGGTTCTGATCTCGTCGTTATTGATGGGAGAAGATCAATCATCTAGGGTTTTGATTTGGGAAGATCTTTTATCTAGGGTTTTGATTTGGGAAGATCTGTTATCTAGGGTTTTGAATTTTGATTTGAGAAGATCTTTTATCTATGTTTGGGTTTGGAAAAGATAAGAAGAAAAGTTTAATTTTAATTTTTTTTTTGTTCAATGGAGTTATCATTTTATGAGGTAAGGTCGTAATTTTAAAATATTTTGGAGGACAAAGCAGTAATTAGATCGAATCAGATATCCATCTCCTCCATTCAGCTATAAAATATAGCTTACTCAATTGTCCCCAAGTCAGATATTTTATCTGATTCAAAATTGAATCAGAAGTTCAAAAAAGAAAAAACAAATAGTCTGAAATCTGACTTGACCCGAGTCAGATGACGAGTCAGATTTCAGATACCCATTCAGCAAAAAACAAACACGGCCTTACTCTCCCTATCTCCAGAGCCAGCTTGTACACGTGGCCGCGTCAGATTTGCTGTCACAACGAAAAGTCACTTCCCGCGTAAATCCTGAAAAAGGGAGCCCCACAAAAAAATAAAAATTAAAGACGTTACTAAATTGAAGGAATGGAATCATCAATAACACCACCTCTTCCTTTTTAAATCACCCCATCTATCAATCCCTCTTTTCCTCTCCATTTGCACACCCTTGCCCTAAATTCGATCATCACGCCAAAAAAAAATGACGGTTTTAACCTTCTCAGGAGGCGAGAGGAAATACCGTCGGAGTCCAAGAAACCACCCTCTCCTTCCCCAAAAGCATGATGGTGATGATTCTCCATTTGGATCTGATATCGACGATCAGATCGGATTCAATGGCGCTTCATTCTCCGGTGCCGTCTTTAACCTGTCGACGACAATTGTCGGAGCAGGAATCATGGCGCTTCCGGCGACTGTGAAGGAATTAGGATTGTTGCCGGGGCTAATTATGATTATATTGGTGGCAGTGTTAACGGAATCAACGATAGAGATGGTATTGAGATTTGGGAAGGCATCAAAAGCGGTGACGTATTCGGGGGTGCTAGGGGATGCGTTTGGTGGGAGCGGTCGGACTTTGTTGCAGGTTTGCATAATTGTTAACAACCTCGGCTTGCTTATCGTCTACATGATCATCATCGGTAATTATGGCTTTCAATTTTCTGTTCTTGTTCTTCGTTTGTTTTTTGCATTTCTTGGGTTGGGATTTCCAGCAAGGTTTTTTTGCTAACATGCGCTGGGCGTATAAAAAAAAAACATATTTTAACGGTTAACAACAATCCTTAGAATCTGGTTCGTTGGTCTTCGTTGGCCGTTGCCGTCCTGTTTTATCTTGACCTGTTTGGAAGTTAGTTAGGAAAAAATATTTCCACCCCAAGTTATTACTTGTTACACCAACTTCTGGCTTATTGCACCACTTTTTTTGGGGCACCCCATCCAAATTTTCTAACCAGTAGTGCTGTTTGGAACCATTTTACAAAAGTGGTGCCCAATACTTATGTGGCAAGGTGAGTCCCACTGTCATATAAGTTAGAACGGTGATGCTAGGGTTACCAAAAATCCTACAGAATTTTCTACCGAAGCTACAATCTACGATAGACGCATATCACTTTGGGATTGATGCAAATCACGAGGATATGTGAAAAATAGTTTTACCGTCGGGTTAATTTTCGGTAGAAAATTATGTAGTAATTTGCTGTAAGTTTAGTATTATCCAAGTTAGAAACCCCTTCAAAATACTTTTGAAAGAGAAAAGTGGTGAGTCCTACCCTACCACATAAGTATTGGGCACCACTATTGTAAAATCGTCTGTCCAAAAGGTATTATTGTTTTCTAACTTGCCATATTCTGATTTTGCTAAAATCAATAGAATAATGCTAAATTTACAACAGAACTTATAGCAAAATGTATGCGGTGGTGGGAGTTGAATTGAACCCATAATAATTAATCAAAAAAAATAATTAATTATTTATATTTGTAGTTAGGCAATAATTTTATCATAAAAAATAATTAATCACTGACCCATGCTAAATCGTTGGATGTCAACCCAGCGTAAATTGTAGGCATTTCAGTCAAGATGTCGCATTGCGCTTGAGTGGGCCCAAGGGCATGAAATGGAGACTTATCTATTTTTATATATTTTTATATTTGTGTTGGGGTCATATTTGTTTTGCATATTTATGTAGGTGAGGTGGTGTCTGGGACAAGGACAGGAGTGGTGCATCATTATGGGGTGGTGGAGGGGTGGTTGGGAAGGCACTGGTGGACCTCACCTTCTTTCGTTCTCCTCCTCACCACCCTTCTTGTTTTTGCCCCTTTAATCTCCTTCAAGCGTGTCGGTGAGTTCTCTTAATTATCTATCTTCTTCTTCTTCTTCTTTAACTATTCTTTCTTTGAATTCATGATATTACGTATTCGTTGGGAATTTGGGAGTAGACCCGGCAACAAACGTGACCTGACTCGCAGGTCGATTTTAATCATGATTTAGTTCAACCCTATCTTAATTTGATTTGTGGCCAAACGCCCAAACAGAGTCAATATTAAACAATTCTGACCATCCTGTTAGGATTTGGGTCAACTCTAATTCATTTTCTTATCTTTTATATGAAAAAGTAAAATTAATTCGAATTAGAATTTAATAATTTTGACCTGCCAATTTACTAGAGATTGACCTTAACCGTCACTCTAGTTGAACGTGTTTGCGCTAGGATCAATGTTTTAAAAAACGGACCGGTAATTGAACCGGAGAAGCTAGTGGGTTGGGTCAATCTGGTTCAACCAGTGGGTTGACTAGTGGGTTAAGTCTAAACTATTAATACAATAACAACAATAAAAACATATTGTTTTATGGAGCACAGCTGGTAAAGTATCTTTTTGAAGTCAATTATGGGTCTCGTGTTTGAAACTCAACAGTTTAAGTTTTGGGAAATGCTAAAACTCTTAAATAACAATTAGAGGGTCTTGAGTTCAAAACCCAGCAAGCTCATTTTTGCAAAATATAAAAAATTATAACACTTTAACTTCAAAAAAATCGGTTTAAAAATCGACGACCGGTTCACATTAAAAAAGACGATTTTTGAGAAAATTACATCATCGGTTCACTGGTTGAACCGGTCGGTCTGGTCCGGTTTTTAAAACACTGCCTAGGATCTATCCAACATGTATATAAAATTAGTTTACACAACCCTATTTGGTAAGAAAAATGATTTTTGGACCAACTAAATATTAGAATTGGTGTGGAAAGCTTTCAGGTGGGATCCACCGTCATTTCCATGCCAAAAATGATTTGAGGGCGTTCTTAATTGATCTGACAGACCGACCATGTCAGCTATGCTTCTAGCACCATTTCCGGCATATAGTCCGTCCAAATAGCATTACTCATTTGGTAATGATATTGTTTGTTTTTGGTGGGGTGTTTTTTTTTTTGTAGATTCCTTGAGATACACCTCAGCCTTGTCAGTAGCTTTGGCAGTTGTGTTTGTGGCGATTACAACAGGAATCACGGTCGTTAAATTGGTTAATGGAAGTGTGGGAATGCCGCGTTTGCTTCCACAAATCGTGGATCAGGCCTCCTTCTGGAAGCTTTTCACCACTGTCCCTGTTCTCGTCACTGCCTACATCTGCCATTACAGTAGTAAGTCATAATAATCTCCAAACACCACCTGATGAATTTTCACTTCCACACAACATACTATATTAGGGTTCTTACTAGGATTAGTTTGTATGCAGTACACCCGATAGAAAATGAATTGAAGGACCCATCACAGATGAAGTCGATCGTTCGAACCTCGCTCGCGTTTTGCTCCTCAGTCTATGTAGCGACCAGCTTATTCGGGTTCCTACTCTTCGGGGAGCAAACTCTGGACGACGTATTAGCTAATTTTGATGCGGACCTGGGAATTCCATTTGGAGGAATATTGAATGATGTGGTGAGAGTGAGCTATGGACTGCACCTGATGCTCGTATTCCCAGTCGTCTTCTTCTCACTCCGTCTCAGCGTTGATGGCCTTCTTTTCCCAATGGCGGTACCCATTGGGTTTGATAACAAGAGATTCATGTCGATCAGCGTAGGTCTAATGGGGTTTATCTTCATCGGGGCCAATTTCGTGCCAAACATATGGACCGCCTTTCAGTTCACTGGTGCAACCGCTGCTACCTCCCTAGGCTTCATTTTTCCAGCTGCCATTGCTCTAAGGTGAGAGCTCTCTCAAACCAACTCTAAAAAAAAAAATATTGGAATTTTCTTAAAACTAATGAAATTGATGATGGCAGGGATTCTCATGGAATTGCAACAAAGAAAGACAGAATATTATCTTGGGGGTTGATGTTTTTGGCCGTGACATCCAGCACAGTGGCGATTTCCAGCAACATTTACAGCATCTTCAACGACCAAGGGTGATGGTGTAAGGAGAGGAACAAGGAGACGATCATCAGTTCCAACACAGTCTTGAACTTTAATTTAGCCATTCATTTCATTTGATTGCTGAGAATACATTGGTTGCTGGAGAACCCCGAGTTGTAGCTCATCCTGGCGGCGAGGCAGAGGTCTATGCATCTGAAAAAATGGGGTGTCTGTTTGCTGCAAATTGTATATTTCACATTTTTATAGAAATAGATACAGATTGGATAGGTCACAGGTGGGATAGAAAGGGGGGAAAGTTTGAAATTGTTGAGGTAGCTAGCTTGCAAAAGCTGAGATTACTAAAGATATTTTGGCTTTTTTTGGTTTACATTTGAGATGGAAAATCTCTTAAAGAAATGATACTGATATTAATTTGTAGAAGAAACTCTTACCCCTCCTATGCTTAGGGGTTTGTAGAAGAAACTCTTGCACACCACCCCCCAACCCCAAGAGAGAAGAAAATGAGTACACACCACAGCAGAGAAGGTCTTGAGTGGATCTTTACTTCTTATAGATTTTCCCTTGAAACATCATTGGCGATTTGAGGAAGTATTTCCCATCGCGGCTCTAGCAAGCTTAACAATCTTGCTGGCTTCCTGTGTTGTTGGGCCCATGAGGTATTCCGGCACAGCACGTAGGTGGGCAGGAGGGGGACTTCATGCTCAGCAGTTTGTCATGCTTCAGCAGATCTGTTAAACAATTAGAAATACCCATTAACACCTATGAAAAGTATGTGTGCAACGCGAGTGCAAAATTAAGCCAGTCAAACACAACAAACCAATAAAATTCATTACCCAAGTTCATTGGATGCTCTTCAAAATGAGACTTCAACCCAGACAACAGTGATGACATTTGTCAGTGAAAAACATGTATATATCGTAAAGACTCCACTGCATTTTTAGTGAGTAAAGGAATTAATGTGGCAATGAAGTTTGCACAGTCCTGGTTCTCATCTTCCCCTAGCTAATGTGGTTTTGATATCTTCAAAAACTTCCATCTCATCTGAATATACATGTAAATGGGACATTACAGCCAATTGTTTAACCTGTAAGAAATTGCAGACACTTAAAAGTTTATGTAACAAGCAGAGGACTTTCTCAAAATCTGCAAGAAAAGAATTACACACACTAGGGCCACATGACAAGATGGTAATACCAACTTAGCACATAATGTCGAAGATTTTCAGAAGATTTGGAAATGAGCAGCGGATAGGAGGCATTGACTGGAACTGGAAAAACAAAACTGAGCACATAACTCTCTAGTACTTGTACATACAAAAGGCATTAAACTAATTAATACTTATCAAAACCCAAAACAAAACAAAAAAAACCATTATAAGGTCCAATGAAATTAATTATCAGGTCACGACTTAAATGAGGGATCAAGACACCACGAAGTAGGTCGATCATGAATACCAGCTCTTCACGTAAACAAACTATTTGAAATAGATGGGGATGGAAAGTGGGTAAAACAATAAGAAAATAAAATGAAAATGCAGAACTTCAAGGGTGATAGTAGATGTAACCATACCTGTTCCAGGACGAGCTTCAATGTCAATAGTATTTACAAATACCAGCACTTTTTTTTTTGAACAAGTTCCAACTTCAAGAGTGCAAGGATGTAAAGTTTCTTATCACGATCCAGCACTGCATGAAATCTAAAAACAAAAAATGGACAAGGTGAGGTTTCTGCTCATCGTTTTAATCACAGCCGATACGAATCATGGTGGAATCTGTATTTCCTATGAACAAGTATTGAATAAAGTTGGGTCCAAAATACTTCAGTGAATGAACAAATGTTCAATCATCAATCATCATAACGCAACCTTTCGCATATATGAAGCGCATACAACTGGTGCAAAATACATACAACTGTTCTATGAAGATAATGTCCATCTAAATAGATATTCTAGAAGGGAATGCAACCAAAACAAAGTGGAAACAAGCATCTATATTTTTTACTCAATAGCTACTTGACAAAAGAAACTACTTGATAGTGACTTACCTAAAATTGTTGAGCATTTTTCGGGATCATCTCATCCTTGATATCTCCGACTTCTGATAGAGTCAAAATGATCATGACTGGATTGTGCATCACAAGCTTCTTCAACTTCTCAACATCAGCACTGCCAAGGTTCCAGATATGACAAGGCATTGACAACCAAATTACAGTAGTATTTGAATAAATGTCACAAGACATGACCAGTGACTAAACTCCATAAGCATTAAGACCAATCCTGATCAACCTTTTTTTTTGAAGTTCAACTTATAGTTGAATCAAACTTCAGGTTATTAAAATTAATCAAAGACTAAAAATAAAACAAAACAAAACAAAATCAATAACAGAAGAAAATAATAACTTGACATATTTAATCGACTTCGCTCCTCATCGAGAACTAACGTTGAAATTGAATCATAAACAGAGTTTGTTTGAAGGGTTTTGAAGACAAGCACATTGAAATGCAAGTTGGTGTTGAAACCAATATGTCCGGTGACCGGCCAATGCAGCACGCTGCCAACAAACATAACATATATCAATAAACAAAGTTCATTTCCAATGTTGGGAAATATACCTTAAAACGAAGACATTGAAAGAATAAGACCCTACCAAATCAGAGCACTCCCAACAGTCAAATTCGGGGAGAATGTGCCTAAATTTTTTTTCAAATAATAGTACCATTCATTTTTCAAAATATGAAAATGAAATAAAGAGGCTATTATAGTGTATTCCTTTCATATTCAATTTCATTTTTGTATTTTTTACAATTTTTTCATATTAAAATAACAAATTAAATGTGTTAGAAAATCCTCAAACTTTCAAAGTAGATTAGGAAAACTAAATTCCTATAAATTAAATATTACAGTAACCTAAAAGATTTTAAAGAAACAAAATTTACAATAACAAAATCTACTAGCTTAAATAGTTAACATGATATTATAATGAAGTAATTTAAGAAAAAACATCACTACTAGGCTGCTCATCCATGTTGGTTCCACAAGTAATCGATGAGATTATAAATATCCATCGACGTCATGAGATCATAAACCAACTCAACATTTATGACAATAATACATTGTAATTTTTTTAAGCACTTGATAGTTACAAAAAATTTCATTTCTTACATTAGTATAGTATATGATAGTGAATATTAAGAAAAGTGTTTAAATTAATGAAGAACAATTTGTAGTAGGGTTATTAACTAATGAAAAATATTAGAATAATATTTAAATTATTTTTTAAGAAAGTAGAAAAATTGTAATGATAATTCATGTATATGTATAGGACTGGAAAGTGGAAAACCTGACAACCATGGTATCTCTATATAGGTTTACCTCGTATAATTATGTAGGTGATTTCTCCTCCATCATGGTGGCGACTTCTCTTCACTCGTTGTGGGCAACATTTCTTCATTTGTACGTTGGAGACTACTTCATTGTGTTGTGTATGGTGTTTCTTCCTTCGTATGTTTGTGGTGGTATATCTACGCATCTCACACACACTTGTTATTAATGGTGTATATACTCTCTTGCTTGTCATTGTATCTTGGACAGTAGTACCGTCTACAAAAAAATAAAAATAAAAATCTGAATGGGGAAATTAATTGGTTATGTGGTTTTGAGGTATTAGGGTAAGTCTAGTGGGATCTCTTCATCCATGGTCTATAGATCCATTGCTTGCTAGTGAGATTCCTTAATAAGTTAATTCATTCAATTTTTCACTAAATTACGGTTCTTAGTGGAGAGGACATCGGATACCTGCGCGGTCATCCAATGGCCACGCAATTAAGAAATAAATGGTGTCGTAAATGTAGGAGACCACTATAAGTGCAGCCACATGACTTTGGTAAAATAGGGTGTTAATAAGTGCAGCCATAAACGTGAGAGACCACTATAAATTCGTGTAATAATTATACTTGTACAAAACCAAAGCAAATGTACTAGAAATTTGGCTGTGAATTTTCACAAAAATACAGCCAGATACGAAGCACAGCCTAGACTTGTCTCCCAACAAAATTCTAAAATTTAGTGTGGCAATTCTCAAATGTGAGGAAACCCATTAGACCTGCCGTTAGGACAAGTTTAGTGGAATATGTAAAAATAGATCCCTTAATCTCTTTGATGAGAGATTAAGGAATCCAAGTACTCTAGTCGATAATCTCTTAATGGTTGGTTAAAATGCATTAATTTTAGCGAACGATCACTGTGGATAATCTAAGGATCCCTATTCCAGTGAAAAAAGATCTATTTTTTGATGTTTAGAGACTAGTTGGAAGGAAACTTGTTGATCAACAAGTTTAATCCTTCCCACTAAACTTATCCTTATGGATATAATTGTAATTATCGTCCAAGAAAAAAAAAGCGCGTGGAAAAAATCCAAGAAAATTTCAAAAAAGCGTACTCTTACTTATATTTTCTCTAGTGTCTAGAACATTTGAATATCTTTGGCGCCGTATTAGAAAATTCTACTACAAAAAAGAAAAGAAAAGAAGAAGTTGCTGATCATGCTGGACAGGCTGGCTGGTCCATGTCACCTTCACTGTCACGTGTCAAAAAGCCCATAAATCACGGTGAGTCCACATGTAACGGGACCACTACAACGATATTTTTATTGTCTAATGCTCTCAACTCAAATCATTTTGATAACAATCCCAATGTGTTAATATAATTCTAAATTAACTGTTAAGGGTCTGTTTGGAACACAACTGTAATTTATTATCAATTCTCCTTTCTTGTGGATGCTATGTATTTCTTTTTTACTTCTTTTCATAATATTATAATTCAACCTAAATTGAGATATTTCCTACCTCAAGAAAAAAAAAAAATGTTAAACTCACATAACTTAGCCACATAAAAATGGCTTATATAATAAAAGTGGGGTATTATATGATTGGAATTTTGATTGGCACTTCTAGTACACGTGTATCAAGCAACCAATTATATTATATCGAAACCATTATGTAAATTGCTTTTATGTAGTTCAATTATACAGCGTTACTAAAAAAAGATATTATACAAGTCGATTTCAAAGACTTAAATTTAATTTAGGCTAAAATTGGCAATGTATAATTGTAGAATGTGGTTGTTAAATACATCCCTTGGGGCCCCTTTCTATAGGGTACCAAATCTCTATGACCTTTTTTTTTTGTTTTTCCTGAACAAGACAAATCCCTGTAACTTTGTGCCCTTCTTAATGTTTATAGTATTTTTATGTTTTTTTTGTTTTTGATAAATTAAAGATGGACACATACTCTCTTCAACTTGGCCTCTCTCGAAGAGACCACAAAAGGAGGGCCCTAATCTGCAAGGACCCCGAAACCATTTTATGAATGTATTTAAAAGCGAGTGTTATTTTGTGTACCCTCATTTAATGGAGGGTTTACGCTCACTCGTCTTTTATTGGTTAAGTAGATTCACAAAATAGGTCTTATTAAAAGCTCTCAAAACAAGAACAAATAAGATAACCAAGAAATGCCAGTTGTACAGTCTATTGAAAACATGTACCGAAGTTTTAACCAAATTCAAAAGAAGCCATAGATGCTTGAATTGGACCCTCATGTTTTGCCATCTTTCTGCATCCACGATTGATTTTGTGTTAGGTCAAAGTTTAGGTTTTTTTTGGTACATGTTGCCTTCCCTAAAATGGTGAAAAAGAACCTCAATAGAATGTCCGTACTGTACTTATCCATGGCCCACTATACAGTTGAAAACGTAAAAGATTTCAAGTTTTGTTCAATACTCCAAAATCAATATTGACCGCTTGATCATCAAATTTAGTTAGAAATTATTATCTTTTTGTTGCAAGTAAAATCATTATAGGTCTTGTTAACGTATGCCCAAAGAATTTCGATTAGAGATCTTAAAATCGGTTTATTTTTGTGGATATAATATTATTATCACTTATATAAAATCCATCAAAAATCAGATCTTAATCAAAGATCTTTAACCCTCTAAATAAATCACTTTAAATATCAACCGCTGAAATTATAAATTAAATCTTCGTGATGCTAAAAATCTTCGATTGACCTAATATTTTACAAATGTTATTTAAATAATGACAATAACATAACTATAAAAAATTAATTCATTTGGACAACTCAATAAAACTAAACAAACCATCAATCTTTAACTTTGCCGAGTTGCCCTAAACGACACACTTCAACAAAATTGAAAAATTATACTATATACTGTACACGGTTGAAATTCAGATTATTACAGCTATGTCCGTATATCTAGTGACGCCTGTCCAAACTCCAAAGATATACAAAAATACCCAAAATACCCATCATAATCATCTGCTATTTTCAACATATTCAGTAAATAAATAACTCAAAAATTGAGGTCATTTTGGATAATTTAACTACCTAATTGCAGACTAAGACAATGGAGAATTAGTCTTCTACTTCCCTTACAAAGGCAACGGCCATGGATTACTGTTGAATTTCTCTCTCTTCCTATCCAACAAAAAAAACCAACTAACATAAACAAAGCAAAAACAAAAAAATCTGAAAGAAGAGAGAGAAAGTTAGAGAGAGAAAGGAAGAAAAAAAAACGAAAAGAACCCATTTCTCCATCTTCTGATTCTTCTGTCCATTTTGGTATGTTCAGATTGGTGGGTCTCTGTGAATGATGGTCAGTTTGAATAATCTGGGTGTTTTTTTTGGTTTTTAGAATTAGGGCTGACGTTCTGTTCTGGGTTTTGTTTTTAAACCTTAAAGAAGTAGGTGTTAAGGTGTATAATGTAGATGATTGAAAAAAAAAACGTATTTTGGCGGATCAAATTGAATTGTTTCTTTTTTCAGAAATAGAGATGAAAATTCTTCCCAAATTCATAGATAGATTTGTGAGAAAATTTTCTTTTTTGTTATTAATTTTGTGATTTGGGTAAAAAAACGCTTAATTTCCAAGAACTTACTGTTTTGAGGACCTTGAAAACGTGCCCCATTTTTGTGTTTATTTTAAAAGTTCATAGTAATTTGGATAGAAACTAAAAGACGTGTTGAGCTGTTTAATTTTTCTCTCTCTTCTTTCTCTCTCCATCTTTTTATTACAGTGGTGAGCCTGCAAGCTGTAGCCTAATGAGATCGGTTTTTGGCCTCATTCCCCACCTTCCAATCTCCATACATACAACACCAACTTCTCTCTCTTCTTTCTCTCTCTTTCTATAAGTTGTTTCCCAATGTCGATATGAGTACAGAGGCATAGCTGCTAATCCTCTCACACGCGTCCATTACTCTTTATCTCTGCTTTCAGTTTCATTTTTTTGTTTGGTTCTACTCTGAAAATGAGATCGATCTTTATTGTAGATGGTAATGTAATGTGGGTTCTTAAAATTTGAGTGCTCTGAAGCTTGAAACAAAAAGGGTTCAACTTGAAAAGAAGAAAAAAAACGATTCTGTGAATTTGGGTTTTTTTTTTTTAGAGATCGGAAAAAATGGCACCGTCGTTCCAATGGTGGGCGAAGGAAAGCCATCGAGGGACGCCGGTGGTTGTGAAAATGGAAAACCCTAATTGGTCAATGCTTGAAATTGAGAGTCCATCTGAAGAAGATTTTCTCCCAAATCGAAGTGGTGATAAAGGTAGAGGTAAAAATGCAAAGCAACTCACTTGGGTTCTTCTTTTAAAAGCTCATAAAGCTGTTGGATGTTTAACTTCAATTGGTTCAGCAATGTTCGGTCTTGTTTCTGCAATTCGTCGTCGGGTGAGTTCAGGAAGAACCGATTCAGAAACTGGTAATGAGATCAATGAGAATCAGACCGTAAAAAGCAGATTCTATTCTTGTATAAAACTGTTTTTATGGTTGTCGGTGGTCTTATTAGGGTTTGAAATAGCAGCTTATTTCAATGGATGGCAATTTGAAGCTCCACACTTGAAATTACAGCATCTTTTAACGACTCCTTTTGGGGTTCAAGGAATTTTCGATTTTATTTACTCTCGGTGGGTTCTGGTTAGGGTTGAGTATCTTGCTCCTCCTCTTCAATTTCTCGCCAATGCCTGTATTGTTCTGTTCCTTATACAGAGCGTGGATCGGTTAATTTTGTGTTTGGGTTGTTTTTGGATCCGATTAAAAAAGATCAAACCTGTTCCAAAAGAGAGGGTTCGAGATATTGAATCCAGTGCTGGCAATGCAGATGGTAGTTACTTCCCAATGGTTCTCGTTCAGATCCCTATGTGCAATGAAAAGGAGGTAACTTTTTTTGGAATCCCAATTGATTTTTCTGGTTATCATGTTTGTGACAGTAGTGATGACTTTTAGGGTCTAATTCTAGAGCTACAATCAGACTTATTTTATTCAAATTTAGATATTTTGGTCCAATTATAGAGCTACAGTCAGGTTTACATATGCAGTTCTTATATGATGAATTCTGCATTCTAGTAGAGGTTTTGGTCTAATTTAGACCTACAATCAGGATTATTTTGTTCAATTTAGAGATTTTGGTTTAATTCTAGAGCTGCTGTCAGGATTATATCTGCAGTTCTTATGATGAATTCTGCATTTTAGTGGAGGTTTTTGTCTAATTTAGACCTACAATCAGAAATATTTTGCTCATTTTAGAGATTTTGGTTTAATTCTAGAACTGCTGTCAGGTTTTTATCTGCACCTGTTTTGGACCTTTTGGTGCTTTCTGTATTTCAGTTTCTTTATCTTTTTAGATAAGAGTTTTTGGTCTAATTCTTGAACTATACTAATCAGGTTTATCAGCAATCTATTGGTGCTGTCTGTAATTTAGATTGGCCAAAGTCGAATATGCTCATCCAAGTCCTGGATGATTCTGATGACCCAGTTACGCAATTGCTAATCAAAGAGGAGGTTCAGAAATGGCAGCAAGAGGGTGCACACATTGTTTACAGGCATCGGGTGATTAGAGATGGGTATAAAGCTGGTAATCTGAAATCTGCCATGAATTGCAGTTATGTCAAGGATTATGAATTTGTTGCCATCTTTGATGCCGATTTCCAGCCCAACCCAGATTTTTTAAAGAAGACAGTTCCCCATTTTGAGGTATAAAATCTTCTCTGTTTTCCATGAATTAGCACTATATGGATTTTTTATTGGCCTTATCCTAATTACATCGAAGCCTGCCTTGTTGCATTGCAGGATAACGAGGAGATAGCGCTGGTTCAGGCCAGGTGGTCTTTTGTTAACAAAGACGAGAACCTGCTCACGAGATTGCAGAACATAAACTTGTCATTTCACTTTGAGGTAGAACAGCAAGTTAATGGGATATTCATCAATTTCTTCGGGTTTAATGGAACTGCTGGCGTTTGGAGGATAAAGGCTTTGGAGGAATCGGGTGGATGGATGGAGAGGACTACAGTTGAAGACATGGACATTGCTGTTCGTGCTCATCTTCATGGATGGAAATTCATCTTTCTAAATGATGTTGAGGTAGGTATACCACCATAGTTACCCTGTTACAGAGCTTCTCCATAGTAATTCATCTGGGATTGCTTACTTAATTTAGTATTACATTCTCTTCCCTGTTCAGTGTCAATGTGAACTACCGGAATCTTATGAAGCATATCGAAAACAGCAACACCGATGGCATTCTGGTCCCATGCAGTTATTTCGCCTCTGTTTGCCGGATATTATTCGTTCCAAGGTAATGAAAATTTAACTTAATAAGCTTGTTCTGTTTTCTTCTTCTTTTTTTTTGGTGGCTTTGCGTTCCTACTTGTGAATAAAATTTTATCTATCAAAATAAAAAAAACAGAAGAAAAGAAGCAACCACTTGATGACAGATGATTCCCCATGTTACTACCTTCATCGTAATCAAATCAAGCTTGCATAACTTTTGCAAAATTATATCAAATTCTTATTGCTGAAGATAATCTTGATTCCTTTTGGATTAATGCAGATCAGCGTGGGGAAGAAGGCCAATCTGATTTTCCTTTTCTTCCTACTAAGAAAGCTTATACTACCCTTCTATTCCTTCACTCTCTTCTGCATAATTCTCCCAATGACAATGTTCATCCCAGAGGCTGAGCTCCCGTCCTGGGTTGTCTGCTATATTCCAGCCACTATGTCATTCCTAAACATCCTCCCATCCCCAAAATCGTTCCCATTCATCGTTCCTTACCTCCTCTTTGAGAACACCATGTCTGTAACCAAGTTCAACGCCATGATCTCCGGCCTGTTCCAGCTTGGGAGTGCCTATGAATGGGTTGTCACGAAGAAGTCCGGCCGCTCCTCCGAGGGTGATCTCATGTCATTGGTGGAAAAGGATCCGAAACAACAACGTGGAGTCTCAGTGCCCAATCTTGATGCCATGGAGAAGGAGGAATCTCGACAGGAGCTGCTACAGTCTCAAAAGAAGAAGAAACACAACAGAATATATACCAAGGAGCTGGCATTGGCTTTCCTTCTCCTGACTGCCTCTGCAAGGAGCTTGCTATCTGCACAGGGTATACATTTTTACTTCCTGCTTTTTCAGGGTATATCGTTCTTGTTGGTGGGTCTCGACCTGATAGGGGAACAGGTTCAGTAACGATAAGCGATGAATAGTAAGAGAAACCAAATCAGATAAACACATATCGGAAATCCCACGGCAACTAAGCAGAATCACAGTGAGAGAAAGAAAGAAAAAAGGACAGCCAAAAGTGAGGAGGGTGAGGTGCTGCTATTCTTCTTGTTCTTCACCCTCTGAAGTCCAAAGTTGCTATCCCAACCCCAACCAGCCCAGCCCCATTGGAGAGTAGAAGAGATGGTCATTTTGAGAAAACAAAAAAATGAGGCTGTGAAAAAAAGAAAGAAGAGGACTCCCATTTGGAGAAAGTTGTGTAGATACTGTTGCTGGTATTTGATCTATCCTTTTTGTTTTTTTTTTTTTTCTTTTTTTAATTCTTTTGTTTTTTTGGGTGACAATTCTTTTGTAAGAAATTTTGTTATTTAAAAAAGACAGGTATTCTAGTTAGTTTATATTGCTCCAAGACTGGCAGCAGAAAATGGAGGAGGAGGAGGAGGAATAGGAGCTGGTTTCAAGTTCTCCCTTCCCCTCTCTCACTTGTGTTGTTTTTATATGTTTAAAAAATTATAAGAACAGCAAAAAGTATGCAAAAATCCATCCTTTATAAGTATTCAGATTCATTGTCTGTGTTCATGTGGTTGATGCTTGAGGTGCTGCTATTCCTTGGAGTTGTTTATCCTTTTTTTTTAGCAAGATTTTCTTTTGATCATTAAATATGATTGTGGAAAAAGGGACAAAAGATAAAATTGGGGAAAAAAAGGGGGGAAGCAGAGAAAAGCTCATTGTAAAAGATTGCTTAATTTACGGATTGAAGAGTCTTTTTGTCTCTAGGGTTGGACCGGTTAATTGCAAACCAAACCCCTGCCTTGCTATACTAATAATTTTAGATGATTTGCAAGATTGATTGTATAATGATTGATATTCTTGATACACTTAAAATATCAATAATTCTGAAGATTACTCAATTATTTCAATGTTAATTAGCTTTTCCTAACGAGAAAAGAGATGAGTGATCTTACTTAGCCCAACAAAATCAGGCAATTTATCTCTGGAACATTTCAATTGACGTGGGAGCATTTCAGCAAAAATGTTGTGGGGCCCAAAACAATTGACCCTAAATTCTAACCTTACTGATGTTAAATCTATTTGACAAAGAAATGAAGCGTAATGATAAAAAACTATTACGCTTGTACAAGATCTTGCCACCTCATTTGTTTGTCAAACTTTTTATTAACCATGATTACAAGTAGCATTTTTCTTAAAATAAATTGTAGCATTTAAGATTTTATCTCGAATATAATTTTCATTTCAACTGCCACGTTACTTGAGTATTTATGGTCAATTTTTTTAGCCTTCAAGCACTACGCAAGTTGTAAATGTGCAACTCAAATTGCAAATGTATTTATTCTAAGTAATTTGAGCATGGAACATGAGCGAGAACGAAAGTGAGCAGGATCCCCGGAGTGGCTAATTTAAAAATCTCTAACTCTGAAATGCTTTCAGACCATGAGCATTAGAGCGAGAGCATGAGGTTCCAAAGCTAGAGCGTCACACCTATACCACAGTTCTAGTTACTGACGTTTCGTTGAATCTAGCTATTTCTGCGGAGTGCATCCCAGATCGAGCTCTAAACGGTTGCGATTGGTGCAGAGTGCATCCTAGGGTCGGAGAGGGTGTGGTTGAAACGGTCGACTGGTGGGACAGTAGGACGCATTAAAGTTAAATACTACGAATAACATGTCGAGCCCGGGCTCCATCGTTCGTGGGTGTAGTCATTTGGACGTTCCCAACAAAATTTAAAACTTGGAACGTTCACTAATAATTGAATCCGTCACGCCAAAATACATCACATTACTATTCCGAGTCCTGAATCCTGATAAAACCCTAGCATTTGTGACTTGAGGGTAGTCATATTAATGGGCCCACAAATTTTCAAAACACATATTTCAGAACAAAAAAGGGAGCATCCAATATCCAACGGTCCAATAAAAAGGTTGCTGGGGTTTGTCTTATATTCCAAATTCCTGCTTACTGAACATGATATTTGTTTCTTTGCAACAGATCAGGCTGAGCAGCACATGCCCATCAGTTTGAACTGGCTAAAAACTAAGAAATCTTGCTGCTCAAAGAGTTGATCCATTACTTTTATGATCCAAAAATCTGGAATCGATAGGTAAGCAAAAATCTAGAAGAAAAATTCATCAGGAAAATAGTAAGAAAAGAAGAGACCAGAATAGGTAAATTATGGGCTGAACTCTTAAGTCTTATCAGATGATGCATGCTATGGAACACAACGAGCTGATGCTGATTCTTCAGATTTTCTGGGCTTGGGGTACTATTATGGTTGCAGACACATGCGCACACGATGCAGGTTGTTTAGTTACTGACTCTTCAAAATGTTCTTCAGTTTCTCGTTTGCTGCAACAAGTTCGGCAGCTATTCCTGGTTCATTTGCAGAATGTCCTGCATCTGGAACGACCTGTTACATAGTTGTACTGTAACTCATTAATCAAGAAAGAAAAGTTTACGAGGACAATCTTATATAGGTTTTAATTCAATGGATCAAACTTCATATTAGATCATTTTAGCAGGAAACAAAAACAACCATTTTATACACAACAATACACGAACATTAGGGTCTGCCTTGGAAACTGCTCACTTGGTTTAAGACAACGGACATGTGAAACAAAAGTATTGCCCATGCTTTCAGCACAAGTTATAACTAGTAAATAAAAAGGATAAAGAGTTAAATTTTGACTAAAATCAGTTGTCTCACCTTAAATTCTGCCTCTGGCCATGCTTTATGAAGATCCCATGCAGACATCATCGGACAGCAAACATCATACCTTCCCTGTTAAATTATTCCAGATATCAATTAAGATGAATGAAGCAACATACTTGAAATTTTCTTCAGCATACTCCTGCAGCATGTCATATCATGCTACAACAAGGTATGGCTCGAGGACATTCTTACTAAAAACTATGCTGAAGTAGTAAAGCTGTTTCTGAATTCACTGCAGCATGCACGTTGATGGATCATAGAGCACTAACTTACCACCAACGAGGATTAACTTACTCGTTCTAAAATAAATACAATGAGGATTAAGTATATACATGCCATGGCATGGTTAAAGAACATGTTCATTACTTGGCCTAAAAGTAGCATATTGGCAACAGATTTTTAGCTATGATTTCTCAAAAGTGGAAATGTATTGGAAAAATCGACTGGAGCCACTCTAGTTTTGCGAGGAGGTTTTGTGCTTTCTCTAGTCTTGCCACTCGTCCACATCAACGTCCTTTTCTTTTATCAGTCCACCTCAACATCCACATGTAAACTACAATTTTCTCTGGACATGTTGTTTATTAAACATAGTTTAGCAAAATTAGCTCCTAGAGGTCAAACTATCAAGTTTATGCTTCCCATCGTCTACAAAAATCATCCCAATGGTTGACCTTGCTGGCATAATTCCAAACGGGGTTTATGAATTCCTTGTCATCTTAGCTTTTAATCCATCACTCTCTCAAGTTCATAAGATGGAATCATAAGCTTGTTTCTGTAGTGCCAAAAATACGTATGTCTCCTTCGTTGTTGTACACAGGTACCATAACACTTCTCATTTGTACAGACATTTTGGTAAAAAGCACACTAAAATAATTCAACGAAAGTCTCCAACATATCAGAATTATAAAACAATATATAATGCAACTTATCAGAAGGTAACAACCACCCAACATGGCTTATTATTTGAAGATTACAAGTCTCATGTGCATAAATCTGTACATCTTTATATACACACATTACATGCTACTGAGATAAATTGAATGCTTAGACTTGAGTAATAAAACTAACCAACCTTACCTGTACAATTGAAGTTTTAATATGCCTTATCTTTTCAATATTATCCAATAGGAATGAATCTGAAGGAAAAAAGCCCTTGTTCACAAAGTAATGGTTTTCAATCCTTGCAAATGCCTGCATATAGTAGATAGAAGAGTCATAATCAAATATACACTAGAGTCTCTGCACATATATGAGCAGACATACCAATATTATTTAAGGGTAAGTTTTATGAGATAACAGCAAGAATGGTGTTTCATGGAGCAAAATGTTGGGCAAATAAAACATAAGACTAAGACAATAGTAATAAGATGGAGGGCCAATCAAGATGGTTTAGGCATGCAAGACAAACATTAAACATTGTGCAGGTTGAAGGTGTTAAAAGGGTGAAGATTTGAAGACAATTTCCTAGCAAACGACATGGATCTGAACAGAATTTGATGGAGGTATGGGAACCAAGTTGCTGACATCACAAACACAAATAACAGCATCAGTAAACAATGTGCAGGTTGAAGGTTCTAAAAGGGTGAAAATTTGAAGAGAGTTTCCCTAACAAAAGACATGGATCTGAATAAAATTTAATGAGGTATGGGATCCAAATTGACAATCACAGACTGTTTCGTAATGTTTTATTTATCAAGACCAAAATGAATATCAAATACACAAAAGGAGGAATAGCTTACCAATGAAAATTTATCATCATCCCCTCTTTTGATGTTTTCTTCATTACGATGGAGATGCGCAGTCATCATCTCCCACTTGGTCCACATTCTAGCAGCCTCATACTAAGAACAAACAGAAAAGTCAAGAAAAATTCGAAAGCTTTCTCAAAGGAAAGGATAGATGCCGAATTATAGTTATTCAAGTCCAAGGGTGAAAAAGTTTTTACTATATCTAGTAAGCTTACAAATTTCACAGGATTATTCGAGTTCTAATTATAGGTGCTGATTATTTGGGGCTTCGACGGGTTCCAAATAAGGGTTACATCACCCGAGAGCTATTTTTTACACTCTTTTGAAGAGTGTGCACATTCTCTTCCTCATCTAACCATTAAAAATTGCAAAGTCAACCTATAATCCTTTGAAAGTGCAAATTGTATGAGGGAGGGTGGGAATGTACACACTCTTCAAAAGTATGCATCAAAATAGCACTCTACATCACCCTAAAGAAGCTCATTGTTTGTGACATGAATGATTTTAAAATAAGAGTAAATTTCAAGAAGGAAACTCAAAAAAGGTCCAAAAGTCTAAATATAAATGAAAAAATCTTACTTGTGTTTCAAGATCCTTTGAGTTCAACCTCTTGCTATAGGCACTGATAAAACTGCTCCTCTCATTTTCTGGGATTAAATCTCTAAAGGGCTCCCAAGCTAAAAATTGAGAGAAAACAGACACGGAGACATAGATCATTTAAAGAGATTTCTCAGTCAATTAAATCGCCACTTGAAGCAAATTTTTAATCTACAATACCAGAAATATATTTACAACATATGGAATAAACTGATAGACGTGTTGACTAGTACTATGTAGAGGCCAACATGTCTGACATTTCTCACCAGTGTTGGACCGCATACATGTTTGTATCCTTGTACATACAGGACTATATGCAGATCCTCAAGTTATAATTGGATGCAAGCAAAGATTATTCTAGGAAAGCTTACATGTTTTTTATACGATTTCAAACAAGTAATAGGTAATATGTGAAATCTACTGATCCAGAACTTCTGAAAACAAAACACCATATTTCCCAAGAGGAACTGAATGTGTGATAACACAACAAGGAGTTAATGGCAGAAATCTACACAATACTAATGAGAGAACACTTAAAACAATGGTTCTTAAAACACATCCAGATACAAGCCTAAATGCAAACTCGATGGCATTATTTATTCCAGATACAGTAGAGCTTATTCATTATTAAAAGAAAGCCATTGAGGAAGACATACCATCAGGAAATATAGCCGCAGCACCTCCTTCATAAAACCAATCAAGCTCCTTCTTTCTTAACAGAAAGATGCCTCTTAGGACCATGCCAGTAACCTTACAGTAAGAATAATGGAAACTGTCAATGGAATAATTTTGTGAATAGGGATTTCTCAAAGCCAAGAATGATATGCTATCTGTTAGGAAGGGAGGTGGGGGGAGCACATGTATAAAAAAAAGGTATGAACCTTGTCAGGGTGTGATTGGCTGTAGGCGAGGGCCAGAGTGCTTCCCCATGACCCACCAAACACCTGCATTTCACATCCATGGACAAAGATTTAGTATTATATCCACTAATATATCTTTTCGGAGCATCTAATGAAAACTTTAACCTGCCATTCTGGAATGCCCAAATGTTCTCTTAGCTTTTCAATGTCGCCAATAAGGTCCCATGTTGTGTTCTCCTCCAAGCATGCATGGGGTGTGCTTTTACCTGCACCTCGCTGGACAAGGACTATGACGTTTGATTAATGAATCATCAGGAAAAATGACAAATATCAAATGATTTAGGGTGTAAATGATAACCTGATCAAACAGAATAATACGGTAAAATTCAGGATCAAAGAACCTTCTGTTACTGGGTGATGTACCTCCTCCTGGACCCCCATGGAGAAAAACAACTGGCTGCCGATAAATTAAATCCACGAAACAACTATAATGATAAACAAACAAAATTCGAGCAGAAGCATAAACATTGTAACACTACAATATGGAATTGTGAATATTACAGAATACTTTTGAGTCTTTGACATGCAAAATGCCTGTTCTAGGAACCAACGTAGCTAGCTATCGCATATCATGATTGATTGGTGTTAATGGTATAATCCATGGTTTAAGTAGAAAATCTGACAAGGTTAACATAAGTGAAACTTAGCCGTAATTCACCTTTATTGAATCCTTTTAAAGTTTGATTCATGAATTAATTATTTTGTTTCCAATCTAATCTTAAAGAGAACAATATGGAATCATTGATAATGGTTAATGTAAATACGTAAATATTGACTATGAGTCTATGGCGTGTCAATTCTTGAATATGTAGTATAAAAGTGTAACTTGTTCTATTTTATCATGTAAATACTTAGGTGAATAATTAGCAGGTGTAAAGGTGATGTGGCACAAATACCACATATACATTGAAAATTTGAAAGTTTCTGGGCCTATGGGATTCAGAAATCGAACTAACTTTCATTCTCCCCAAATTTGAGATGTGTAGAATAATTTGTCTAACATTTAAGGACGACCATTCTTTTAAATACCCTCTCTTGAAACCTTGGTTTCGGTTATATATCTCATTTATTCGAATTTGAAATCATGTGTCCTACTTGGATGACCAAGGAAAGATGAGCACTTCATAAAGCCAACAAAAGAATGAAGATACATGGTACACTGCAAGTACAAAGTAACAAAGATATAACACTTTCGAGAACTTTCACTCCAGTACAGTAAACATCCTAAATTACAAAAAATAAAGGACCCTTAACTTCAAAAATGGCTCAATCACATAAAAAACTCAGATTACCTAACCCTATAACCTAAGAATTCAAAACAGAGTAAGAAACTACTCACATGCCCATTTGGGTTCCCAGATTGCTCCCAATAGATAGAGTGGAGATCCGAAACCTTCAAAAACCCTGAACTATATGGCTCTATTTCTGAATAAAGGTTCCTATTCAACTCCGGAATCGACTCCATTGATGCACCACAAGATTGTTGTTCACTCATGTAACTAATACTTTGAGCACCAGCTACTATCTTATTTCTTCCTACCACAACCAAAAATCAAAAACAACAAAATGAAAATCAATTAAACTCGCAACAAGAACTAATAAGAAGACAAAAAAAAATAAAAATCAGAATTTGAAAGATATCAATGGTCATTTGAAGATTCTAAACAGAGGAATTTCAAGATAAATTCGAGAAATCTCCATCGTTAAAGATGAAAGCTTTACTCAAAATGAATCATCATCCAATAAAACGAGACAGGGAAAAAAATTGTTTTCGGATTGAAGATTAATTAGCTAAAACCCTGGTCAGGATTCTTCAGAAATTAACCGATAAAAGCAAGTTTTAGGTTTCTAGAGAGAGAAAGATAGAGGATTTTGTTCTTGGGAAGTTTGAATTACCTGAGTTGAAGACGAGGTTGTGGATGGAAGAACGTGGAGCAGGGAAGAAGGATGATGGATGGAGACGGAGAGAAACAGGGGAAAAAGAAGGAGAATGAAGTTCTTTAGAGAGAGGGAGTGGAGATTGCTGAAAAATACAACCGAGGACTAAACTCATTGTTATGTGCCCCCAAAATCTGCTATCAACGCATCTCTATGAAGCTTTAAATCTTCGATCTTTGGAACTACGCCTGAAGTAGAGCGGGTTGTTATAACCCAAACCTGACCCACGTGTGACCCGAAACCCGTTGACAATCTTGACCCTGTGTGACCCGAACCCGTTGACAATCTTTCGGCTTTTTTAGTAGACCATAGGCCTAAGCCTAGTTAGTAAGTTCGCTAATTATTCACGACTAACTCCCGAATCGAACGTATCAGTGTCGTATCGAACCAAATAATCGCGTTATTCAATGAGTCGAAATAATTCGCGCATTCTTAACGGATCCCGAATTATTTACGAATAATACCCGAATCCGAACCAAATATTTTGAGTAATTCTTTTTCATTCTTTTTAAAATCTTAGTTATTATTCAATCAATTATACTAGTTATATTGAGATTATTGGATGTGTTATTTTACTTTTTAACAAGAGTAATGTTAGAAGTACTCCCAGGATGACTCATGGATGAGGTGGCAAGATCTGCTTCAAACTTGAAAAAGAAAAAAGCAACTTTACACAAGCAAATCTTGCCACTTCATCCTGGGAGTCATCCTGGGAGTCAACCTGGGAGTACTTCTAGCATTACTCTTTTAACAATTTATTTTTCTTTATTTTTTTTTAAATCTTAGTTATTGTTCAATCCAATGTTTTAAAAATCGGACCGGTCATCGAACCGGAAAAGACATTGGGTTGGGTCAACCTGGTCCAACAAGTGGGTTGACCAATGGGTTAATTAAACAATACAGTTATAAAAAATGAGAAGAAATATAACTTTTCTTGTAGCACAGTTGGCAAAATAGATTTTGAACTAACCGTAGGTCCTGTGAACGAAACTCCACAATAATATTATTTTGGAAAAACATTAAATTCACTAGTAGTATATTAAGTTATAGAGTAAATTGTCTTTACCCCCCAAATGCTAATTGGAAAATCACTTACCCACCCAAATCTTCCACGTGCACATCATGTGACTTAAAAAAAGTCTGAAATACCCTCCCCTCTAACTAACCCAACCCAACCTAAGTTAAGTGTTTTTTAATGATGTGGCAGCATCCTAACGACCCTAGGATGCACGGCCATGATTATAACCCTACTTTTATGACCGTTGTCTCATAACGGTCACCCACCTCCCTTATAAAAACCCCCTTCTTCATCTAAAAACTCCAACTTTTTCTTCCATACTTCTCTCTAGATCTAACCACCATTAAAACTCCATTACAAGTTCTATTTTGTTAAAATTTCAAGAATGGGAGGGAGAAAAGCTTCATCCCAGGTAAGTATGAAATCCTATTTTGCAATTAAAGAACCATAAACCATGGCTTTCTTCTCCCTAAGCTCGGTTTCTGAAAATGGGGGGGTAAATGATTTATGTGATTATCCAGTGGGGGGTAAGTGAAAATCGAGTTCTGTACTGATTGTATTTTATTTTTTTGAAACAGGTTTCATGTCAAGCTTGTTCCAGGGAAGGACATGACTCTGTTGACTGTCTTTTGGTTTACACAAGATGTATGAAGCCCAGCTTTAATGGGATTTTAAAATTACTACGATCTTCTCAACCCACTTCTTTGGGTAAAAAGTTTTTTACTTGTCAACATCCTACTTGTAATGGGTTTCAATGGTTTGAAGAGGCTTTTAATGGAGTGAGTTCTTCGTCAACTAAACATCCATACGGAGATGGTTGCTTCGGTTGTGGGGCAACCGATCACTGGATCAAAGCATGCCCCTGGAGAAACACCCCATGTACTAAGCCAAACTGTAAAGGGATGAGAAAGTTGAAAATTTCAGGGACTGAACATAACTATGGCATCTCTTATCTAAAATGCCTTGAGTGTGATACTTTTGAGTGGTTGAGTGATGTGTTAGTGGCATCAAAAGCCAAAGAACTTGAAGGCAATGTGGAGGAAATATGTAGTTTTATTGTGAATAAGATGAACCTTAATAAGCAATAGAAGACTTTTAAGTTGTTTACTATCCTGGGTGTTTCACTGTGATATATAACCTGTATAACACAACTTATCAAACCACATAACATAACCTGTATAACATATCAATGATGGTTTTAAACCACATAACCCCAAACTTCATCTGAAGACAGGTGAGATTTGGTTTCGAAATCAGACTAAGGTTGATTTTGAAACTAGCTTTTCCTTGTTTAAATACAACCATCATCATAGTTGGTTTCGAAACCAAAACTGTTCAGATTCTGATTAACATAAAACATTGACCTTTCAACCTGTATAACATATCCATCAAAGAGTTCAAATCATCTACAGCATGTTTAACACCTAAATTTTTTAAGAAACACATTAAACTAGAGCTAGAGCTTCAAGAAACTTGGTCCAATTCTCAAGGTCTTCAGATCTACATATATAGATAGCAAGTGGAAACAACCCATTCCTAGCATCTAATGCAGTAGCTGCTAAAAGCACTCCACCATACTTTCCCTTAAGGAAAGTACCATCCATCCCTATGATGGGTCTACACCCTTCCACAAAACCCACAAGAGATGCTTTTTAAGCAACTAAGCAATGTTTGAATGTCAGCTCTACATCATCCCTAGAAAAAGTTGCCAAGCTATCTGGGTTAGAAGCTAGCACCTGTTGAAAAAATTCAGGAATCAGAGCATAGCTCTTATCAAAGCTTCCAAATATCCTCACTAATATTTTATTCCTTGCTCTCCAGGATGTTTGATATGAGATCTTAGCCTGATACTTCCTCCATACTCTAATCTGAAAATCTTCTGGACTTCAAGAATTTTGATGATCTCTAAAATCTTGATCCAATACATCTGCTACCCACCTTGCATTCACCATTGGATGTCTATCCTCTTGGTGGCCTTGACAAGTATGTTCAGGTACCAATTTCCGTATACTCCAAGCTCGTTGGTGTGGTAACTGCCTCGCATTACATTCCCACTGACAATCTTCAACCTTACATTTCGACCTCATCCTATAACTTTCACTCTTCGATGAAACAAAAACAAAATTTTCAACAATAGCATAGGTTCTAAGGTGCAACCTATAAGTTTTTGCTGATGCAAACTCCATACCCTTTTCAAGGGTGAGTCCTTGAATTTTTGGTTCAGGATCTTCTTCATACAAATCATCACAATCCCTAACAAACTGAGCATAAACATGATGAGGGAAGTTGGGGACTTCACCCTCATCACCCCCATCATCCTCAACTCTGTCTTCATCATCATCACTGCTAGAAGCTTCAATCTGAACTGTGTTTCCCTGTTGATCATCCTTTTTCTCACTATCTTCTCTGTGTACAAATCTCTCTTCTACATGGAGATGGCTCAATTGGAATACCCATCTCATCTACTTCTACTTCAGCTTGCTCTTCATCATCCTCAACATAATCATGTTCCATATCTGTAGAAAAATATTGCTGCTCAATCTAACTTGCTTGTGTAGCAGGTTCCCTCAAGAATGACTCATCAACATCCTCATCTGCATCATATGTGGCTGCATAGGGTGGTAAGTTGGGGGTGTTCTCAGCTACACTAGCTTGAGTATATTCCTCAGCCACATTTGAAGAGTCATCCAAATCAACTCCAATACCTGCCTCTGAATCATCTAGATTCTCTACAGTAGATCTTGCAGCTGTCTCAGTTGCATCGTGTGATTCAGCTCCACAACTGGCACCATCTAAATTCAGTACCTTCTTCACTCCTAAACTATTTAACTTTTCCCTCTACAAAGCCCGTAACCTAGGACTCGTCCTGATGACTGTAGAAGAAGGGGGTTTGTATGGTTTATGGGCCACAATTTTTTGTGGTGTTGCATTTTTTCTTGTTTTGATAATCTTATTAATACGCTTCCTAGGTGTTACTACTTCGGACAACAAGGGAGGGTTGGATATTGCTTCAGAGACTGGGGGAGCACACAACTTTAGATAGAGTTCTATGAATCCAGTGTGATCAACCTGTGCCTCAAGCCACATCCTGAAAATATCCATATCATCTTCTATTTGTTTACTCACTCCATCATGAACCCAAATCTATTCAAACTCAGACTCCTGTGTTAGGCCCTGTAAATCAGTTTTTAGCCTTCTAAAGAACACAACTCTACTCATTTTATCCCCATCAAGATTTTGGAATTCATATACCCTACCACTGTAATGTACCCTGACATTCCTGGTAGGGTATGAAAATCGATTACTGCAAAAAAACAACATTAACAGTACTATATAATAATCAACTGAAATCAACAATCAAACAACAAAATCAGCTCTTCCATATTTTAATGTCATCATGTTTGAAAAATCATTCAACAACTACAAACATTACTCAACAATCCAATAATTGTAACAGTAATATACTGTCACATCATTACATGAAGGCACTCCATCAAACCACTGTAACTACTAGACTCATTTCGGGTTACACTTGCATATTTCAATCACTGTAACTAAATCACACTTGCATAAATCAATCACTTGCATAATTCAATCACTTGTATTGCTAAAGAAACAACCAAGTATAGCTCAAACACAGTTCTAATCACATTACAATTAAACGCTAAAACTGATTCCACAAAACCCTAAAATAGATTCCACAAAACCAAAACCAAAATCAAAGATATCGGTATGTTTTTCAAGTAAATAGATTCAAACTAAGAACATAACAAAACAAAAAAATGATTTCAGATTTGATTTCCTTTTAGGATTTCAAAAAATTAGGGCATTCTCGTTTGGGGGAGATTGAACTACAGAGAGGAAAAGAGAGAGAATCAGAAAGAGTATGGGAGATATTTGAGCGTTACTAGAGAACTTACAAGGTCTGGTGAAACATTTTACCGGTGAACCCAAAACGACGGTGAATGTAGCTTTATTTTTTGACTGTAAATCTCTCCTTGATCTACACCGATGACTGTCAAATACCGGGAGTAGATGTGGTCTTTAGTTTTCTCGAACC
This sequence comes from Macleaya cordata, assembly GCA_002174775.1. NCBI lineage: Eukaryota > Viridiplantae > Streptophyta > Magnoliopsida > Ranunculales > Papaveraceae > Macleaya > Macleaya cordata. The sequence continues at coordinate 62,683 of MVGT01004340.1, forward strand.
AGGGAAGAACTTGATCCGCCGACGAACATGGTGCATCGAAGAAGGACGATGATGATCAGAGCAGATGTGGTCTTTAGATTTGTTAGGTTACTGTAAATGGTCGAACATGTCGACTAGAGTAGATGTGGTGGGTTATAATCGTCGTTGTGCATCCTAGGGTTGTTAGGATGCTGCCACGTCATTAAAAAATACTTAACTTGGGTTGGGTTTGGTTAGTTAGAGGGGAGGGTATTTCAGACTTTTTTAAGTCACATGATGTGCGCGTGGGTCACTTGGATAGAGAACTGATGGAAATACTAACAGTGGGGGGGAAAGCGATTTTCTGAAAGATTTGGGGGGGTAAGTGATTTTCCAATTAGCATTTGGGGGGTAAAGACGATTTGCTCTAAGTTATAACACATAGTGAGTTTCTCTGACCCATCCTGAGAAAACTTTAAAACTGGTTAAGTAATAAGTTGTTTGTCTGACACTGTATCTCTGCTGGGTTTACTTTGCATGTTGTTTGTCTGCATCTTTGCTGGTTTACTTTACATGTTGTTTGTCTGATACTTTATTTTTGATATTTTATATTTTGGGAAGTTCTTCATATGGTTTCTTGGGTTTTATCCTTCGGTAAAAAAGAATTATTCTAATTTAATTAGATCTCTAATTAATAATTGAGCTTTCGACTGATTAGTCCAGATTCACATGGTATATTACTCTTTATCCCAGTTATCTTTAATTTGTCTAATTCATCTCTTATTAATTGCTTATTGACTGTTTAGTTTTTTTTTTTAGCAAATAACAATATTTTAGTCTATTTTTTAAATACATGTGCATCTTTTACTTACATGTGTTACCAATTTTACCCTTCTTCCTTATTTTTTAAAGGTGGACAGCTGGAGAGAGAGAAAATTTATAATTTCTTGTTTTAAATCTTTAAAATATTATATCTTTTAAACTGAAAATTAAATTTTGATAAAATTTATATTTTTGGAAAGATTTCGACGAGATCTTTAAAATTAGACTAGTCAATAATATTTTTTTTCAATTTTTTTTGAAAAACATGCAAATCCAATTTTGTAATTCGCAATTTGAACTCGGAAAATGTGAAACCTACTACTTTTTTTATGTTTTGCAATCTTATGTAGTCAAATTTTTTACTGCATATCAAAAGTTGTCTTCATTGAACACATTTAGTTCTTTGTAAGTTTGATATGATTTTTTATTTTTTATTTTCTCTTTTTCTTTTTTTTTCTTAGTTGCTAATTTTTTTGTTGAATGTCAGCCACTTATGTGATTTTTTCTTTAATAAATAGTGTCTTATGTTTTAGGAGCAATTAGTTTAGTGTTTGTTAAGATGAACTTATTCATCAAGTTGTTTGTACGTAGGTTGTTGAGTAGTGGGCCCACTTCTGTTTTTTTAGCTAGTTTTAGGAATGTGGAGTTGTGCTAGACGTATTCAACTGGAGTAATGTAGTCGTGGTAGAAATGTAGTACGTGTTAAAATATAATTTTGTAATGCAAATTTGATCTTGCAAATTTCGCAATATAATTATTTTAAAACAAAAATATTGTTGACTGGTCTCATTTTAAAGATCTCAATGTAAGATTTCAAAAAATATAATTTTTATGAAAAATCAATTTGTATTTTAAAAGTTATGTCATTTTTTGTTTTAAAAATAAAATAAAAAAGTTAGTTGGCACTTTCTGCTTGTGTATTTATTACTGAGATATTTTTGTCCAGCAAAATGCACATGTGTGGTTTTTTACCTTTTTGGATTAAATTGTCATAATACTTTTAGCTGGGACTGAACCGTCATATTACTCCTCAAATAGGACTAAACCTTTGTTCCCCCCTTAATAATTAGCATTTTAGTTCATGGCAACATTATTTGATTAACAAAACACACGTACAAAATTAGCATTTCGGTTCATTTTAAGGACAACAATTTAGTGCAAAATCAAGATTTTGTTTGATCAAGACAAAACTTACATTCTTATCTAGGATTCATGCTCAAAATTTAGATAAACCTTGGAACCTTAAAAGGAATATAGGATAATTGAAAGGAATATAGGATAATTTAAAACCAATTAAATTTACATGATTAATTTCAAAAAGTTTGACGTTTGGAGCTTTTGTCTAGATGCTCAAAGCATAAAGATTCATATTTTTCAGTACTTCTTCATAGCTTATTTCCCAAATCAAAACTAAAAAAAAATTTAAAATAATCAAATGAACAGATCAATTTCAAAAAAAATAAAGATACAAAAAAAAATAAGAAAATATTTTTTTAGAACTTCTCAGAAAAATAAAATAAAAACAGATTTGAGAGACCTTGGTGAGAGATTGAATCTAAGATAGATATGGTTTCTTTAAATATAAAAAAACGGGTATTAGAGGAGAAGAAGAAGAAGAAAAAGAGATATCGAAGAGGAAAATAATAGGGAGAAAGGGCAAAAAAAGAGAAGAGAATAAACTTAGAAATAGAGAGTGTATTGGGTGAGAGGAGTTTTCCACGGCTGGGTTTTAGGAAAAACAAGTGTGAGGTGGGTTTCACTTTCACCGGATTTTTAGGTATGGGAACCATCACCAGGTCCCATGTTTCCACACTTTTTGAGTTTTTTTCTCTAAACAAACAGAAATCTAGAGATTTCCGTGTCCGGGTCCGAGAAATCTCGGTGGACAAACAACACCTAAAGTAGTTTTATTAGGTATCTTGGGTTGGAATCTTGTTGAATGCATTTTTTCAAAAAAAATATAATACACTAAACTAACCTAGTAAAAAAAATGGAGGGTTTGCCTGGGTCGCCGGTTTAACCGGCCAGGTTTGACCAGTTTAATCATAAAAAGGTAATTTTTGAAGAAAATGCTAGATTGATGTCAAACCAACCCAGTTTTGTTACTGGTTCACCGATTTTCTGGTTCAACCGACCGGTTCGGTCTGGTTTTTAAAACATTGGTTCAATCCAACATACTAGTTCTAAGATGTCTCTTAAATGGCGACATCAAACTCACCTGAAAGTTTCGGGCAAAAACCAAGAAAACATTATTACAGATCGAAACCCTAACTTTCTCCATCTCTAACCGTCTTCTTGTTTTCTTGATTTTAAATGGAATCTCAAATCCTATCCGAAAAACCCAAAACCCATCATAATCGAAAACCCCAAATCGAAATTCCAATCAATACATACAGGATGTACTCTTCTTCTTTCTTTTGTTTCTTTTTTTTTTATCAGTATACATCTCGTATTTTTGTTTGGATAAACCATACTTGCAAATGCACAAATTTAAGAAATTTAATTCACCAAAGGTAGGGCCAGTGGAGACCCTTGTATCCCAAGCCTTCGTTGGATGCAGGGCCAATAGAGACCCTTAAATATCATAACCCAAAGTTTATCCACTAGTTTGGAGGCCGGTTAAGAGGTTAAGGGTACTGCGGAAGTTATCCGCGAGAAATATGCTTAGAGCATCTCCAATGCAATGTGAATATGGTAAAATAAGACTGCCATGTAAGAAAAATACACATTTTCTAAAAATAATTCCTCAAATGCTAATGTGAAGATACACTTTTAAATTGAGTTGGCAGTGTAATGTAATGTTATTGGTGGAATGGACGTGAAAAACGACATTTAACTTCACAATGTCCTTGTTTTTCACGCTAGTGTCTTTCCATTCCACTAATATGGCATTCAATTCCACTACCAACTCAACCTAAAATTGTATCTTCACATTAGCATTTGAGGAGTTTTTTTGAGAAATGTGTATTTTTCCTACGTGGCAGTCTTATTTTACCACATTCACATTTCCTACACAATCATTTCATGATCTGTAACCCAACAATCAAGAAAAACTGGCGTATCCCGGGATCGGGTTTTGGTAGAGGAACCATCTGTGGGTTTGGGTTAGCCGTCGATCCATTCACCTTCCCACTACATAACTACAAGGTGGTTTTCGTGTATGGATCTTTACAAGTGCAACAAAATTTGAAAATGTATCGGTCTAAGATTTTCACATCGGATATGAAGCAATGGAGAAATGCAAATTTTATAAAAAAAATACAGGTTAGGAGTTTCTCAATGCCAATGTTTTAAAAACCGGACCAGAGATTGACCCGGATAAGGCACTGGTTTGGATCAAACTGGTTCAACCGGATTAACCCATGTATTGTATATAGCCCATATTTTATTTAATACATATAACACTTCCACCTTACAAGTTCTTCATATTAAATACATCAAATATAAGAAATTATAAAATAAAACACTTTTTATTTCGTTTTTAGTTTTTGGATTATAGTTTTTTTTTTAATAACTATTTTAGTTGTTGGGAAAGATTAAAAAAAAAATTAATATCATAATTAGGGTACATAGGGTTTAAGATTTAAACAGTTATTTCTTTTTTGAAAATTTGAAATCTGAAAAATATTCCTAATATTTACTATATTAATTAGCTTCTACACAAAAAAAATGGAAAGTCAAAAGTCAAATCCACCACATTTATTAACGGTTTTCTCTCTCTTAAACTTTCTCTTTCTTTCTATGTAATTAATGTAGTGGGTTTAATATCATTAAATATTCTTGGAAATACACTATATTTAATTAGCCTTTACATCTAAAATAAATGGAAGGTCAGATTTGACCCGGGTTAAAACCCAGTTGGGTCGACCGAGTAAGTGGTTAGACCGGCTGGGTCAACTGGTTTACATAAAATAAACAAATTTTTTAGAAAAATACTGGGTTAATATTGACCCAACCCGGATTTGGTACCGGTTCACCGGTTGACTGGTTCAACCGGCCGGTCCAGTCCAAGTTTTAAAACATTGCTTAATACAGTAATTATGGGCACAAGTTAAAAATATGTGATAGTTTAACGAGGCCCAACTATTATTTTTTAATTTTATGAGCCATAAATAGAGAGTCTGATAAATATTAAAGGCCCAATTGGTATGTTTAACAGGCCCGGCTCAATAGGCCGAAACGACAAAACCAATCCAATCTTGATTGGGGCGGATCGGATTAGATGGGATCCACTAGGTGGATCGGATTGGATTGAAAACCCAGTATCCAATCACACATTGGATCGAATACGGATCGAACCAAAATCAATAGTTTCGATCCGCTGCACACCCCTAGTGGCTAGATTGTTGTAGAGAAGTTCATTCCTGATATAAGTACTGTAATTGGGGGTGTAATATATATATATCAGTTATTTTCTACTTAATACAATTGCTTTTGTTCAAATTTTCAGCTTTTTTGTCTAGTTGAAGAGATATTATACAATTGGTTTGAAATACAAATTAAACTAATTGATTCAATTAGAAGACTTACAATATTTCTTTCACTGATGCAAAATTACAGGGAATGAGAAACATGCATGTTTAACAGGATGAATCAAACTATGCAGAAACCCTAGAATGATGATAGCTTACAACTGAGAGATGATGAGCTCATTTGCTGTTTTCATCCAAAAAATGTAAACTTGTAGCTATCTAATGAAGATATTGTAAGAATAAAAGTATTACATAAAAGAACAAAATTTAAGTATTTTACGTGTACAACTGATCAACCCATCTCAGGTGTGTGTTGTATTTGTGTATCCAATACAATATGAAAAGCTTTTCCTTGCTTTACTTTAACCTCAATATATAGATAGTACTAAGTGTAGATTGTTTTCTTACCTGCGCAAAACCTGCCCCTGATTGTTATTTCGACCACCCTTTCCTTCGTGGTACTTCCTAGAGGAAGGAATTTTATTCTGTTGAAATCTTATTTTCATTTTTCTATACAGAACACAGGAAATATCTTTCTGGAGCATCTTATGCAGGTTTTACCTCCTAATAGATATAGATATGTAAGAACAAATCAAGATGCTGGCTGTGCACCGGTCCATGCAGAGCCCTCCTCTTGAAAATTATTTCCCTTTTGGTTGTTGCTTTCTTGTAAATAGGATATGCCGGACCAAATCCCACGGATTAGTAAGATGCTTACAAACACTATACTTCCAAGGGTGCAAACCACCTAAAAAGGACAAAAGATTGCGTAAAAATAGTTAAACAAGACGACAAGGTGCTATTAGAAACATCAAACAATGAAGCTACAAGTCTAAATCTGAAAAAAAAAAAAAAAAAAAGTTTATTGGATCACGCAGAACGCTACATTGTATGAGATTAAATGGCATAATGTGCATAAAAAAATTATACAGTTTATAAAGTTGCTAGCCATCCATTTGTTGGAAGTTAAAAGGATAAAGACCATGTAATGTTGGTTAATACCACGTCTGATCTCTGAAGTATGAAATTGTGTTCAAGTTTGTGTATTGTCTGCTGACATGTGACACATGTACTTCTTTGTAATTTCCTCCTGGATACCATGAACAGGTCCCCGTTCAAACATTTTTTGTTATTTGCAGTCATTTTAAAGATCAAATACCTTTACTATATCAAACAATTCCAGTATGTTACATTTTGGTTTTAATGCAAGCACTCACTCACTCAGCCACCCACACACAAACACTAAGGCCCCGTTTGGTACTGCTTATATAAGGGTCAAAGCACTTTTTTTAAAATTTTTGGTGTAAAAAATGTTTGGTTAACTAAAGTGTATCTGCTTATTTTTGAAGTTATCCGGCTTTTACAGCAACTTTGAGAAGCAGCCCAAGGGTTGCTTTTCAAAGCTGCTTTTACGGTAAGTTGCGGGTTTTGTTTAATGAAATTCTATAAATACCTATAATACCCCTATTTTATTTTTAAAATGGCAAACAATAGCCTTTAGCAACCTGTCGATTGAAACCTCTCATTCGCAACTCTAAGAAGTAAGAACTCTTCTTCCTCCTCTCACTCTCTCTGAATGCAAGACGGAGGCACCAGCACCCCTACCACACAGAAGTTATATAGAATGCTCTCTGTCTCTTTCTCTCTCTTTCTCTCTCTTGATCTCACCGTTAGATTTTCTTCAATGTTCTATATTTGGGTTTGTGTTCGTTCGGTTTCTTAGATTTGGGGTTCAGTTTACAGATGGTTTTAGGGTTTGTGAAGTGTTTCGTATTTTTTCCTTATTTTTAATTAAAGCAGGATTTATTATTTTGTAGTACCTATTTCTTATAAATTTCTTAGAATATTCCTTGATTTATTGATTTATTATAAGCATTTCAGGTTATCTTCCATATTTATGCAAGAAATTCTACATTTTTAAATAAAATTAGACAGTGATATTGAATCTTTATAAGCGAATTGGTTTCAAGTTTGGTGGAACTATTTGATGAGTCAATTGAATTGATGAACAATTGGGACAATTTGGTTTACTTGATAATTCAAGTTAAATTGAGATTCACTTTTAAAATTTTGCCAACCATTGGTAATTGAGTTGAATTAAAGAATTTGGTTTTTGAATTAATTTCTTGAATTAATTAATTTCTCGTAGTAGTGTATCTAGCTTCCCAAGAACCATGACTTTGAACAACAATTAAAATCTGTAGGAGAGCTTTAGAATTGTCAATCAGGTAAAAAAATAAAGACTTACCTCATTAGTCAGTTTATTGGATAAGGATGAAAGAGACCAGTTTGCATCATTAAGGTAGCATATTTGATGTTACTCATAAGACCTTAATAATTTCCTTTATCAACTGCTGCAAAGGGTGAGTATAAATGCTGATATTGGGTTCTACATCACAACTGATGAATTAGAATATGTATTACGGGAAATGCAGGTGATATTTTCAAATTGTAATTTCTGCAATTTTAATGCTGAGGTTAATTGTAATAATAATAATAATAATAATAATAATAATAATAATAATAATAATAATAATAATAATAATAATAATAATAATAAAGTTTTATATAAAGAATATCGTATAACTGCATAAAAGTACATTTTTTTAACGAAACAGAAAATAGTAAAAGCATTTTTAACATTAAGTCTATTTTAGTAATTACATACAGCTACAGCACTTCAACACCTAAATTTACCAAAAGCTCTAATACTGCTTTTGAAACTCACAATACTTTAAAAAGTAAAGTTTATCAAACACTCAACTGCTTAACTTCACAACTGATTATTCCTACAGCACAGTTGAAAGTGCTTTTTTTAGAAGCCACAGCAATACCAAACTAAGTAGGAATAATAGTTCTAGATATTGATGTATGCCAGCCAAAATATGCCAACATATATCCACTTCCACGCATATGGAAATGAAACAAGATAAACAGGTGGCATCTCCGGCAGCTTCACTTTAGCAATAATAGTAGAAATTGCCTACGATTGAGATGCCACGTCTGAGCTTTACTACCACATCTGACTATCTGAGCTTAGTATTAACTCATAATACAGTACTTTTTAGTCTTTAGATTGCATCCAGTTCAATTCTATTTTGTTTTGTTTGCTCTAAATGGTTGTTGTGGTAGTATAAGGAGTACTGACTATAATTTTTATTTATCTTAATAAACTTCCTTGACATTTCCTTTCCTAGGGGATCAAAACTTAAAGAGTCTTAGACCAACTCTTGACATTTAAAAGCTTGCTGCCTATGAGCCATCTGATTTCTTGTGCAACCAAGTTGTCTCAAGATTGAGGTAAACTCTTGCTAAGTATGATTTCCAATGTCAACCCTATGTATAAAATTGGCAGTCACAAATCAGTACAGCATCATCTTCTTAGTTTGGCGCTTTCAGATGAATAAAGAAAACCAAGTGATTTCCATTGTCAAATTAATTGTTGCACGATTGGGCCTTCTTTGGCAGTTACAACTTTCAACACATGTTCGAGAAAATCGTTTGTTTGCTAAACTAGAAGCATCTTTAGAATCGATTAATAATGACATAGGAGCAAAACAGCTTGAGATAAGGCAAGCGCCACAGTATGAGATGCTGGGAGGACCAACGGAGTCCAAAATAACACCCATCAGTTAGAAACATGACTTAAAATTTTGGCTTAGGGCAAATTCATTTTGGCTGAGAATACTGATACAGTTGGAGTAGGAAATGATTAAACCTGATTCATACAGATACCGTCCAAAATAGGGTAGATACCAAACTTCTGCAAGATATGGGTTACAGACAATGCCTAACGGGGTATTTATCATCTCTGGAGTAAATATAATTTGCAGAACAAGAAAAGAAATCCCTTAAAGGTGATTCTTCTGACTAAACAAGTCCATGGTGTTAAAAATATTTAGTTGAAAGACTTCTCTTCACTTCAAGATACTTAAGTGCATCCATGCATGTTCATGTTCATGTTCATGTTCAACAAATTAACACAAGATAACTAACCTCAAGGAAAGCCTTCAAAACCCACAAAAATGCTAGTATAATAACTCCATTAACTGAAAATCCCACCTGCATTTAACCAAGAATTCATTGACAAGACAAAAAGAAAAAAGATACCCAAATTTCCAAATTGGATTTCATTCAGTAGTGACAGTCTTTTAATACAGGGATAATTCAATATTATATGATCCATTAAACTGACGAGTTTCAGATTATCATCTCACATTCAAGCTAGAAATTAAAAAAAGGAACTTTTACAACTATTATGTAAAATACTCGATTTTTGTTGCCCTAATCAAAGTTTGATTTACTGAAGAAAAAACCTAATTTGTTCGCTGTCTAAAATTCGATGATCATTATCAAATAGTAATCCATGGAAAATTTAAAACCCTAAATTGTCTAAATAAGGAAATTGATTAGAATCAAACAATTGAACAGTAAACATCGGGCAGCAAACTAACCAGTTTGGTGGAGATGGAGATTGGGAGAACTGCTCGCACTGCCTTCCGAGCCCGTCTGGAGATCTTTCGAAAAACATTTTGAACAAATCGAACAAGCAAATCCACGCTCCGATCCTCATCCTCATCATCATCATCGTCTTCGTCGTCTTCATTTCCAACGTCAAAATTAAAATCTCCAATGCTTCCAGCTCTCCAATTCCGAAGATCCCCAACAAGACTCTCTTTACCATCCTGGTTAAATTTCCACACATATTTCAATTCTCTATTTCTTCTGCAAATCAAAACCAATAAAGTTTAAGTTCTATCTGTTGTTCTTCCTTCTCCATTAATGGAGGATTCTAGAGAGAGAAAGTGAGTACCTGTGAGTAATTAGAGATTCTTCTAGAAGCTTCGAGTCGAGGAAGCTGATACCTAACAAGGAGGTGATGCTCTTTTTTGTTTAGTTTCGTTCGATGGCAGCAGGGGAAGTAAGAAGGAGGAGAGAGAAACAAGGAAGACGCCATGATTGATAGTTACGAACTCAACTTGATAATCGGGTCAGTTGTCAGATTCGTAGTACACTAGACCAAAGAAGTTTCCAGGATTTTTGTGTTTGGCTGTAGTTTTATTTCTACTCGGGTGGAGTGTCAGGATTGCCAATTGTAAACCTGTTTTCAAATAGGGAACTGATATCTGAGTTCGGTTCTAGTCCAACACAAAATGACTTGTCATTTATGTAAAGTTGACAAAACAATAATCAAGTAGTTTGTGAATTTATACAATGGCAACATGTCCTTTTATGAAATCTGTATCGACCATGAATAATTGGGCCAATGAGAATTTTTAGGCTCTTTTCATAAATCTTTCTTTTTTCCCCTATTTGTGGACAAGTATAATCCAGATTAACTTATTTTCAGGAGAAAAAAATGAACTCTTAAAGAGAGAGAGGTTAGAGAGTTTAGAGGGACAGTAATTTTCTGATTTATGGAAGTGGAGAGGTGAATTAAAAGAATTTTAAAGACGAACAGATAAGTGAAATTTTACTTTCGTGTCGGCCGTCAAGTTAGACTTCTAATTTTGTTCTAGTAACAAAGGATGAGTGGAATCAATATTATATTTATGTGGTTCTAGAATTCTAGGGTAGGCTCATTTTTAAGGCTTGTACTAAGTTACTAACAGAGGAATCACAGAAACAAGAAAAACTGAATTTTTTTTTTTTTTTTTGTGTTTTTTAAGACAAATATGACCCACCAACAAATCAATTAAGACCATTCATTTAAATGGTTTGTCTGTGTATCTATCACCTTTCATTTTATTTTAATTGGGGAATATGTGTTTTTACCTTATTATTAGGTTCACCATGTCTTGAAGTGTAAAGATTTCCTTTCCTTCAAAACAAACCCTCCTATTAGAAAATTAGAATCAAAATCCACCCTTTACATCATCAGATTCATCAGAAGTAAGTTTGTAAGTAAAAGCCCAGTAGTAATTAATAATTAAACTGAATGAAGCTTCACTTTGAAGACATGAAATGTAACACTCAATCAACCCACAAGCCAACTAAAAGAACTGCAAATCAATTAATTTCATAAAGTCTTAAGCAATCATTCTGTTACAGAGTTTTTTTTTCACACCCATAAACAAAACTTCTCAACAAACCCACCTATTGTATAAAAATTAACACCCATGAAAACAAATCATCTCTCCAAATCATGGAAACTATGCTGTCTGACTATACACAGTTTTACTTCTATCATCAGGTCACTTTCTTCTGCTAAAATTCGAAGAACAAATGGTTAGGAGCTGTGAAAACTATACAACTCTGAAGAATTCTCTCTTTTTTTTTTCTTTTTTTTTTTCATTTTTGTTTTGGGATTCTAATGAATAATTCAGTGAAAATTTGGAAACTGATGGATTGTTGGATACTCCAGGTTAGAAGATATAAATCCTTTTTATCCCACCTAAAACTTTATAGCTCCAACTTCATATGACCTGCAGAATGAGACATATTTTCAGGGCTAGTAAAAATATCAGCTACACAATGATCTCAAATCAAACCCCGCTCAATAATAAAAAAAAATAAAAAAAAACAAAAGAAGAACGATCACAAATCAAATGCAAGCTATTACCATTCAGGCCCAAATTGTCAAGAGCTGGGTTAGGAATGAAGCCCATCTGAATCATGGTTTGGAGCTCATCGTCCCACGTGCTCGGCATCTATATGTAATTCTCAAATCAATGGCTTTGATAAAGAAAAAATTGGATTTTAAATTTAATGATATTTTTTCACGTACCTGAGACATGTTGGGCAACTGGGAGTCTGTACATTGGATAGCCTGCATTGTGCCCTGTGGATTTATATGTGGAGGAAGAGACGAGGTCACTCCTGGACCAAATCCGAGAAGAGCTGAACCTAGACCTCTTGAATGAAGAATCTACAGTCGAAGTAACTGAGATTAACTCATAACATCTCAAAAACAAAACGTGGTGATTTATTTAGATCTATTTTCCTCCTGGTAATAAATTGCTGTTACTTACATCCTTGGATAGAATCTGGTCTATATCAAAATTCAGTTCCGGATTGACAGTTGCAAGTTTCATAGACAAGAACTGCAAAAGCAAAGAGAAAGTATATATATTAACCAGGACGGATTTAAAATCAATTCATTCAATAACAGTCGTTTGAACATGCTAAGTTCCCTGCATTTTAGCACGAAATCGTTTACGTGGTCGACCTGGCTGAGCATTCAAGCAAGGGCCCAAGAAATAAACTAATCCTTGTGCAGGGCCGTCTCTGAGATTTGGAGGCCCGAGGCGAACGAGTAGAGATGGGGCCCTCTATAAATTAATAGTAAAATATTATAAAAGATCGCATCGAGCATACGAAAGCCGTCATCACGTACAAATGAAGAGAAACCACTAACGTCCACATAGATATAATACAAAGGTTGATTTCTTGTGATGATGTCATCCTCATCATGAAAATCATTCTCAAATAAAATTAGCATATTCTAAAACTTCTAATCCCATCAAAAATTGATTTAAAGTTAATTGATTATCAACGGTAAATAGATTTGATTTTTGATTGACTTCCCATCAATTTTTAGTGGGGTTAGAAGCTTTGGAGTAGATTAATTTTTCAAAGGATAATCTACATGGTGAGAATATTATCCACCAAAAATCAACCTTTATATCGTATCCAGATAGACGCCACAAGTGAGGTGTCGCTCTTTAAGGATGTCCCAATAGTTTGTATTGGAGAGAAGTGACGAAGATGACACTAAAGGGGAAGAAGGGTCTAATATTTATGTTGAATATTGTAAAAATATTTTCATTTGGGGAGTGATTTTTGGAGTTAGCAATTAATCTATTAAAAAATGTTCTAACATATAATACATACATAAAATGGATTTTTTTTTATAGAACCTAGATCGATGGATTTTGTTAAAGTTAAAGGTTTTTAAATATGTTATTTTCTAGATTATATATCTACAAAAAAATCAGTTTAATTGAAGACTTCTAACACCACAAAGTCTTAATCTAGTATTTAATAGTGTGAATGAATGGCTCACATTTAAAGTTATTTTCTTAGAGGGTTAGGGATCTCTAATTGAGCTAATATTTTTCACAAAAACTTACATGATTTTGAAACCATTAACATGTCAAAAACTCGTACAAATTTAACCTTCTTGTGTGGCCTAAAGGTACACGTTAATAGGACCTAATTTTGGGGGCCCTTCAAATGTGGGGGCCTAAGGCGGCCGCCTTGGTCGCCTTGGCCCAGGCCTTAACCATCGTATCTAGATCTAAAGCTTAGTGGCTATACGATAAAATCCACATTTTGGTAATCATGGGCCCATACTTCTAGAACTGTTTGATCAGTCTGATTTTAGGCCTATCCATTTGGCGGTCCACCCATTAAACAGTTCAGATAAATGAGGCAGTAGTGCAAGAACAAGTATCAGGATTGGCTTTTTGAGGTTCAAGAACATCAAATTTGGCATATATTTTGCAACATAAATTGAAAGAGTCATAATGTTCGTTTTAGTGAATTCAGTCTTAGGAATAGCATACCTCAACCTGCTGTTGCAATGACTGAACATAGTTGATAATCTCATCAAGCATGACTGCCTTCCCAGTAATCTATAGTATAAACATGATCACTATAATTAGAACCCAATATCAATGTAAATTCTCATAACCAGAAAACATTCTTAAGCTTTACCTTATTGCAACCTGGAACAAGATCTTGAAGAAGCTTCATCCGTTCGCTAATTTTTTCTCGTCTCACCTATGAGTCAAGTAAATGTCTAGCTAGATTCAAACTCTTGAGAGTGAGAAAAGAAAATAAAAAGACTGAAGAAAAAAAATTTAATTAATGGAAGAAACAGAAACTTACTCTCTCTGCAAGGCTGTGGCTATTGGTAGCCTGACCTCGTCTTGCCCTCACATGAATGTAATCTTCTTTTGGAGCTTGCCCATTCTGGGAACTGTCTTTAGGTTGCTTACCAGTTGAATTACCACGCAAATTTGCAGCAGGGTTTTTTTCAGTTTTTGATTTGTTCTCATTTTGTTCATTCCGACCATCAAGGGTCCCGTCTGAAACATCGTTCTGTTGCTCTGTTTCCGCATCATTCTACCACAGAAAACAGAGCAAATTTACCAACTGTGGTTGTTTAACATAATCAGAAAATATCAAGATCTTAAAAACGAATCACAAATTATTCAAAAAATATAACTTAGATTACCTGGACTGAACTGAATTGACCATGATGAGGCTTGCCTGAGTTGTATTCAGGCACCCTTTTCCTTTTCTTTCCATCTGGTGAAGAATTTCTTGAATTATTTTCGGTGGCACCCTCCTTATTCGACGTGTAATTGGAAGGACAACCAGCATTAGCAATCTGGCCACGTTCAGGCAGATTAAGGGAACCAACCATTTCTGAGAAGTTCCCACTGCCAAAGCATGGAAATTTTGGTGCAAGTCCAACAAGTCTAGGATCAGAAGGATATTGAACAAGGTGAGAACTGCTACTAATTCCCTGGTTTCCGAAAACACCGTAGGGAGAACTGGCAATTTGATGATGTTGAGAAGCCATTGAAGAACTTTGGGCAAGTGAAAGAATTGGATCCCAACCAGTACTGAAAAATGAGTCTACTCCATTGGAAGATTCACACAAAGACATTGAGTTCATTGTAGTCTCCACAACCTTTTCAGGCTGTGGAGTTGTATAAATCCCAGAAGATGGACAATTCAGAAGGCTTCCACCTCTCTGTTGAATCCCCAAATCACAATTATCATCAGAACCCATGATCCAAAAACAAACCTAAACCCTCCAAAATTTCCAATTAGGCACAAATTCACAGTACCCAAAACAAAGAATTGTAGGTTAAATTGGTAGTTAACTTAAAAGAAAAGTTTCCTAAATTAAAGCAAAAGTGGGTTTGACAAAGAATAGTTGGTAATTTTCCTGCAAGACTCAACAAAGAACAAGTAAACTTGGCAGCTTTATACAACCAAGGGGAATTAAAGCAAAAGAAGCCAACTGAGTTGCAGCATCCAATACACTCAAAGGAAAAGAAGAAATCAAATGTAGCAGGCATATAATCTACCCACTACCAGCTACTTATCTCTACTTTCTGATGTCTTAAGATTAAGCCAACACTAATGTAAAAAAAAAAAAATACTCCACAGACAAGAAAGTGAACCTTTCAGAGCATAAAGCAGACAAAGTAGTAAAGAATGACATTAGTTAACAGCTCATCAAAATAAACATAAAAGAAAGCAGATTCCCTTTTCTTCTTTTGTTTCTTAAATAAACAAACATATCAGCATCATCTACTCAATTAATCATGAATTTAGTCCAAACAAACTTTAATTTTCTATAATCAAACACCAAATCAAGATCATCTTAAGCTTAAACAAACAATAATGGTGTATATAGAAACCCTAATTATAAACAAAATACTTATCAAGCTTCAAAATTTACCATCCAATAAAAAGGGGATGTAACAGAAACCCTTTCTGAGATTTTCCACAAATGGGTATCTTCAAAAAAAACCTAAAAGCTTGAAATTCTGATTGAATTATAAAACAAATTGAAATTAAACCATACAGCAGTCAGCAGCACTTCACCATACCCACTTAAATGGGGATTTAAACAAATCCTTCAAGAGCATCCAATACTGATATAAATCTGACTAAAAACCAAAAATCACTGCTGGGTCTTTGCAGAAACAGTAAAGAAAAAAGTATAAAAAAAAAATGTAATCTTTCAAAAGATCAAAAAACAATGTAGATTGCTTACCTGCCCAAATTTACAGGTAAAATTGTATGAATTTTTAATTCAACAGACTAACCACTGCCAACTGCTTTTGCTTATAAATTATATCACAAACTTACAGATTTAAGTCCCCTGTAACTTTTTTTTTTTTAATTGATTATGATAGAAGATGTTCTTCTCTTCAACTGGAAGCTTTGCTTGAACATCTTTTTTACTGACACATTTTGCCAACTATCCTAACAGACCACCTGCTGTCTTGCACTCAATTCTTCTCACTGCCAACTAACCCTTTTCATTTCTTTTGAGAACAGTTGTTATTATGGTACTCTGGTCAATCATCCACAATGAACCCTTCCTGCTCCCACTTCCTATACATATGGCCCACCAAACAATCAATCTTGACCGTTGATCATGAGGACAATTAGGTGTGGATGAAGTTAGATAATATTATTTTAAACACCCCCATCTTCTTTTGTTTAGTTCTTTTTTTTGGCAACCCATAACAAATGGAATCTAATCATCTTTTTTTACCTTATTGTCCTTGTACGGTCTCCAGCTGTTGATGTTGTTTTGGTTGGTCAAAGTCTTCAAAGCTCTAAACAATATGGTCAATGGACAGTCTAATGATCCTGAGGTGGTGATCTCGCTGGACACTGCAAAATTCTGCGGATTTATCGGTTAAATTTGCTCTTCAGAATGATTCTGTGTGTCTGTGTTGTACTTTGGTAGTTGGTGTACAATCTCAATCTGCACTTATCTAGCATTAATAATAAGGAGAACAATAAAGATTTTGGCCGGACCATTTTACCGTGCCACATGCTTACGTGGCAGTGTGGGACCCACCATCTTTCTCCTCCCAAAGTATTACGAGGGGTTTCCACCTTATGTGGCACTGGGACCTATCATGCCAGATAAGCATGTGGCATTTGTTTTGTAAAAGGATCTGGCCAAAAAGTAGCAATATTAAGGAGAATGGTGCTAACGTATCATCAACTGTTGGTGTCCGACACAACTTTTGGGCTCAATACAAGGATTTAGGGCCCATTCTAAGGGCTGATTTTTGGTAAATATGTTTTCTTCATCATAAAAAAAAAGTTGGCTAGAAGTTGATTGGAAATCAACAGTAAAAAAATAAACAGTGAGGAATAGAGTTCAATATTTGATCGGGTTAAAAGTTTTAGAATGAATTGATTTTTTGTAAAGATGATCAACATGATGAGAAAAAAAATACTCACAAAAAATCAGTCATTGGAGTGAGCCTTAAGTCCTTATATTACGACCAAAAGTGTTGGTGTCACGTGAACTGTTGAACAACCACTATTCTCTAAAATCTCCAACGCCAATTGTTCTTTTTTGCGCGTGCCTAGGGGCGAAACCACATTCCACTTGGGTGGGCACGTCCAAAATGTGAAAATTACTTTAATTGTCTTCCCAAATTTCCTATGGGAAAATGCTAAGACGTACGCACATTTTGGGGGATTCTCTTCCCCCAAACCCATCGTAAGGCTATTATCCCCTCGTGATTTGAATCACATCTTCGAGTTCCGTCTTCCCCAAACTTCAAGACATGGACCACCGTCCACCTCAGGGAGGGATGTAAATCCCCCCAAAAGTGCGTACGTTGTAGCACTTCTCTTTCCTATGTGCCACATCCTAATTGGTAAGTATTTGCCTAAGTTTACTCTTTTAAAGTCAACTTTAATCTCTTCCTACTAGGGGTGCCTCTTCCATACCTCCTATTGAAAATTAATTAAAATGTCAGATCAGATAGCAAAGAGTTGCTAGACAATTTAGTAATTAAATTCTTTAATTCTACTTTTCTTATAATCTTTTTTGCTGATTGTATTAGTTAAATAATCGTAACTTATTAACAGGATATTGCACCACTACTTTTGTGGGACCATATAGTGAAGATCGAAGGGTTAATTTTCAAAAACTAACCTTATCAAAAATTTATTAGAACTCAACGGTTAAAAAATGCCTAAATTTTATCAAATTTTTTAAGGTCTAATTTGAGGGGTTAGTAGTTTCTAATCAAGGTGATTTTATGTGAGAAGAACATCTTCACAGAAAATCAGTCTTTGCATCGTCTCCAGATAGGACCCACATAAATAATGATGCAATAAGTCATGGTGTAATATCTCTTCTCTAAAGCAATTGTTTAAAAAGGAAAAAAAACAAATTCCTACAAAAAAGTGGAAAAAATTGTAATAAATAAGGGTGGCCCACTGAAGAAAATTTTCTAGCTCCACTACTGCCTTTCCTCTTCATGTTAACAATGGCATTTGACTTTGAATTTTATTGGATTACCAGCTTATTGAAACAATTGCAAATCCAAAGAATTCAAAAAACACAATGCATGGGTAGATAAATCTAAGTGAAGTAAATCATTTAGATTGAAATTTGATGATGTTGAAGTGGAGAGCTCTGATCAAGGGAGTAGACAAACTTTTGGTGGGGCTCTTTACATGGGATCATTCAATGTAACACTGTTTGGAATTGATGAAGAAAAAGAATTGAGCCAAACCTGAATGTGAACTTCCTTTTAGGTTTTGCTCGGGTGGAGTTTTGTTTTTCTAAGCAGGAAAGTGCTAAGAAAATGTGGAAATTAGATGACAATGTGGAAAATTATTGCCAACATTATGGTTTTGAGAAATTATTCGATCCGATCAAGTCAACTCGGCCCTAAATTATTTGAAATTTTGGATTGGAATTTGAGAGCGACTAATTGGACCGACCAATGGATACGCTCACATTGATTAAGGTTTTGTTTTGTAAAACAATTCTAAATTGATTTAATCGTGCTTCCCGACTTTCAAGAAGTTAGGTGGCCGAAGAGGAGCGTTGGATTTCAGAATGGTATCATGGAACACTTAAATTCAATAGCTCTTTCCGCTTGACTTCTTAATTTTACAGCCTACATTTACTTTGAACAGTTTTTATCCCATGAAACACAACTCTTTTTAGATTTCAATGATAGATGTTAATCAGATCATTTATTCCATATAATCAATTAATAGAGATTCTATTTAAAATTAGCTATTTTCATTGAGTAAATTAATAAATGTCCAGAGCAAGTGTAATATTTTTTTTTATTGTCGGCATTATTCGTTGGGAGCGATGTCCAGAGTAAATTAACGCCTTTTCTTTATTCGTTGGGAGCGATGTTTTTCTCATTGAACATTTTTTATTTTTATTTTTTTAAATCAGAATGCAAAAGGACGTGAAGTTTTAAATCTCTCTCTTCAACGTTGCCTTTATGTTAAGCTACTTAGTCAATTCTCGGTCCTTGATTTTAGTTTAAGAAAAGGGAATGTTTTTGGTATTTTGGAACTAATTACATGAGAGCATCCACAGTCATATAAGCTAAAAAGGTGTTTTAGCTTTCTCTTATTTAGCCTACAAGACCGAGTTACACAGTGATAGGCTAAAAAGGTGTTTTAGCTTTCTCTTATTTAGCCTACAAGACCGAGTTACACAGTGATAGGTTTTTAAAAAAGTTTGAGAAATTATTTAAAAACTGGTTAAAAGGATATAACCGTCATTTTTAAAAAAAAAATAAAAATTAAAAACACCAGACGTAGTGGNGTTTCTGCTCCACGCCCCGTAAATCTTTCTCTAGACTCATTTCCAAAAAGCTAATTTTAGCCTATCTGGGACTCTCGTAGGGGGAAATTCTTATTTTCCCCTACCCACTACTCAACTCAAATAAGGTAAAAAGGTATTTTACCATACCACTGTGGATGCTCTGATGGACCAGAAAAAAAAAATACACAAGTATGGATGCCATAAATTCGCCTAAGACACTCATCGATCCAAAAGTAAAAGAATTTCCAATACACATGGCAAGCATCCAGTGGGTGGTCCTCAACTAATTTTTTCTGTTTCTAATGTTTGACTTATCAGGGTATGTTTTTGGGCACTAAAAATTAAGGAGTAATGCTACATCAATTAAGCCACCTGACTGATTAGTTAAGTAACCTTAAAAATAAGAGCAAATACTACGCATCCCTAGAAAAGTCCGGCATACATTCATCCTGATGTTGGTGTGCGCGGTAGCATTTCAACAAACACATTCAAGTCAAATCCCTAATCGTACTACCAGATGATGCTGCCAAATTTGTTGATTTGATTGGAAGGTTGATTCAGGCTGGTTCGAGTCTTTGTCCATGCCAAACTCAAGCTTCACCTCCCTTTGTCCAACATGCCCAAATAACTCATGGAACCTATGATAGTTCGTCCATGCATAGCCCAAGAAGGTACTTTGGATTTCTTGGATTCTTCGGATTGGTCAAATTGCTATGCCTTTAGCAATAAAAAAAACGTACACAAAAATAAATAACTTTTGCAAAGAGAAAAGAAGTAAGTGAAAATATCACAGGTTTTTTGGTCTGTTGATTCCTTTGAGTTTAGTTTATTACCAAATAAAAATGATTTTAAGTTTTGACTTTAACAGAAGTGCTATTAGGACCGGTAAACAGATTGAGGTGGCACCCTCAATCCATCACTTATTGTGTGTTGTAGGGACCACACAAATTACAATAAATAGTAGATTGAAGGTGCCAAAACAGATTGAGGGCCCAGTCCCAAAGGCATTTTCGTGACTTTAATAAGACGAAAGGTTTATTTTTCCTTTTCTAAGGCTAAACATCTATACATTAGGTTAAAGGACGGGTTTCTCAGGTTGACAATTACTTTCTCTCGTGCTTACCCAAATTTAAATGTGGTTTAGTCGGATTGGCACCATACTTGTCCAGATTTTCAATTACCCTTCTCAAACTTGCTCAAAGTTCAGGTCCCGACCTAACTCAAGTCCCACCTCAAGTTGAGAATCATTTATATGGTTCTTTTGGGCTTGGGCTCAATCCATGTAGTTTTAATTTGGTCCTAATGCCAAAGAATTGGTCTCAAATTGGCTTCTGCACAATAGAAGGCAAAATCTAGCCCAAGTACAGTAACTAAGGATGAAGTAGACCTATGCCCTTGACAAATCCAACAAAGCTTTCTTGATCAAACCATAGTTCTTGAGTCTAAGTTTTCAAAATAAGAGACGAATTCCTGATCAAACCATAAAATTCCTCCTCCTCCTCCTCTCCATTTTCGTCCCTTTAACCCCTGCTCGCTTTTCAAAAAGAAAAATGTATGGTAATTGAGTACTAGCTTTGAATCATCCTTCTTTGCTACTTACTTAACAATGAGAATCTAGATTAATAAGATTCTAACTATAGAATTTAACGAAATGGTCCCACGCGTGCACATTGCCCATGCACTTTTTCCCAAAATAAAAATCATTTTAATAATATACTTCAACACAATATTTTGAGACTACTGCTTTTTGGACCCACTAATTTTACAAAATAAATTATGGATGCTTATGTAGCATAGTCGTTTCTACTGCCACATAAGTTGAAAATCCTTTTATAACACATTGGAAAGGAGAAAGTGGTAGGTCCTACCTTACTACATAAACGTCTGGCATAGATTTTGTAAAAATATCGGTCTTAAATCATTATTGATATTTTGGTTGCACGTACGTGTTGCACAAAAAAAAAAAAAAAAAAAAAAAAAAAAAAAAAAAAAAAAAAAAAAAAAACAACTCTTAATTCAAACAGTCTTTGAACACACATTATTATTAACTGCACATATAAATGATTATATGTTTCTAACCCAAGGGTAATGAACCCTAAAGTCTTTTAAGAATACGTTTAAAGAGGCAGGCTTTTTTCTCTTTTATAGGAAAGTTGCTTTGCCTTGCACACACATAAAAACACACTTGCGTACTAAGTAATGCTATGTGGATGAACTAAATGTGAGAAGCATAGGTGGTATGGTATGGTCGATTGCACCACCAGATTAGTTTTTTTTTTTTCTCTGATAAATAGCTAAACCCCAATTAATTTATTAATGATAAAAACTCACATACAACAAGAGAAGAAAATACAACAAAGAGTATAACAAAAACAAGTAGAACATAAGGAATATTCTGAAAAAATTTGGAGAAAATAGTATACAGCGTAACGTCCGACCAATTTGATGGTTTTTCTTCCTAAAGAAGAGGTTCTCCCATATAGATAGAGGGGAGAGATGAGACCAACACTTTGCACACCAAAAACAAAGAAAAAAACTCGATCTGTTATACAAAAGTCTGGTAACAATCGATCCGGTCCGTCAAAATACTAGATCTGAGCATAATAATAGTAGATCTGAATAGATTTGAAACACACACAAAAGGAAGAAGATTATTCCACCACCAGATTAGTTGGAAAAATCCTTAAACTCCTTTTGGGAGGGGAATGCCAGTAAGTCCTACGTGCCGCATCAGCTTCTGGCACCTATTATTATTGGTCCAAGTCTTCCACGGGTATTAATTAGATTCAAAGATCTAGTCTTCAATTGGGATAGACTACAGCACTCCTCTGAGTAATGCAGTTCTGTGGATGAAAAAACAAAAGTTCTAATAAGCTTTAATTAGGATAATATAAGATTAGGTGGGGTTTTATAGTAAAATATGAAATCCATTCTGATTTCAATTAAACTAAACAAAGAGAAATGATTATTAATAAAATCCTAATCCATCTTAAAGATTAAAGAAACAATTTAATCCACAATAAATAATCCCAAATCCCATTATCATCCAATGGCATGATCGATGGTGCGGTACAGACAGGACGTAATCATCATTTTGTTCTTAAAAATTTAAAGACTTTTAAGGAAGGCCTATATTTTTCTTTGGGAAATACTCTTTACATATTTCTGACGAGGCCTGTGTAAACTTGTTTCAAATTTTTTAAAGTTTGAAATAAATCTCACCACCTCATCCTGAAAGTCATGGTGGGAGTCATCCAAAGAGTGCAAGTTGCATTATCCTTTTTCTTTTTATAAGTAAATAATGTTTAGCGACGCTTTTGGACCCATACACAGATATATTAGTGACATCATCACGTTGCTACAGGTCTTCAATTATGTGGACCGGCTCCATGTGGGTAGGTTCATTGGTGACGTATTGCTCCCAGCCGTGGCTAATAATTAGTATAATTGGCGACAGATAATGTGAGCTGACACCAAAATGCCATTGCAAAAATGCAATTGCAAAGACCTTTTATTTATGACGATGTCATCCTACCCAATGGCAACTGCTTTGCTTCGTCGCCAATAATCTTCTATTTGTGTTACATTCATGTTAATTGCATGAGAATATGAATTGAGTACTTTGACATAATTTCTTTTTTGTTGAGTTTTATAAAATTCAAATTGATGGTCGATTGTGGATTTTAGGTGGATTATGTGAAGTTTGACATTATATATATATATATTTAATGTCAAAAAGGCTTTATTTTTTCTAGTTGTATTCAATGTATATTAAATGTGGAAGCACTACAAGAAAAAACCCATTTTACAACTTTGGGAAAACGTTGTTAAATTAGTTTGACAACGTTTTATCAAACGTTGTGATACCCTGGTGTTGTAAAAAGTAGGATATGTTTTACAACGTTTGCCCAACGTTGTACCACACGTTGTAAATATGTGTTTTTGTAGAGTATGTTATAATTTTTACTACATTTATTCCACGTTGTAGACATTTATCACAACAGATTTCATAAGTTGTTATTACTACTTTAACAACAATTTAAAAGCATTGTAACCAATCTTTTACAACGTTTTTGTTATATTGCCTATTGTATATTAACAATGATTTAAAAAAGTTGTAAATAGGTTTTTTACAATGTTTATTACTTGTTGTAATAAATTTATTAACAACTTTAGGTATACGTTGTAATTAACTATACTAACAATGGTTAGAAAATGTTGTAGAATATATTTTCACAACATTCATCCTATGTGGTCGTAAATTCCGTAACAACTCTACTTAAACGTTGTAATTAACAATATTAACAATGATGTAAAAATGTTGTGAAATATGACATTAATTCTGTCATATATCAAAATGTTATTACACTTCTACAACGTTGTAAAAGAATTATTTTACAACATTGCGAAAACATTGTAGAATATATGCACATTTTCAAAAAAAAATTCTAGTACTAATAACTAGATATAGGCACATGTAGCTAATGATTTCATTCATTGTTTCAAACCAATTTTTTTCTATATTTAGAAACAATATAATCATATAAAATACTGTTTCCAACCATAAACCTATAAAAGTCCAATATGTATAAGTAGATTACCTGACCTCATAAGTATATCTTGCTGAAATTTCGGCAGAGTCTCCTTTGTTGGTAGACTATGTCAACCACCTGTAGAGTGTTCAGATCAAATAAGATATATAAAACTTAAAACCACATAATCATAAGAATATATATTAACTTTCAAGAAGAATTGAACTCAAAAGAATTAGTAGTTGGATTTAATTTTCTTCATTCTTCAAAAATTTTCATCACACAAGCTGTTGTTGAAATCCTCAAACTATATTTAAAAAAACAAAATGTATAAAGTATTATGAATCAAATAAACACATATTACCCAATTGAGATTAAATAGTTTATAATTCAAAAGTATAGTCACCATGGAGTAAGATATGTGAAACAGACTCACCATTCTTTTCACATTGTCAACATTTTTCCGACTATAAATCTATTGATTAAAAAAACTATGGTATAAGTAGATTACCTAACTTTGTAAGTATATCTTGCTGAAATTTCGGCAGTCTCCTCTATTTGTAGGCTATGTCAACAACCTGTAGAGTGTTCAGATCAAATAAGTATATGTAAAAATCTAAGCCACTCAAAAGAATTAATTATTGGATTTCATCACACTTGTTGTTGATGAAATCTTCTAACTAGAAATACATTTTTATTTGAAAAGACAAAATGTATAAGGCAAAAAGAATCAAGCTTTAGGTTTTCTTGTCTCTTTTTTTCCCTCACCTTCCTTAAGCATGTAATTCATTTGTCAAACAAGCACCATTAGTCCAACTGAGATTAAAAAGCCTTTAATTTATAAGTATAGTCACAATAGAGCAAGTTATATGAAACAGACTCACCATTTTTTCACAACCACAAT
>MVGT01004342.1:3568-21479 GCA_002174775.1 Macleaya cordata
GCACACATGCCATAAAATAATACCTATGGGTCATTGGGTCAACAAAAATATAAGGGTTAAAATTTTTTTTTTCGGGGTGTTACAACCGGTCTGACTCAGACTTAGTCACCACCAACTCGGTTGCTGAGTCCAAGTCCGCGAACCATGCTTCTCGGTCATCACCATGTATACCATACTCTAAAACTTCTAACTTCATGTCAAAAGTTTGTTTAGACTTTATTCCCATCCATTTGATATAGTTAATTTTCAACCAATTTTTGATAGGGTTAAAATTGTTTAAACAATAAATTAATTCTATGAGAATGACCCCCACAATAAGTAGATCATCTTTTGGAGACCTCCAAATTCCAATGTAGATACAAGGATTGTCAAGTTAAAAGGACCCCCAAAATATACAATTTGGTTAGAGGGGAAGCCATCTTTAATAAAGGGGAGGATAAGTCCTTTTTATCTTTAAACCCCTTTCTCTCTTTTGACCCACCCCATTTTACACCCCACCCCTACCACCACCATCGACACCATCATCTTCACCATAATCATCCCCACTGCCCCCGGGCCCCATCTCACTGCCACCTCCATCACCAAATTTCTTTTTCTCTCCTCCTCTATATCTTTATCCAAAAACAGCAGGGAAAAAATAAAAAGAAAAGAAAATCAAAAGCAATAGCCACCGCGGTGATTTTTTCTTCGGCTCTCTATGTTTTCTCTCTCGATTTCCCTCTCTCTTCTCTCTATGTTCTCTCGATCTCCCTCTCTATCTTCTCTCTATGTTCTCTCCCTTGCGTGATGGTTGTGGTTGCGGTGTCGGTTTTGGTTGTAGGGGTAGGCTATATTTTTTGGTAGTGGGGGTGTAATTATTCGAAGATGACACCTCTAACAAATACACTCTAGAGATTGAATCTCTCTATTTTGGCTTAAAACCCATTTTTTTAGTAATCCCTCTATCTACTTTGGAGGCCCCCCATTAAATATCTAACCATGGAAACTAATGACATACCCAATGGAAATTTAAGAGATTTGGTCAAAATAAAGTGTTCAATGTGATATTATGATGTCTTCCACATCATTTAAAATTGTATTTTTGGATTTAAATTTAGATCTCCTATAGCATTTTCCTTTTTTCAAAAATTACTCAACAGAATTTAATGTTTCCCTAAAAAAAAACAGAATTTAATGTGTATCTCACTATTTTTATTATCATTTTAAGTATCAAATATTGTAACTATATCTGCACGTGTGAAATGCAATTGCAACGCACTAGTACATTAATCTTGAAACGAACTTTGAAAACAAAGAAGGTAGGTGGAGTACACTAAAATTAGATGTGTCGAGTAGGATAAGTTTGTTCAAAGATATCACAGATATTGTCATAAAAAAGAGTTGCCAAATTGCATCCAACTTAGTGAAAGAAGAAGTTCAACCAACCCATGGAGGAATTATGCATGTATGAATAAGCTTTGTGCTTATCTCCGATGGATTCCCCTTTCCCTTTTAGAAAGGAAAACATTCTGATTCTAAAAGAAAATGATGGGGCATATATGTAGTTGCAATCTGAGATTCAATATAGTTAATTTAGAGGAGGCAGATCAATTACCATGACGTAAGTAACTAGAATGTGCAGTGGGAGTGGAAGCGAGAACATCTAAGCATCCAATTAAAACTGTAAAAGCGGGTACGAAGTTATAGAGCAGAAGCATCACCTATGTTAGTAAGGCTAAATAATTAATACTCTTTGTATGACTCATATAGAAATGATCTAAGGGTTGATTTCTAACGAAGATATTTTCATCATCACCATCTTGATCATCATATCTGAAAATTCTATCCATTTTAAAATTTCTAACCGTATTAATAATTGATCGGAAATCAACAGTAAAGATGCTTAAATTTTGTTTATTTTTAGGTATAATTTGAGGGGGATTGGAATAGAGTTTTTCTTTAAAATGTTACAAAAGTGCTAATTCAACGGATAGGATTAAAGATGTGTCGAATTGAATCTCAATAATTTTGCACCGATCCAACGGATAGGATCCTCTTATTAAAATTCACGATATTCAATAGCCATAAATGGATAATCAGCATTAACTTGTTTGGTCAGGAATCAGGATCTTTAAACGTCCAATTTTAACAAAATCTTTTTGACAAAAAATATTGACTTATATTTCCATCATCCAACGACTTACAATTTATTGACATCGGCTTTTTATTTATAATGATATTAAATGATTGTCTTAAAAAAAAAAAAGAATTATAGGAGGGACTAATGCCCAAATTATAACAAAGTGGAGATACACCGCAAATAGTGATTGATAAGCACAAAGAAACTGACAAGAGCAGACAGCTCAACACCAACAGATACACAGGAAAGAATGCTACCACCAGACGGAGGAAATGACGCTACAGGTTTAAAGATAATGCTACTTGTACTCTTTAGATGATTCTCAGGATGACTCTCAGGATGAGATGCCGAGATGAGTACATATAGCATTATCCCAGGTTTAAACCCACAACTTACAGTATCAAAGAAAATAACGAAAACCAATTGTGCAAGCAATTGTTTGCAAAAAAAAAAGAAAATTGTAAACTATTGAATGAAAGATTTTGTCAAAACTAGACGTTAAAGGATCTGACAATAACTTTGTGTGTGTATACATTAGCAAGAGATGAGCCAAATATTGTAGGTGGTGGGGACCGGGCCTGAGAGAGTCTCCTAAAATTTCCTTTTTAGGTCTTGGCTGTACATTATTTGTAAATATAAAACTTAACACCCAAATCTTAAGCAGCCTCATTATTTCAGCTGATGCTAAAATAAAAATGAAACCCAACTACCCAAGAATGAGTTGACAACTTTTGAAAAGTGCAACAACATATTCATCAAAAGAACTTCAATCACTAAAACCAATTATTTTTTAGGTAAACCATGCATCTTAATTAACATTATTAATTGTCTTAAACCCTCCCATCTCCAAATGAAAATAAAGAATTAGCACCACTTCTCTAATCCTAAGTAACCACTTATTAAGAATAGTCTCCATCGATCCAACTTAAGAATTTAAACAACTACCCTTAAACACTAATTTAGTGTTAATATGCTTCAACCCTATTTTACTACAACTTAAACACTAAGTTAAAAAAAAAAAAAAAATTGGATTACTTCGTTAACGTTGATTCAGGGACGATCATTGAATTTTAGGTTTTTCAGATCATTTGTTAAAATCATTTTAATATAAACTTTTATTTAAAATAAGTAAGTTTAATTAAATAACAATAGTCTGTTTGGATGAGAGATTTTAAGTGATTTAAAAATGATAAGAACTGAAAGGTGTTTGTTTTTCTTATTTTCAGATCTGAAGTCTAGAATCTTGAAAAAATTTAGACTTAAGATAGCTTGTTTTGGTTTAGAATTCCAATTAAATTGTGTTCAGTTCCAAATAAAAAATAACAAATTGAGAAAGAGTTACTCAATTAAATGGGGTCCTTACTCAATTAAATGGGGTCCACATGCTTACTGAATTTAGACATAAATATAAGTACAAATCAAACAAATTTCTTCGGATCTATAAGAGGGGGAAGCTAATTAGGATTTGAATGGACTCTCATAGACTCATGAAATCAGGGGTTGCGTGCTTATGGATTTTGATGAAGTCCATAGAAGTCTTATATTGGTGGTTGTGGACTTCATCAAAGTCCATAGAATTGTCATATTAGTGGTTGTGGACTTCATCAAAGTCCATAGAAGTCCCATGTTGGTAGTTGTGGACTTTGCTGGAATCCATAGAAGTCCTATGTGGGTGGTTATGGATTTCAAAATGATGAATTTGTAAGGTGATGGACTTCCATTGTATTTTTTGAAGGTTTATGAAGAAAATTTAGGTTATTCAAGTCCAGCCAATATAGGTGAGATTTGCATGGACTTTCTCTCTCCTCTCTCACTTACTATAATAAATAATGATTAATTATTGATAAGTCATAATGATAATACTTTATTAATAATTATAATTATAATAAAAATAATCATAATTATAGTTATATTATATTTTTATATTATAATTAAATATAATTATAAATTAGTTAATATTTATTTTTCTTTGGCACAAACACCATAATAAAGTATGAACCTCAAGTAAAGAAAAAAAATAAAATAAAAAAAGGTAATTCTACCTCTTTGAAAAATGTTGTTGGGATTAGCAAAACTACGAAAAATATTTTATTTATTAAATATTAAAATTACTAGTATTAATATAGTAATTATAATAATGAATATCAAGAATTAAAAATAAATATCAATAATTAAAAATTATCTTAATTTATCAAGTCCACAAAAGTCTGTAGAAGTCCGTGGACTCTATCATTAGAAGTCCACAAAAATTTGTAGAAGTCGGTGGACTTTACAGTATAAGTCTGCAGACTCTATCAATATAAGTCCGTGGAGTTTGTAAGACTCTGTAGAAGTCTATGGACTCTGTCAGTGTAATACCCTGAAATTTTAATATATGAAGTTTATATTTGAACCAAGTTTTAAGTACACCTATTTGGGTATAGTGATTTAAAATAAAAATAAAATTTATTACATGAATTGTAAATTACATGGAAACATATAGTATACTTTACTAGAGTTTTCTTAAAAAATTTAATTAATTAATTAGTTAATTAATTAATAAAATATTGATAATAATATTTTATTAAATTAGAAACATGGGCTGCTAGAGAAAATATGGGCTGCCATGTTAGTCAAAAAAAAATATTTTATTTTATTATTAAATATTAATATTAATAAAATAATGTTATAAAATCCTATATAAACCCCCTTCCTCCTTCATTTCAATTCACTCTTCTCTTTCTCCCTCTCTAACATATCTCTCTAAAATTCTTATATTCTCTTATTTCTTTCTCTTCCCATTTTATTTAATTAATTCTCTTGTTAAGTAGTTACAATTTTATTCAAATATCTACGGAAAAGAATTTTCTACAACAAGGTGATGATCAAAAGACAAGATTTTTATCATCAAATTAAGGTAGGTGGGATCCCTACTATAAACAAAATCTAATTTTATGTTTTGTTATGAAAATGTATTTGAAATGTATTTATCTTGTATGGTTACATTTAATTATTTAATGCAAGGGTTGAGTTTTTATTCATGAGAAAAATGAATTAAAGGAAGTTTAATAATAACTTGTCATCTAGATTAAAAACAAATCTAGATGGTATCGATAATGGGAGACCCCCATAACACCTTCAGGTACCGTTGAGTTCCGACTTGAGGAGACGGTGGACACCGATGTAATGGACTTAAAATAATTAATAGTTAATTATTAAAAGATTTAAAAAGAAATATCTTTTTGATGCATTAATATGGTGATTTTTGCATGTTTCAAATCTAGTATTTTTGGATAGTTTGCACCTACTGAGTTTTACTCACCCCTAAATTCCCCCCATAGGTTATGTTGAGGGTGCAGGATTCAAAGATGTACAGATTAAGAAGCAGATAGTTTATGTTATCAAATTGTATAAATATAGCTGATGAATTAAACTACTATTATATCACTTGGGATAAGGGTCATTTGTATTAATTCTTATTATTTTAACATTTTTATGAACTTAGATGTTAAGTGTTAAATTATATAACCGATGTATTAATTTACATTTAATTATCGCCATGAATAATTGAATTAATTAGGTTTTATATGAAATTGTATAATTCCGGTAATTCATACTGTCAGATTTACAAAGCAGTATTTTTGGACATGTTATGGTCCAAATTAAGCCGAGTCTATTTCTGACAAAGTTATAGCTCTCAATTTTTCTTTTTAAAAAAGGTATTATAACATGTATTTTGGATTCCTGGTTAGAGAGTAATTTCTCTTTAAAGTTACTGATTTTACGAATATTATTAAAAAGCTGAAATTATATTTTCTGAGGTTTTACACGTCCATATCAGTACTTCAGACGCATTTTTGGGCCCCTTGTGATAGGAATTGGCCTCGAGCTATTTCCAACGAAATTGTACATCTGTGAATCTAATTTTTAGAATGAGTTTATTTGTAAAATTCGGATTTACGGTTAAGTATATATATCTATTTTACTCGACTGTATACAGTTGACATGAAAATTATTTTATTTTAAAACATTACATTTTTATCTTTGTTTGACTTGGACTGATTTTTACGAGTCAAGGAACATTGACCAAAATATTGGTTGACTTGAATTGACTTTGACTTAGCTAGAGACTTAAGTTGACCTTTACATGGACTTGTTGACTTGAGCCTGACTTTAAAGTAACTAATGTTGACTAAAGTAGACCATTAATAAAATATTTTTAAATTCATTATCTTTCAAAAGTAAAGTAAATGAGTTTTATTCTATATTTTTACATACACATCTGTTACACTAGTCACGCATTGATTTTCGGACTCGGCGAATCGGGTCGGATTTAGAGTACCGAAAATCGGGGTGTGACAGTCAGAATCCTTCGAAGTCCGCCATATTCAAGAGTCTGTGAAAGTTCGTAAAAGTCCTAATTAACTACCTTGTAAATAATCTTCAACTTTCCTTAAAACTAAAAAATAAAAAATAAAATAAATAGTCTTCAACTCTAATAAATAGACTAAGATCAAAACAAACCTTCAACTTTCTTTTTAATTTTTCTAATTTGTGCCCTTACATTCAATATTTTAAGTTTTCAACCCTTAAAGTTGAATGAGACCATAAGTTTAGGCTTACCAGATGAATTAAATTACAAATAATTGACCCACAGCTTTTGGCTTCAATGGTTGGAGGTTTTGTTCAGAACCAAAACCCCACAGAGATTTCATACAATGAACATGCCACTACGGACAAAGAAAAATCATCAACATTCATGAGCATATATTATAGGGTTAATTTAATGGTAAAATACGGGCAAAAAAAAATTATATTGAACATAAGACCTCCAAAATCATGAGAAAGATGCACAACTACCGGACAAAAACCGATATGCCAAAACATAAAATTAACACCACTCCAAATCAGAAAATTTGACCAGTCTTAGTTATACTGTAGAGTTTTTTCTTTCTTCTGCTTTTACTTGTAAATTCTTTTGCCTAATTGGCTTATTAATAAATTTGAACTTCCCATCGAAAATTAACACCACTCCCCAGCCTTCCATCCCTAAAATTCAGGAAAATCAAACACTCCCAAAACACACGCTCAAATCACACGTTACAAAACACACATCTCTCTCTCTCTCTACATAAACATGTTAGGAAAGCATATATATTTTAAGATTCTCTCCTTTTATGTTTATACGGTGAATATGTAATATCTTGATATTCTCTCCTTTTATGTTTACCGTGAATCTGTAGTATCTTACCCATGTAAGGAAACTCTCTGCTATATAATGTAATTTCATCCCTCAAGGGATTCATTGAGCAATAACACATTTACAAAACAAACTCTTATCTCTCTACCTCTCTCTCACTTTGTATATTTTATGCACACATTTATTAATAATACAACCATGAAAGATTCCTCCTTTCCATCTCCATTAAATGACCCAATTCCAAATTAAAATTAAAATTTCTTCCTCACTCTCTTAGCCCATGCTTTCTCCCTCCCAAGCTCTGTTTCTCTCTCTAAAATCCTAATTTTCAAATGGAGAGACATACAAACAACAATCCCCCAGCAATGGGATCTTTACCAGCATCACCAACAACAACATTTGTTCAAGCAGACACAAACACTTTCAGAGAACTCGTCCAAAAACTCACAGGCGCCAATGAAGGCACCCCTTATAAATTACCCATCACACTTCCCGCCAGATACTCCCCTGCTTCCAAATCATCAAATTCCGGTGACCTAGCATTTGGACCTCGTCGATATTCATTTAAGCTCCAAGAGAGAAGACCCAACATCAGAAAACTCGAAATCCAACTCAGCCTCACTTCACTCCACAATAATTCATCATCATCACCGAGACAAACCCAAACTCACCTGCTTGATTCACCGATTCAAAGCCCTGTAACTCCAGTAAGATCTGACACACTTTTCTCCGGTCAGTTTCCGGTGTCTGGAAGTTCTTCTCCTGCCGCATCGGAAGAAGAAAAAGCTATTGCAGAAAAGGGTTTTTATTTGCATCCATCGCCGTTGAGTACGCCAAGAGGATCAGAGCAGCTGGAACTTTTGCCTCTGTTTCCATTGAGTTCTCCAAAGCAGCAATCTGAGGATCAGTAAAAATACCTAAAAACAACAATCCCAAAGAAAAAAACGGTACGGTTCTTCGGGGAATTCTTCTTAATTTACTGCCATTTTTGGTTGGTCTCTTTTTTTTTTACAGCCATTTTTGGTTGGTCTTTTTTTTTCACAGCTTAAACGTCAAATCCTGTTTTGGGGGCTGAAATTTTTCTTGAATTTCACTTTAGATGGCAATGTAATATTAGAATTTAGGGTTCCCATTTGTGATCTGAATTTCTTCATTTTGCTTCAAATTGGAGCTATCTCTCAGATTCTCTCTAAATTTCCCTTTTACTCTGCATTTTTCTTCAAATTTTGATAAAATCCATCCTCGAGATATGCGCCTTCAACGTGATGTAGTTTTGATGGACAACAATTCTGTCGAGAAAATTGAAAAGGCAGTTCGATTTTGTAGACACACGTCTAACGTGGGTCAAGAAGACCCCGCCGTCAGATGGAAAGTGGAGCTGACTAGTTAAATGTGCACTAATCATTCTGGTGGGTCTTCTCGACTCACGTTAAGTGTGGGTTTATAAAATCGTACTCGGCAAATGTGTGATGCAAACGTGGGTCTTCTCGACTCACGTTAAGAGGTTTATAAAATCTCTCTAAAATAGAAATGATTTTTGGACCGACCCTTTTACAAAACCCATGTCACACGCTTATGTGACAGGGTGGGACCCACCACTTTTCTCCTCCCAAAAGTGTTTTGAGGGGGGTTTCCAACTTATGTGGCAGTGGGACCAACTATGCCACATAAGTGTCGAGCATTCGTTTTGTAAACGGTGATGCTATACTTACTGCAAAGTGTACTGCCAACCTTACTGCAAAGGCTATTTAGGAGGGTATTTGTGTCAATTTAGGAATAACGCAAATCACGAGAGCTGTGAGATTATTTGAGAACCGTGGGATGACTTTGCGGTAGGAAAATGTAGAAAGTTTAGCATTTTCCTTTTGTAAAATCAAAAAGCACTACTCTATTTTAAAAAGACTGTTTATATTAACTATATTTTTTTTTATTAGTTGTATCCTACATTTAAGGATATCCTCTCAAATTGAAAACACACTCCTAGCTATCTTTTATTTTATTTGAGGATATCCTAGACATAGAAAACATTAAAAAAAAAATCTTTAAACCCTAAACAGTATGTATCCCCAATGTGATCTAGCATCTTTTATGGGGTTCGAGGACTGAATCTCCTTATAAATCAAGTTTTTTGACAAATTTTTTTCCGTTAATTGGGTTTGTTTCAAAATAGGATCATCCTCCATGAAATCCACATCGAAATTTTATTGGTTACGTAGAGGATTCAATGCTCCGATTCTTGAGGCCGAATGAACGACAAAAAGTTCGTTGGCCGTATCGAAACAAATGGGGGATATGGCTCTCACTTTCTCACTTTTCTCTAATATTATATTTTAAAGAGATTATGCTTTTAATTTAGAATAACAGGGAGGGCACCCCTAATCAAAGTTTTAGTCAAAATTAAATTGACTACAAATAAAAAAAGCTGGGTCACAATTGATAAAAAAATAGGATGGTTAATATAAACCGTCTTTTAAAATTTCGAAGCCGTTGGCTTCTAGGCAACTGCAATTATTCTATCTAATAATGGGTAAATTTTAGATGTGGATAAAAGTACATGAGGTCATGGGGGCACAATGAAAAATTGCCACATGTTGGGTCTAACCTAACTCAACTTAACTCTAGTTGAGAGATTTATAATTTAAACAATTATTAAAAAAGAAAAAAAATCTTTTCAACTTCTACTATTTTATCTTTTCTAATTTACTAGTGGAACATTTATTATCTCTTTTAACTTCATTTATCAAAAATAACAAAATTCATCCTAATTTTTTGTTTTTTTTAACATGGGGAACAATTTTTTCTCTTTTTCTAACAGTTTTTTACCATCTAAAATAGGCACAGAGTAGGAATTAGATGGCCATTAGACCCACAATTCGTCGAAAGTACTATCGTGTTTTAGGTGAGATGTAGTATATAATGGGTGCAGCAGGAGGGAAGAAGTGTGGGAAGAGTTTCAATCACATTGCCCTAAAGAGCCCAAACCGGTAAAAAAAAAAAATTTGGGTTCAGCAGGAAAGGATTGTGGGAAGAATTCTAATATCCAGTGTATATATCTTTAAATTACATTACCTTAAACAGATTGTAAAAAAAAAATTGTAAATACACACATCTTTAATTTATACGGGTTTTTTATGGCCCTGATTTTTTTAGAAATTTTATTCCCTTAAATCTTTGCAAAAATTCCCTTTCTGTCTCTTTCATACAACAAAGACATCTATCGATTCAAATCATGTTATTAAAATCTACAAAATTCGATTTTCTCCTAGTGTTGATCTAGACAAGATTCATGTGAAATTGCATTTGATTGGACTGCTACAAGATTTTGATGGACTTTATGTTTTTTCGTCAAGAAGAAGAACATGGTGTTCTTTGTTCACTTATCATCACAGTAAGAGAGAGACATTATTGGAAGATGTAAAGAGAGAAAGATACCTCGCGAAAGAGTCAAAGCCGAAATATTCAATGCACATTTTCTCTCTCTTTTAAAATATAAATTAATATTTAAAAGTATTTATCTTAACTAGAGTTAAAGTTGAGTTGGGTTAGAACCCATGTGGCATTTTTTATTGTGCCCTCATGACCTCATGCCTTTTCTGCCCACATCTAAAATTTACCCTCTAACAATGACGCAATTTAGCGGTTTTGGCGAGAACTGGGCCCAACAGGTGGAATCATGTTAGACGTTGTCTAAAGACGGCGAGATTGGACTTGTTTGAACCGTCAGATCGCTAAAAAAATGAACGGAGATGATCACCGTGGGAGTTGGTAATGCGTTTTAGATATGAGGAAGAACCTGTCTTCTGGCACTCGTGGTCACTCACATCACATAGGATGCCTCGTTAGTGGGGACGGTGCTATTTGGACGCCAAAAACCTTTTTATAAGACCCACTTATATACTGATTTTTTGTAAAGACGTTCTCTCACTTTGTAATCAATTTTAAAACTTCTAACTTATTAAAAATTGACTTTTTTTCAAACTATTTATTTATCACTGTTGATTTTCAATGAACTTTTGATGAGGTTAGAAATTTTAGAATTGACTTTATTTTTGTGATAATGATCTTCATGGTAAAAAAAATCATCCTCACCAAAAATTAGCCCTCGGATTGTATCCAAATGAGCCCGACAAGAAAGTTGTCGATAATCAGACGTGTCCAAAAAATAGTCCGGTTAGGGGTTCTCGTATATAGGAAGGTGGATTCCTGCCGAAATTCGTCGAAGGGATAAAAAAAAGAGAAAGAAAGGGAAGTTTTGTCTTTCTTTCAATCCAAATAAGAGAACAAAGAAATCACTCGAAAATGAAAGTTATTGGTGGTCCCTAGAAACAAATGCCATGTGGCATCATACTAATGGGTCAATCATGTGTGGCAGTTGCTGAGTAGGACTACTGTCCAACTTAGTGTCTTAAGAGCATCTCCAATGTAAATGTCTTATAAGACAATATCTTATCTACGTGGCATGTCTTATAAGACAATGTTTAATCTACATGGTAACAAAATCTTCACAATAGACATTGTTAAAAAAAATGCATCTCCAATGCAAATGTTTTGGGGATGACTTTTTAACTTATGTGGCACTTAATTTTTGAATGAGTCCAACTTATTTTGTTTAAAAACTAACTACTTCAGAGTATCTAGAATAACTACTTTTGTTTAAAAAGTAACTACTTCACAGGGTCCAACTTATTTTGGAAGAAAAATTAATTGTTGATGTGGACTGTAAGACATTATGAAGATGAATGTCTAGAAATAGACATTCTATTTCACAGTATCTAGAATAACTACTACCACATCAGCATCGATGTGGCAGTAGTTAGAGAAGGTTTTTTAAGAGAATGTCTATTTATCCTACGTGGCAGACTTATTTTACCACATTCACATTAGCATTATAGATGCTCTAATGGTTGATGGTTTTCTGTAACATCTCGCACCTTGGGTGTACTTATACCCCTCTCGGGTGTAAATATCCAAAGTCCAGAACATTATTTGGGTGGGTTTGAAAAGTAATTTGGGCTAACAGATTTGGACTCAATCCATTTGAGTCCAATTAATGGGTCTAGGTCCAGGTCAAGTAGCTAACTAGGGCCCACTTCTAAGTCAACATATGGTTGACCTCTCCTACACACTAATCTCGGTTAAGATAGATTAGGTCACAAGGTCAGGTCATGGGACCTAGGATTCATAAACCCTAAGCACCGAAAGTAATGATAGTGCCTGCTTGGAATTTCCAAACTTAAGAAGCTACCTTGTTACTCGTTATATATCCAAAACGTATGTGGCATATATAAATCTGTTTATAATCCTATGCACATTCAAATTATATTTTTGAAATATTTTTAGGATAAAATAACTCACGTAGAATAATAAGTTTTGTAAAACACGTACAGACTGATAGTTATTGTACATCGTCTAATAAAAAATTTATAATTTACTTTTTGGATGTCGGATTAATGATCCGTTAAGTCCTTGTGAAACTAGACTCAGAGTCACACAACTTCTATGTTAGGTCTAAGTCCAGTTCTATAAGGATTAACCCAAGAAACTAGTGCAATCTAACCTATACGTCAACTACTGACAGATTTCAGTACACATCACCTAATTTTTAAAATCGGAAAACTGAACCTCCACATATCATAAAATTAGAAAATTTTAAAACAACTTCTCCTGAATCTTGTGAATCCAGAGATATAACCGGAATTTCAATTCATAAAATAAAACTCCATTAATGACTAAAAACCCAATTGAAGGTTAGTAATCCAACACACTGTTCAAATCCAAAATTAAATAAAAATAAACTTCGAAAGCATCCCAATATATCCAAGTAGTCATCACACCTTTATTCAAAATCAAAATTAATAACATAAGAATCAAGAAGACCTACTTAGTC
Organism: Macleaya cordata; assembly: GCA_002174775.1. NCBI lineage: Eukaryota > Viridiplantae > Streptophyta > Magnoliopsida > Ranunculales > Papaveraceae > Macleaya > Macleaya cordata. The sequence continues at coordinate 16,754 of MVGT01004342.1, forward strand.
TTCCTTTCCAATGAACGCGTCGCAAAAAACGCTTAACTCCTTTCACTTATTTGTGAAAGATGGTACAAAGGGAGCGAGTCTATGCTGAGTAGGGTAATCAATACAAATCTTTCACAAACATATAATAAATATGCAAAAACATAACATAAACAACAACATACTTGACCGATTTAAACTATGTATGTTTGTGGTTTTTAAATTCGTAGATTTTTATCCATCGTACACCGTACGATCTTTTGCAGGAATCCCACACTTTGGTGGATATGATTTGGGATTATTCATCAAATCATTACGCTACGTATAGCCTTCTAACACTTTTTCTTATTTGAAACTTATTATGCATAGATTATAGTATGTGTATTCCTGGAAAAGTATCATAAACAAAGAATATAATATTCAACATCATAGGTAATTTGGTTCATGGAATATCCATCATGAACAAGCATTAACTTTTTAACCGAAAAAGTTTGTTTGATGAAGCTTGAACCACTAACTTCTTCTCCTTCCTCCAAAGCCATGATACCTTAGAGGGAGTTTAGCAACCAGAAGCAGAAGTGCTTCTGCTTTTAAAAAAAGCAGAAGCGCTTCTGAGAAGTCAAAAATCATGAGAAGTTTGTATGGCAAACTACTGACTTATAAGTCAATAAGTAAGTAAGTCAATATGGCAATATAATGTGACCAGAAGCCAAAATGAAAAAGATTGAACAATTATTTTTATTGTTGTTGGATAATAATAATAATAATAACAACAACAATAATAATAATAATAATATTAACAATAATAATAATAATAACAACAACAACTGAAAGAGGTATGAATTCGCCGTTTAATTTTTCACCTTTTTACAACCTTCAACCTACCAAAACAAATGAGTAAAGAAGAAGTAAAGGTTATCGAATCCAAATCTAATTTAGAGCAAACAAATAGCAAAGTTTATGCATATGCAAGGTTCAAAATTTTTCTTTTTTCTTAAAAAATAATTTCAAGAGATGATGTTGGTTAACACTAAGAATCAAAGAAAATACTTTGATGATCAAATGATGGAAATCTTTGGTTTTCGATTACTAACTCAACGTAATAGATTTCATTCTTTAAAATTACTAGAAAACTCTCTCTAAAAACTCTTCACTAAAAATAGATTGAGATCTAATTTTAGTGGATGATTTACAATTAAATTAATTCAAATAAGACATAAGAACTCCATGAAAATATTGCTTGTACAAATATAAATTATAAACAAGTATTTTATGTCAAATCTGGATGTAAGCATAGTAAATCAGACACTAAGTAGCATTTACTATCAAACACACTTTGATAAGCACATAAAATCAAGATTAAATTATAAGAATTAAAAGAACTAAGCAATAATCATAGGGATTTTAATATTAATGCATAATTAGAGAGATTCTAGAATTAATAAAAAGATTAAAAATCTACCATGAAGAGATTTCACCTTCCACCAAAGAGTGGAGGCTTAACTCTCCATGGATGGACAATAATAATTAAAACAAATAAAGATAATAAAGAAAGAACCAATTTTCATTAAACTTCAATTTCTTTCTCTCTTTCAAATCCCCAGAATTTTCACCATTTAAACAAACAAGATTGCACCACTTAGATGAAAAGTTACAAGATACCAAGATGCCTTATCCTTTCTCCCTTCTTACATACTTATAGAAAAATAAATTCTCTAAAAGGCAAGAAAGAAGGAAAATAAAATAAAATAAATAAAATAAATACAAGAAGGAAAGAATATGAGAATTAAATTATCATTGCTAGCATAATTATTTTTTGTGAATGATTTGGAATCAATCTTCATAATTCCCATAAAAATCTTGATTTCTTTCCATTTGTGGAGTTGTGGTGGAGATGATCCTGTGCTTAACGGTGCATGATTGTTGCTTGCATGGAGGATTTTGTAAAAAGGATTAAATTAGTAGCTCACAAGAATTGAACCCAAGACCTATTGCAAGGATGAAGAACACCTTAACCATCTAGCCATCTTTGCATTGATGCTATGTATTAGCAAGCTTTAATCCTTCTTCCAATTCACTGAAGCTTTGTTTTCTTCACTTTTGTTGCAAGATTTGGATGTTTTAATCGAACAGAGGCTCTTCTGTCCTACATCATGTAAATACATCCATTAGTAACATTAATAACTAATTTAGGGCTAGAAAATATATTATTTGAGGGGTTTAAATTAGAGTTCTGGGTGCTTATCACACCACCCCCAAATAGCATTTTGCTAATCCCTTAGCAAAAAGTGAGAATAAGTAAGCTACACAAAACTAAAACTTAAAACTACTAAAATAAATCCTAATTGTACAACCTAAATGTGCCACTTTCGTAGGCCACTCGATTGCATTTAGCGTATGCAACAAGTCCTTAAACCCCTAGGTTTCCCCTAGTAGACGAGATGTAGCCTCGTGAGGGTTTACAGGGAAGACACCCACAAACTTCAAACAGAAAAATTGGTTAATACAATATTTTCCCATTTTTACTTAGAGAATTCCACTATCCAACCAACATGAAAGGTAAATGATGTGACAACCCAGTTCCTCCAGATGTAGTAAACTACAAAGGTACTATAAATACAAATAGTACAAAGTAAGGAGATACCCACAATAAACAGCTTAGAAGCAGAATTTGTGTGAATGGCCAACATAATACAATCTTCGTATCAAATAAGAGAATCCCTAAGTCACCTTCAGAAAAGATGCTTCAAACTCAAATCTCACTAGGAAAATACCACTCTGAAAAGAATCACTTTGAGATTGGTTCTATTTTTTTTCTCTTTTTTATATGTAAGGAAGATGAGTATAAAAACAAACATGTCACATATAGATTTAACAAAAAACGGATATTGAACAGAATTGATCTCATAGAAGGAATGCCAATCACCATTGAGGATGTCAAGTTATTCACCACAATGTCTTCTCATCTATTCTCTACAATACACCACACCTCACCTAAAATTGAATAAGTCTATATAATAGGGCAAAGTCAAGGATGGAAGGAACATGGTAACAAAGTGTTTATGAGAAGGTACTAAACTCTTTTAAATGGGGAATAACTTTTCTTCTGCTCCTCTTCTATTGTTATTTCACATTTTTGGCTCTTTTGTGAACTCCACACTTTTTTTTTTTAAGAATAATAAGAAGAAGATTTCAATCTAGAAAGAGCTCGATCACAGTACTAAGCATCATCCCTTACCTTTACATAACAATCCTTCTCAAAGATTTTTTTGTTTTGGAGAGGGTAAATATGGGATGAAAAGATGAGATGCTAAAAGGATTACATGAAGATCATTATAAAAGGCTCAAGTAAAGACAAGGATAAGTGTGGTGATCATGTTTCAAACAGATTACAAGACCCATGTTTCTCATAACTCGAAGTGATTTCATCCTCAGTGATTGACCAAAATGAAAGATAATGAGACCATGCAATAATTTAATGTGATATCCAAGAAAGTTGAGTCATCTTGTGACTCAGAGTTAGCATAAAACTCTCAGAAAGGTGAATGGCTCAAAACTCACAGGATTTAGGTCTCCACTATTATTCCTCCAGATCGTTAGGAGTTTAATCATTCTTCACTCAGATTGCAAGATGTGGCTACCACACAAAAACTATTCCAAAAAGGAATATGGGGTTCTACCTCATTCTATAATCTCCATGCTTATATGTACCAGAGTAGCAAACTAAACTTTAAAACTGGACAATAACATCCCTTAGTTTCCATGTGGTGGATCAACAAAATCTAATATCATCATTGATAGGGTACTTATTGCAAAAACAAAAAATAACTCATTTTGTTTCCAAAAAAGATTTATCAAAAGAGACCCAAATTTTGATAAATCACCCAACCCCCAAAAAAAAGGAGAGCATCATCCTCGAAGCTCAAGAACTAAACTCTGGTGTAGTCTAACAAATTAAGAAAAAGGTTGGAAAAATTTTACCATATTCATCCCTCAGATGAAAAGTGACAGTGTTTTGTACCTGTGTGCATGATATGGCCTGATTGAAGCATGTATACTGCAATTTTGTAAAACTAGTCTAAAATGAGAACACTAGTTGGAATATTGAAAAATACCACCCCTAAATAAGACTAAACTAGTTTGTTGAAACAAAACTTCAGTCCTACAAAAATTAGGTGATGTAGCAACACCACCCCCAAACAAAGAGAGTTATATTTTAACAAATAGGTACGAAGCTAACAAGTAAGAATCAGACACATGTTAATAGGTTACTGATACGTTAAAAAGTGTATCACTTGAATCCCTGCACTAAATAAGATCGTTATTGAGTAAAGTAGTAAGCAAGGGTCATTCCCACAGAAGATTGTTCCTAATTTATAAGTTATTGACACAAAACCAACTAAAACTATCTAGAGATTAAAAATAAAATTCGAAAACCTACTTAAACTAAATAGAAATAACTAAGACTATGTAAACACACTAAAGACACACTAAACACGTTGCACGTTAAATTGGAGGGGATTGACTTTGATTTGATATGTAAACAAATTAAAAGAAAACAACTAGCTAAATTAGAATCTAAGAAAAATAGAATTTAAAAGGGTTAATTAAATATGATGAGAAATATGGTTAAGAGATCATTCGCCACCTCTAAACATGATTAATAGTTAATGATTAGAATTATCTTTCACTCTCTTTTGAAATTAATAACCCTAAGACAATCACAAGCTCGATTATCTCGATTCGTCTC
>MVGT01004342.1:31994-43522 GCA_002174775.1 Macleaya cordata
TTTACTAGTGTCAATCTTAGGGACTTGGTTCTCTTGAACTTTGGGTGGGTGGACTGTGGGAATTTTTTCTTGCTCTTTCTCTTTTTCTTTCTCTTTCTGTTGTGGCAACTCAACTTTGTTATCTATCTGTTTTCCTGAACGAAGGGTAACGATAGAATTAACATGTTCATTCTGTTGGTTGGACCCTGAAGAATTTTCTACATGATAGATCCTTTTCCCTCTTGGGTTAGGCTCAGGCTGGCTTGGAAGGGTACCGTTAGATCTTTCAATTAAAGTCGTTGTGAGATGACTTATCTGATCCTAAATGGTTTGTTGAAACTTAAGTTAACTTTGAGCAATGATATCTAGATGAGACTCAAACTTTCGCATCCTCTGATTGTTCTACTTATTGGTTTCATCAGCATTTTGAGCTAATATCCTAAGGGTGTTCTCAATGTTTGGAACAACAACATTATTAGTTTGTGGAATAGGAGCAGAATACTTGGCCATAGGGTCAGGGACTAAAGTCCTATTGTTGTTAGGTTATTGTGATTGAAAGAATTGTTGTTGTGGGACCAGTTGCTAATTTGGTGGTTAAAGAGTGAAATACCTAGTAGTATTACTTTGAAAACCTTGAGGATTACTTAATTGTTGTTGAGGAAGATTATTCCTCCATGAAAAATTTGGGTGATTCCTCGTATCTGGGTGATAGATTTGACTATATGAATTTGCAGTAGGTTTTCTAAAAGTATTAAAGGCAAACACTTGCTTTTCAGACGACTCTTGGGCAACATACATAGGACAATCTTGAGTAGCATGAGATGGATTGAAACAAACAGTGTAAGGATCATTGCTAATTTGCATTACTGGGTTCGAGCTTTGTTGTGGGTTCGTAGAAGCTGACAGAGTAAAAGCTTCAAACTGTTTACTAAAATTATCGAATCCAGTAGCCAATTTTTCTATGACTGTTTTTAGTTCAGGGTCCGTCCTCATAATAGATTGCCTAGTTGTGGTTGATGTACTAAACACGTCATCACTATTATTATTCCAATTTTGTGCATCCTCTACCAAATCAACCAAGGATTGGTATGCTTGATCAGGAGTTTGACTCTTAAATTTTCCATTATGCATGGACTCAACCATGGTACGATTCCTAAGAGTAAGACCTTTGTAGAAATAGTGAACCAACTGAGCTTTTTCAAATGCATGGTAGGNATGATGAGAAATATAGTTAAGAGATCATTCGCCACCTCTAAACATGATTAATAGGTAATGATTAGAATTATCTTTCACTCTCTTTTGAAATTAATAACCCTAAGACAATCACAAGCTCGATTATCTCGATTAGTCTCTACTTTGTTGTTGAGCAAAACAAGCTCTTCACTCAATCTCTTTCCATTAAACAACCTAGAACAAGCTCTCTAAATTTAATTTAATGAAAGCAATAATCCACAAAAGACATAGGTTAAGTCTAGCAATAAACACACAAGCTCGGTTTATTTAACTTAAGTTATATTCCACTTGCAATCAAATGAAAATATCCCATAATCATTGACAACAATCCGCTACTTTGGTTTAGAAATCTTGACAAAACGAATCAAAACACTAAACTAGCAATCAAATAACTATCACATTCATCTAGTTGCGCACCTAAACAAACAAGACAGTAATTCATACACAATAATAACAGTGAAATATTAACAATTTCAAAAAAAATATGAAAAGAAAATTCTGAAATTAATTAATGGTTAACCATGTCTAGGGTTTAGAATTTCACCCTTAACCAACGAAAGAAATCAGCTACACATACTTAAAAGATTCATAAATAAATTCAGTAAACAAAACTAATTAAAAAGCAAGGGAAGAGAGGGTTTTTAAGATTTGCAAACAGCTATTGTGCTGAATCATTTTTCATGTGTTGAAGACCCAAGCAGAACAGCCCCCTTTCTTTCCTGTTTTGGCATTGAAGAACAACAATACCTCTTCTTTATGTTTCAAAACAAAATAGTAATAGCAGTAGCAACTCTCCTTCTCTCTCTTGTACGTTGAAACCAAACAGTTTGTTATATGTGCAAATAAGAAGAACCACCGAAGCAGTAGCCTATTTTGTGCATCAGGAAGAAAGAAGACAGCAGCAGGTCTTCCCTGTTTCTGTGCGTGTTGAAGAAGAAGAGTAGCAGGTTGCTGCTGCAACTGAGAAGAACACATCAACAACTACTTGCTCTGTCGTCAAGATGAAGAAGAAGAAGAAGCAGCACAGCTGTTGCCGTCCAAAAACAGAGAAGAGAAGAAGAACACAGCAGCAGCTTCCCTCCCCTTTTTTTTCTTATGCGTGAAAACCTAGCAGTTGTTTCTAAAAAACAAATACTTTCCACCACAGCTCTTTTTAAAAGAAACCCAGACTTTCTTTTTTTTTAAAACTCCTCCTTCCTTCAAAATTTCTCTGCCGACTAGACAAGCAGCTGCTTGTTTCTTCTCTTAAAAAATATTTTTTAGAAGAGAATAAAACAAATACTATAATAACCTATTCAGCTGACTTCCCTAAAACAACCAGCTACTTGGTAACCGACCTAAATTCCCTACTTACAAATTTGGAACCTAATTTGTAAAGTGTTATGGCTGGTGGGTCCCACTTCAAGGGAATTACTAAACAAAACAAATAAAATCTATTTTCTTCTTTTAACATGCAGGTGCCCTTATAAAATCATGCTGGTGCCTTTATCAATTTCGGTGATTTCAATTGGTTTTGCTCTTTCAACCTCTTCTTCGATATACCACGAACTTCAGTAAATTGTAACGATTTTAACACGTTTTGACCGCTCCACTCATATTCTCTACACACAACCAAAAATACACTTAATTAATTCAAATAAACTAAAATACTTAACTAACTAATGTAAATATAGAGGTAGTAAATATAATATATTTGTGCTTATCAGGTACTCGAAAATCAATCCAGACTAACCGAAGAAGAACATAACTACTGGGTTGCCTCCCTAAAGCGCTAAGTTTAATGTCTTCAACTAGACAAATGGGTAATGATTACCCATAGATCATGTCTCCATAAATAGGATCTATGAGGAGAACTTCCTCAACTTCACGAGTTTGGAGCTCAAGAAAAGGCTTAATTCGATGAGCATTGACTGAAAATTTTTCCATCTTTAGGATCTTGGACTTCTATAGCACCATGGTCGGAAATAGTTCACACTACGTAAGGACTGGTCCACCGTGATCTCAGTTTCCCAAGAAATAACTCTAAACATGAATTATATAATAGAACCTTCTGTCCGGGGAAAAACTCTTTCCTAATGAGTTTCTTGTCATGCTCCATTTTGGTCTTAGCTTTGTAAACTCGGGAACTTTCATATGCATCATTACGGATTTCTTCCAACTCATCTATTTGTAGCTTCCTATGTGCACTGCTTGATCTACGTCCCAATTCATTGCTTTTATGGCCCAATAAGCTCGGTGTTCTAGCTCTACAAAGAGATGACAAGCTTTACCATAGACTAGTCTATAAGGAGACATTCCTATAGGAGTCTTGTATGCAGTACGATAAGCCCACAATGCATCCTGGAGGCGAAGCACCCAGTCTTTTCTTGTAGGATTTACCGTTTTTTGTAAGATCTATTTAATCTCTCTATTGGAAACTTCTGCCTGGCCATTGGTTTGTGGATGATAAGATAAAGCTACCTTATGTGTGATCCCATATTTCACCATTAAGCTCCTAAAAACCTTATTACAGAAGTGAGTTCCATTATCACTGATTATGGCTCTAGGTGTACCAAATCTAGAAAGTATTAAATCTTTCAAGAAATGAACCACAATTCTATGATCTGCTGTTTTGGTAGCTAGTGCTTCTACCCACTTGGACACATAATCAACTGCTAGGAGAATGTAAGTGTAACCATGTGAAGGTGGAAATGGTCCCATGAAGTCTATTCCCCAAACATCAAAAATTTCAATAATAAGTATTGGATGTTGGGGCCACTCATTTCTCTTTGTTATCTTTCCTAAATGCTGACATCTAGGACATGCTAGACAATAATTATGGGTGTCCTTGAAAATGGTAGGCCAGTATAAACCAGACTGCAAGATTTTTGCAGCGGTTCGTTTTGAACTAAAATGGCCACCACAGGCCTGATCATGGCAAAAAGAGATAACAGACTCTTGTTCATTTTCTGGGATACACCTACGAATAATCTGGTCTTGGCAATACTTAAACAAATAAGGATCATCCCAAAAATATTCTTTGACTTTAGCTAAGAATTTATCCTTCTCTTGTTTTGACCAAAAAGATGGTACTTGACCAGTCACAAGATAGTTTACTATATCCGCATACCATGGTGCATTAGAAATCTCTAAAAGTTGCTCATCAGGGAATGTTTCCAAAATAGGAAGAGAATCTCCAGTAGACTCGACAACAAGACGAGATAAATGGTCTGCAACAACATTCTCACTACCCTTTTTGTCATGGATCTCTAAGTCAAATTCTTGAAGTAGAAGGATCCAACGGAGCAAACGAGGCTTTGCTTCCTTCTTAGAGAGAAGGTGCCTTAATGCTGAGTGATCCGTAAAGATAATGACTTTAGATCCAAACAAGTAGGCTCTAAATTTCTCTAGGGCAAATACGACCGCCAACAACTCCTTCTCTGTGGTAGAGTAGTTGAGTTGGGGTCCATTTAGAGTTTTGCTAGCATAATAAATGACATATGGCAACTTGTTAACTCTCTGCCCTAAAACAGCTCCTACAGCATAATCCGACGCATCACACATGATTTCAAATGGTAGGTCCCAATTAGGTGGTCGAATAATGGGTGCAGTAGTGAGTGCAGACTTTAGACATTGGAAAGAAGATTGACAAGACTCATCAAAGAGGAATTGAACATCTTTGGATAACAAATTTGATAGAGGTCTAGCAATCTTGCTGAAATCCTTGATAAAGCGCCGATAAAATCCAGCGTGACCAAGGAAAGATCTAATTTCTCTAACAGATTTAGGAATGGGTAAGTTGGAGATAAGATCAATTTTGGCTTTATCTACTTCAATTCCAGCACTAGAGATGGTGTGGCCAAGGACAATACCCTTTTTAACCATGAAATGACATTTTTCCCAGTTAAGAACCAGGTTTGTGTCACGACAACGCTTAAGTACAAGGGATAGATGGTGTAGACATTGTTCAAATGAAGACCCAAAGACAGAGAAGTCATCCATGAAGACTTCTAAGAACCTTTCTACCATGTCACTAAAAATACTCATCATGCACCGCTGAAATGTAGCAGGTGCATTGCATAGGCCAAAAGGCATGCGACGATAGGCAAATGTCCCAAAAGGACATGTGAAGGTTGTTTTATCTTGGTCATCTGGATGGATTGGAATCTGGTTGTAGCCAGAGTAACCATCTAAGAAGCAGTAGAAAGCTTGGCCAGCTAATCTCTCTAGCATTTGATCAATGAAGGGCAGAGGAAAATGATCTTTCCTAGTCACTGAGTTGAGCTTTCTATAATCTATACACACCCTCCATCCTGTTTGAACTCGAGTAGGTACTAACTCATTATGCTCATTTTGCACTACTGTCATGCCAGATTTTTTGGGGACAACTTGGACAGGACTAACCCATTCACTATCTGAAATCGAGTAAATCATTCCTGCATCTAAAAGCTTTACAACTTCAGCACGAACTACTTCCTTCATATTAGGGTTAAGTCGTCTCTGGGGTTGTCTTGAAGGCCTAGCATTTTCTTCCAAATAAATCCTATGTTGAACCACTAATGGACTAATTCCTTTAATGTCATCTATGGACCATCCTATGGCTTTTTGGTTCTCCCTAAGGACATCAATTAACTGTTTTTCCTGTTCTTCACTTAAGTTAGATGCAATCACAACAGGTAAAGTTTCAAGAGGGCCAAGGTAACAGTATTTGAGGTTCTCAGGTAAGGGCTTTAATTCCAACTTAGGGGGTTCTTTTTCTGCTTTTGGGGCATCAGGCATGGAAAGTGGTTCAAATTTGGGCTGGTATTTAGGAGTTCCATAGATAGGGACAGAGTCTAACAGACTATTGATTTCCCTAATGATGTTATCCTCATCTAAATCTAAACCAAAGTGAGCTAAGCATTGTTGGAGAGGGTCCTCAGGATATAACTGCTCAAACTTTCTAACTGATATAGCTTCTATCATGCAAACTTCCTCTATTAGATCTGTATCTCCTGGTTGCTTCATAAGGTTGAAGATGTTTACCTCAGCTTTCATGTTCCCAAAAGTGATGGTCATGTTACCATTTCTACAATTAATAAGTGCATTAGCGGTTGCTAAAAATGGTCGACCGAGGATAATTGGGATATGCTTACCCATTGTGGGTTGGGTGTCAAGCACAATAAAATCTACTGGGTAGTAAAACTCTCCTATCTTGACAATGACATCTTCTACAATCCCCCTAGGAATTTTAATAGAACGGTCAGCTAACTGTAAAGTCACCTCTGTTTTTTTCAACTCCCCTAACCCAAGTTGTTGGTAGACTGTATATGGCAACAGATTGACACTTGCCCCTAAATCCAATAAGGCTTGTTCAACAAAGTTATCTCCAATCCTACATGCTACAGTGGGACTACCTGGGTCCTTGTACTTAACAACGGCTTGATTCTGAAGGAAGGATGAACAATGTTGGGCTATAAATGCCTCTTTTGGAATGTTGGTCTTTCTCTTGACTAAGTCTTTGATGAATTTGGCATAGGAAGGAATTTGCTTAATGGCAGTGAGAAAAGGTATGTTGATCTGTAGATTTTGAAACACATCTAAGATCTCACTATAGGTGGATTCCTTCTTATTATTGACTAGTCTAGAAGGGAAAGGTGCAGGGGGGACAAGAGCTTTACTAGTGTCAATCTTAGGGACTTGGTTCTCTTGAACTTTGGGTGGGTGGACTGTGGGAATTTTTTCTTGCTCTTTCTCTTTTTCTTTCTCTTTCTGTTGTGGCAACTCAACTTTGTTATCTATCTGTTTTCCTGAACGAAGGGTAACGATAGAATTAACATGTTCATTCTGTTGGTTGGACCCTGAAGAATTTTCTACATGATAGACCCCTTTCCCTCTTGGGTTAGGCTCAGGCTGGCTTGGAAGGGTACCCTTAGATCTTTCAGTTAAAGCCGCTGTGAGATGACTTATCTGATCCTGAATGGTTTGTTGAAACTTAAGTTGACTTTGAGCAAGGATATCTAGATGAGACTCAAACTTTTGCATTCTCTGATTGTTCTGCTTATTGGTTTCATCAGCATTTTGAGCTAACATCCTAAGGGTGTCCTCAATGTTTGGAACAACAGCATTATTAGTTTGTGGAATAGGAGCAGAATACTTGGCCATAGGGTCAGGGACTAAAGCTCTATTGTTGTTAGGCTGTTGTGATTGAAAGAATTGTTGTTGTGGGACCAGTTGCTGATTTGGTGGCTGAGGAGTGAAATACCTAGCAGTATTACTTTGAAAACCTTGAGGATTACCTAATTGTTGTTGAGGAAGATTATTCCTCCATGAAAAATTTGGGTGATTCCTCGTATCTGGGTGATAGGTTTGACTATATGAATTTGCAGTAGGTTTTCTAAAAGTATTAAAGGCAAACACTTGCTCTTCAGACGGCTCTTGGGCAACATACATAGGACAATCTTGAGTAGCATGAGATGGATTGAAACAAACAGTGCAAGGATCATTGCTAATTTGCATTACTGGGTTCAGACTTTGTTGTGGGTTCCTAGAAGCTGACAGAGTAAAAGCTTCAAACTGTTTACTAAAATTATCGAATCCAGTAGCCAATTTTTCTATGACTGTTTTTAGTTCAGGGTCCGTCCTCATAACAGATTGCCTAGTTGTGGTTGATGTACTAAACAAGTCATCACTATTATTATTCCAATTTTGTGCATCCTCTGCCAAATCAACCAAGGATTGGTATGCTTGATCAGGAGTTTGACTCTTAAATTTTCCATTGTGCATGGACTCAAGCATGGTACGATTCCTAGGAGTAAGACCTTTGTAGAAATAGTGAACCAACTGAGCTTTTTCAAATGCATGGTGGGGACATTTGATAAGCAAATCATGAAACCTCTCCCAAGACTGGTGGAACTCTTCATCTACCTTTCCTCTAAAAGTACTAATAGCATCTCTCATTGCCTCAGTTTTTGACATTGGGTAGAACTTGTTCATGAACTTCTTAGCTAAAGCCTCCCAAGTAGTAATACTATTGGGAGGAATGGAATTAAGCCATGAAGCTGCATGATCTTCTAATGACAAAGGAAAAAGCCTTAACTTTGTTTCCTCTTCATTCAAATCTGGGCTCTTAAAGGTTTGGCAAACAGTAAGAAATTTCCCTAGATGGATATATGGTTGCTCACGATCAAGACCATGAAATTTTGGTAACATGTTAATGGTGGCCGGCTTGATTTCAAACTTTTGTGCATTGTTTGCTGGGAGAACAATGCAGGTGGGAGGATTAGCTGTGATAGGTTTGAAATAATCATTCAAAGTGCGAACGACTTCACCATTGTTTTCTGCCATTTCTAGTGAAAGATCAAAATCTATAGGCAAAGGTAGAGGTGCTAAGAGGAAAGTTCTCTCTAATGAAGGATTATGAGACTCACTTAGTGCCTGAAACAAACGTTTGTTTTCGGGTTCACGACGCTAGGGCATTCACCAGAGAAAGATATTTGAGTTTGATGTAAACTCAAAACTGACCAACTGTGCGAGATTCTAAATATATGTTGAATGTTTTTAAGACCAACTTAAACCACTAAGTTGTCTAAATGATGCGCAAACACAAAAATAAGCAAACAACCAATTATGCAATTATCTTGATAGTGAAGGACAATTAGATTTTTTTATGCAGCACGTGGGCGAATAACAAGGCTATTTTAATATTTTACCGGAAACCTAAAATCCTCACTAAGGTAATCTAAACTTGAATCTAGTTGTATTCCTACTCTCTTCTAAATTAAACGTTAGGCATACCAGTTAAGGTTTCCAAATTGGGAAAAAGTAGTCACGCTAGATAAGGTAGTAGGAGAAGCACACCTGCTTGCTTAATCCCAGGTGATCCCCCTATCTAGAAGACTATCCAATTATCCCAATTTGAAAGAATTCACTGGAGTATCCCAAAGTCTCTTCTTTCCAAGAGGTCCTGTGAATACCGTGCTAATTGGCTCTAATATCTGAGTTAATTTTATCAAATGTGGTCAAGTTTACACACAAGCTGGAATTATTTGATGGGTGATAAAATTCCACCAGTTGTAAAGGAGCCAGGTCCGCTCTTAAGTATTTTTCGATTTAGCATACACCACGCAGTTTGATATTTGCTTGAAAAGTAAACAACCAACAAACAAAAGCAGCACAGAAACACTTCTTACTGGAGATTCGAAGTGTGATCGAAAAATTACCTCCCACTCAGTGGTGGGGGAAGAATCGGTTGAGTCGACTCGGGGGAAGTGCCTCCTGCACTTCAGTCGCCCCAAGGTGTACGACCGACCCAGAACAGAGAGTTTTTTCCTTGCTCTACTACCTACTTTGTTTTGTCCAGTGACCCTTTTCTTCTCTTGAATTTTTTTATTTATTTTTATAACTAAAATTAAATTAACTACTTAAATTTTCTGGGCTGTCCCAGAAATTAAAATAATTAAAGTCCAGTCCAAAAAGAAAAAAATTACAATGCTTTTGGAATGTAGACCTCTCACAAAAATCCTCACTAAAAGAAAAAATTCCTATTCTAAAAAAAATAAAAAAAAAATAATAATGTCTTTGTTCTTCAATTTATCACCATCAGGCTCTTTTCTTCAATCTCTCTCCAATTGTTCTTTAAGTTCTTTCAACTTCTTTCTTCAAGATAGTCCACTAACCTAAAACTTAAACCTTTAAATAAAGATCAGTGCCCAATGAAAATCAATTAGAGAACATAAACACAAAACAAAGAACAAATCTTACAAATCTACACAATTACAGATTTTTTCAGATTTGACACCTCTTCACTTAAAAAATCATTCCGGATTCAATACTTAACAAAATTAAGCAAGAAAGGATGTTCTGAAAAGCTAAGAGAAGTATGTTTTTAAAAAAATTGAGAAAAATAAAACAGAGAGGATAACTGGTCGAAAATTGCACTTAAATCTTAGAAAACGTGCAAAAGCTTCAGATTTGATGATGTATACTAAAATGCACTTTCCAATGCCAATACAAATCCAAATCAAGATCCGAAAGATGTTCTGGAAAGGTAAGACATTCAGGATTCTTGATATGACCAAAAGTTAAAAAAATGAGGACGAAGTCCAGTAATAAGCAGTCGAACTTCAGCAACAGCAGCACAAAATTTTCAGATTGTCAATGGTTGATTAATTCTTTCATTCCTGATTCGTTTCTCAATAAAAATTAGCATAAAAATATGATTTAGAATTCTAAGAACTGGGGCCTTCAAGATATGTAATCAACCAAAGAAAAATTAAAATAAATCTGTTCCAGAAAAATAGAACAAGCACAGCAATGTTCTTTGCTTAATATGCTTCCAAAATTAGACCGGCAACGGCGCCATGAAAAAGGTATGAATTCGTCGTTTAATTTTTCACCTTTTTACAACCTTCAACCTACCAAACCAAATGAGTAAAGAAGAAGTAAGGATTATCGAATCCAAATATAATTTAGAGCAAATAAATAGCAAAGTTTATGCATATGCAAGGTTCAACATTTTTCTTTTTTTTAAAAAAAACAATTTCAAGAGATGATGTTGGTTAACACTAAGAATCAAAGAAAATACTTTGATGACCAAATGATGGAAATCTTTGGTTTCCGGTTACTAACTCAACATAATAGATTTCATTCTTTAAAATTACTAGAAAACTCTCTCTAAAAACTCTTCACTAAAAATAGATTGAGATCTAATTTTTAATGGATGATTTACAATTAAATTAATTCAAATAAGAAATAAGAACTCCATGAAAATATTGTTTGTACAAATATAAATTATAAACAAGTATTTTATGTCAAATCTGGATGTAAGCATAGTAAATCAGACACTAAGTGGCATTTACTATCAAACACACTTTGATAAGCACATAAAATCAAGATTACATTATAAGAATTAAAAGAACTAAGCAATAATCATAGGGATTTTAATATTNTCTCTAAGTCAAATTCTTGAAGTAGAAGGATCCAACGGAGCAAACGAGGCTTTGCTTCCTTCTTAGTGAGAAGGTGCCTTAATGCTGAGTGATCTGTAAAGATAATGACTTTAGATCCAAACAAGTAGGCTCTAAATTTCTCTAGGGCAAATACGACCTCCAACAACTCCTTCTCTGTGGTAGAGTAGTTGAGTTGGGGTCCATTTAGAGTTTTGATAGCATAAAAAATGACATATGGAAACTTGTTAAATCTCTGCCCTAAAACAGCTCCTACAGCATAATCCGATGCATCACACATGATTTCAAATGTTAGGTCCCAATTAGGTGGTCGAATAATAGGTGCAGTAGTGAGTGCAGACTTTAGACATTTGAAAGAAGATTGACAAGACTCATCAAAGAGGAATTGAA
>MVGT01004342.1:48742-59971 GCA_002174775.1 Macleaya cordata
AATAATAATTAAAACAAATAAAGATCATAAAGAAAGAACCAATTTTCATTAAACTTCAATTTCTTTCTCTCTTTCAAATCTCCAGAATTTTCACCATTCAAACAAACAAGATTGCACCACTTAGATGAAAAGTTACAAGATACCAAGATGCCTTATCCTTTCTCCATTCTTTCATAATTATAGAAAAATAAATTCTCTAAAAGGCAAGAAAGAAGGAAAATAAAATAAAATAAATACAAGAAGGAAAGAATATGAGAATTAAATTAGCATTGCTAGCATAATTCCTTTTTGTGAATGATTTTGAATCAATCATCATAATTCTCATAAAAATCTTGATTTCTTTCCATTTTTGGAGTTTTGGTTGAGATGATCATGTGCTTCACGGTGCATGATTGTTGCTTGCATGGAGGATTTTGTAAAAAGGATTAAATTTGTAGCTCACAAGAATTGAACCCAAGACCTATTGAAAGGATGAAGAACACATTAACCATCTAGCTTTAATCCTTGTTCCAATTTGCCTTGATGATATGTATTAGCAAGCTTTAATCCTTGTTCCAATTCACTGAAGCTTTGTGTTCTTCACTTTTGTTGTAAGATTTGGATGTTTTAATCGAACAGAGGCTCTTTTGTCCTACATCATGTAAATACATCCATTACTAACATTAATAACTAATTTAGGGCTAGAAAATACACTATTTGAGGGGTTTAAATTAGATTTTTGGTTGCTTATCAACAACAACAATAATAATAATAATAGGAAACTTCTATTATTTTTAAAACTACTATTATTAAAATATTAGCTAACTAAATAACTAAATCCAACTAAGGAAGGGATCTGTATCAAATGGTGAAAGGTCCCTTTGGGTTTGTCAATGTTCATGGTGAGACAATGAACTCAATTGCAAGTCTATGCTTGAGTTAGAGTTAGGTTTTATCATTCGTGCAAACTCACACTTCATCGAAGATCGAAGAAAAAGCATGCCATTGGACTCAACTCACCACCGAAACTCACCGCACGTTAGTTAGTGACCTTGTTTATCATTCATAGGTGGTTAGAATGCATTAGGATTTAGCCACATAAGCTAGGATGATTTTAGAATCCATTTAAACACTTTTTAGGGGCTTTTCTAGCTTATGGGCAAGGTGGTATCGATACCCTCTGAAGGTGGTATCTATACTGACCTAGCCTATAAGTCAGGCTAGGCTAGTATCGATCCAGGGAAGGTATCGATACCAACCTCAAGCTTTATCGATACTAGGGCTCCCTGATGTTGTGTATCAGGGTGGTATCGATACCCACTGAGAGTGGTATCGATACAAAGGTCAGTCGCAAATTTAGTTTCTTTTTCTGCGCGATTTTTGGCCTAGGGTCTTATACCCTTTTGGTCTTCTGACCTAAATAACCTTAGGTTTTGCTCCTTCTCTTTATATAGAAGAGAAGCAAATCATTTTAGGTATGCATCTAAGAAGAAGAGAGTTAGAGAGCTTAGAGTGAGAAACCATTGAGATACTCCTTATAGTCATCTTCTCCAAACAAGCTAGGGCTTCAAGATATTAGGAGAGATTGAGTTAACTTCTTTTTGAGAGTTGATTTAGATCTATTATCATAGGGCTTTTCATTTTAGTTAGACCTTGCATATCATTACAGCATGAGAGCTACAAAGTGTTGAAGAACATCAAATCTTCAAACACCATTACAGTCACCGATGTACTTCCGGTGAGTTCGTCGGTGGAGTTTCGGCGAGGTGCAGGCTCGTAGATTCGAGCATACAAGTGCGAAGCTTGGTGGATTCTGAGTTGGAGGCGTACAAGAGGCTTGTGACTCAAGCTAACAAGTGCGGGACTTGGTGGATTCTGAGTTGGAGACGCATATATCATTGAAGAGGCAATTCATAGATTCGGGTCGTGGAGAAAGACCGGTCGAGTTTGCATGAGGAATTCGTGTTGTCGATATGAACGGTTCTAAGATTTTTCATAACTCTTAGTGGTAATTTCTAGACTAGGTCCCGGGGTTTTATCCGCTAGGTTTTTCCCCGTCAACAAAAATTATTTGTGTTGAATGCTTACATGTGTGAATGATTTTTGTGCAAGATTGAAATATTTGATTCTACCTTATTTCCGCATTTGAGAATCGAATAAGTCAATACTTGTTTGTTTCACATTCTACTTATTATACTTACATTGAGAATTAATTTTTAAATAGATAGATATTGATCCCCCTTCCATATACACTTAGATTAGTATTTAGTGTTGTGACCTAAACCTAGGAGTAGGTGATATTTCAAATGGGGAGGCCGACACCTATACAATGGTGTTGACCTATCCATATAAAATGGGTATTATTTTGTGGCTAAAATTCTTCCAAAAATATATAGAGACCCATTAGGATATCTATGCATGTCCTACTAATAGATCCAATGGTTCGGATGATCCCATTAACCATTAGATAACTAGAAATAAATTTTCTTCCAATTTAGTAAGATTTTCTAGATTTTATGCAAAAGAGAGATTCTTAATGGATTGGGTTTTGTGTGGGTCGATTCTCTCTCATGGAGAGATCGACCACACTCTTTCTCTCTCTTTCTACTTTCTAAAACTCTAAAATCTCCTTCAAAATTTGTTTCCTAAAACATCTCTTTCTTAAAACCACCTTTAGTGACCCACAAGACTTAGATACTAAACCCCTAGGGTTATACACGTTTTTTTGCGTAGGTGTGGGGTCCATACGGTTCATTAGTATACATCTATACATATATACATATATACCTATATATATTCTACGTATATATATACACCTAACACGTATCTCGTCTTTGCATGAGAGTCAAAATATTCAACTGATTTTAGCTATATATATATATATAAGTACATACAAATATATATAGATTCATATGCATACGCACATTAAAAGTGTACGTAATAGTATACATCAACCTCTTCACCTACACATCCTACCGTCAATCATATCTAAGGGTTGGGATCATTCCATCAACCCTCACATACATCACATATGAAATCACACATCCAATGGTTAGACTCGCTCCATCAACCCTCGCACTCATTACACATAGATCACGTGTGGCATTACCAACCTTCACGTGTATAGCGCCCTTTGCTATGCACGTCCATCACGTTATCACCATGCATGTATGCCTGCATGGTGACGTGCCACCCCTAGTTGGGTGTGGCTAATCTCATGGGTTCAGCCCATGGGCTTCTTAAGGCCCACAAATTCATTGGGGTGTTACATTCTCAATCTTGACGGTGCAAACCTCTAAGATCACATACTTTGTACCAAAAAAAAGTTCTCGGCATTCCTACTACATATAAAATAAAAAGTGATTAATAAAAGGTTTGGTTGAGGTATGTCGTTTTTAGATTTTGTTAACGTGTGCACATGTTAACGTTAATAGGTTAGTGTTTTGTTTTGTTATCTAGGATTGTCCAAGTGAACTAATTTTTTATAAATATATTATTTTCCTATTTGCATAATATCTAAAAAAATTAGAGAGACCACTAGCACTATGAACACTTAATCTACAATTTAATAATGTGATTGAACATTTTAAAGTAATTTTTTTGGAAGGTAAAGATCTCTGATTGAGCTGAATTTCTTTTTTTTTCCAGAGGAAAATGGTAAACTCTTGTTGAAAAATGAAGATTACAAACAAAGGAGAGCTTAGGTGGTTTACATAGATCTGATAATTACCTCCCACCTATAACAAAATATCATAAAAAGTTAAACCAGAAAATACATTATCCTTAATTCCCCACAAAAAAAGAAGAGATTTCACCTTATTGATCTGAATTTCTGTTGGTGATTAGTCTCTCAGGGTACAACGATCAAATCCTTTGATAATAGCACTTCAAACTAAAGGAACACCTAAATCAGACTTAAGGAATTTCTCTAGAAAAATTATTAAGGAATTTTTAGACTTAAGGAATTTCTCTAAGGAATTTCTCTAAAGGAATTTCCAGAGACTTAAGGAATTTCTCTAAAGGAACACCTAAATCAAATCCTTTGATAATTTTTTTTTTTTGGTAGAGGATAAATTTTTTTTTTAAACTGATAAGATTGTATTGATAGAAAAAGTGCCAAAATGGCACCTAAAGATTACACCCAGACCACCAGAAAAACAATAGTTAAATATTACAAATACTCTCCCAGTCAAAGATGACTAATAATTTTCAATGATGAGAATAGAATGCACAAACCTATTTAAAGACGATGAAAAGACACCATTGAACAGACAAAGACAATGAAAAATTATGATGAGAATAGAATGCACAGACCTATTTAAAGACGATGAAAAGACACTATTGAACAGACAAAGACAATGAAAAAATAACAGTCACAATTGAGGCAAAACAACGATTGGAGGTAGCAATAGAGGACGCATCTATTCAAAATAAATTAGCCAAGCCTAACTAAACGGACAGACCGCAGTAGCACGTGTGTGGTATAATCTACGTTCTTGGTCCTCCACAAAAGTGGGGTGCCGCTTGGGGCCAACCCAATAGCCTACTACCTCATATTTAATCTTAAAACTTTTTCACACTATTCCTATATGCAGAGGCGGAGCAAGAATTTTTTTCTGGGTGGGGCACTTGGAGTGAAGTGAAAAATCAGTAATTTGAAACTTCGGCATGTATTATGCGATTTACTTGTGTTATTTACTTATTACTATACCTTGTTTATAGTAGTTTGTGGGCTCACATAGATATGTTCCAAGTGTTATATTTTTGTTGGGATGATCCATCACCATGTAGATTATCTTCACAAAATATCATGTCATTTTAAATTTTTCATCACTATCAAAAGTTGATTCAAATTTTAAGTTTCTTAAATCATCCATATTGTCGTTAAAATTTAATTTTAACCAACTTTATAAGAGGTTACAAATTTCAGAAAGAAGTGAGTTTTTGTGAGGAAGATCTCCATGGTAGGGAGATCATCATCCCCACAAAAAATCAGCACTTGAGTCATATTCATGTGCGACCACAAACTAATGTAAACAAAGTGTAAGAATAAGTAAACAAAAAATAAAGAATATACAATGATATGTCATATGCAGCCTTAATCCAAAATTACTATTAAAAAAAATTAGGTTTAGTTAAATATGTTAGAACAAAACTAAGCATAAAACTTAAATATGTTGAATAAATTATACTGGGGCACTTAAAAGAATTTAAGCTATTACATATGAATTTCAAAACTTTTGGGTGGGCCACGTGCCGCACCCAACTGCTATGTGGCTCCGCCACTGCCTATATGGGACTAAATATTTGCCTTTTAAGTTTTTTAACATTGAGTGGGGTACTTAGATTCAATTTTCTCATTCATCCTGAAACTATTTTGACCAAGTAAATATGTTATATTCATCTACTCGAGGAGTATGTGTAAAAACGTTATCACAACTTTAACCCTATCTTGTGCATTATGGAACCAACCCATTTTTTTTGCTTAGATTTATTGTTTTCTGAGGCAACCTCTTTGTCCCCCTTATTTTAAAAGGGAAAGCAGTGGTTTTTATCTTTTCTATTGCATGCATGTTTGTTTGCATTGTTTTATTAGGCATGGGGAGGTTTAGGGCCCGTTTGGTTCGCGATCCAAAAACTAATTTACACTTAAACTAAACTATATATTGTATCATATGTAAAATTGCATTTTCACTTTACTATAAAATCCTATATGATTTCATTGAAAACACATAAAACAACATTTTTTTGTTTTACAAAATCCTACATGATTTTATTGTAAATTCAAAAACAGTTTTGGATGTAGTACAAGATGCATATTATTATAGGTGTAAATTAGTTTTTGAAAATAAGTTTTTGATCACGAACCAAACGGGCCCTTAGGTTTTTGTGTCCCTTTTGCTAAGACTCCCCTTCAAATCTTTTCTCGTTCTATGGAGGTCCAAAAAAAAATTAAATAAATAAATAACTTCATTGTAAGGTTTAATAAACTTCCCCTTTTTATTTTTTTAATAAAATCCTAAATTCTCGTTTCTAGGGATTCATAAAATTTCTTATCCAAACATAAATGTAATATAAAGATGAGTTTTGCTAGAATAACACCAAAATTTGACACTAAAATATTACATCAGCTTTTAAAAAGTGGTATGAAGAGCTGAAATGGAATTAATATTTTTTCAGCAACTATTCTGATTGGTTTTCAATCAATAAAATAAGCAGATGTAATCTTTGATGTCAAAATCTGGTGTCCCTCTAGTAATGCCCGTATACGGACGTTTATGTGCATTCTCAGCCGTCGTGCATTCTGAATTTGGACGTTTATGTGCATACGGATCTAAAGCTGTAGCTTTAAGAGTAAGGCATGATGAAGCAACAGTGTATTATGTATACGGACGTTTATGTGCATTCTCAGCCGTCGTCCTCCTAGAAGGACATGGATTATTTTGCACAAAAATTCTTTTTGTCACAGAGTTGATGGAACTAATAACTGGCGCTAAATTATATAGGAACCGTGGCCAAATCCCTTTTTGTACTAGTGTGGTTGTGACAATACTCGATCATCATGCCTTGTTTTTCAACCATGTAAAAATAGACAATGATAAGGGCCCGAACCTAAACCTTCCTTTAAAGAGAGGCGTATTAAATAGCACTCGGAAGACAATATATATAACGCATCGTGTAATTTAAAGTTGATATATATTATTAAAAGAATCTCGATCCTAGCTAGGACTTTTTCTAATTGATAGTTGAACTTAATAAAACTAATAGCCTGTTTGTTTTTTTTTGCCACTAATTAATGGCAAGCCCATAACAAGTGTTCTTTATTTTCTAACTATTAACTAGTAGTAGTAAGAGGAAAATCTTTAATTTTGGGCTTCAAACCTATTAAGTGGTAATAAACTGTTTCCTACCACTTACTGGATTTAAAGTCTAGAATTAAAGGTTTGCCTCTTACTACAACTAATTAGTAGTTAAAAACAAAAGCTATTTTGTGTATGCCTGCCACTGATTAGTGGCAAAAAAATAAACAGACTAGTCTTTCTTTAAGTCTTTAGAAAGTCAAATAATAAAACAAGTAATTAAGTCCTTTTCTAAAGTAATCTATAAGAATAAGCTCATAGGTCTTTTGTAACATCCTTGACTTTTGGGTGTACTCACACTACACTTAGGCGTAAATATCCCAACTTCCAGGGACATTACAGTTGGTATCAGAGCTTAGGCTCTAGAACCTTTGGAACATATGGGTAAGTTTTCTTATTCTAAGTAGTTTGAAAGAATGTCATGTTTTGCCAAATACTTTGCAAAACAAAACAAAAAAACAAAAAAAAAAAATTTGAAGAGTGTATGTGTGTTTTGAAACTTTGCATCATGGTTGTAAAATATTTTCTTACTTGAAAAGATGTAAACCCATAGTTACTTGCGTGATGGTTTTGGAAGGTTATTTTTAAAAAAATGAATAAATAAATAAATAAAAAAGGGGTTTGAAGAATGTATGGGCTTAAAAAATAAATAAAAAATAAAAAATCTTGTATCATTAGTGGTAGACTTTTCTTAAATGAATGGAAGCAAATTATAATTGTTTGAAGTAATGATTTCCAAAAGTGGATGTTTAGAAGGAAAAGAATTTCAGTGTGTGTTTTGAAAAGCAAATACTAGTCATGTCATATACAATAAGTCTGTTTGGCCAGACGATATGCCCGACGATATGCCCGAAGAGGACGTGGCAGTCCAGGTGGATGTCTTGGTGGCAGTCAAAGAAGGAGTTTTTTTCAACCCTGAAAAGATCGTGAAAAGACACAGCTGACAATCTACTGAGTGATTTATACCGTTGATGAAATAAAATAATCTAACGATCCAGATTAACCCATCTAAAACTTTCTCTTTCCACTAAAAACTAGAAATCAAAGAGTTGGATGGAAGAAAGAAGTAGAAACAGTGGAGTGTCCATCTCCGTATCTCTCTGTCGCCGTCGCCGGAGCGGGAATCCAGAACGGTAAGTCACTCTTTTTTTTCATTTCCTAGACCTTTCTCTCCCTAAAATCTTACTCTAGGGCTTTTTTTTCTTCATTTTTCATCACTTCTGATTTTTTCTCTCTAAACCCTTTCAAAACTTATGTTGAAGGGGAGAGATCTTCCTTTTGGAGGATAGATCGAGGAAGAATGAAAGCAGATCTTTACAAGCTCGCCGTCGCAGTTGCTCCGACTGTAAGTTCTCACATTTTTTTTCTAACTTTCTCTCTCTAAACTTAAATCTAAAAAAAACTCTGAAATTTTTGAATTTTTACTGTGATAGTTTCCCCTAAAAAAAATTCGACTTTTTACTATGAGTAATTTTTTATTTAGATTCTTACAAAGTTTATTGTAAAAAAATTTTGATTTTTACTGTGAAAGTTTTGTATAAATTTTTTTTCTCAAAGTTTACTGTCAAAATTAGTGCAAACAAAAAAAAAATTGTCTGTAACTTTCGCTCTCTCTCTAAGTGGTCTTTGGCTATACGATTCATTTGATGAAGGCCAAATAATATGGATTTTCTTGTTTTTGTTGGAGTTCATCTCAGCTAAAAATGTCCTCATCTTGCAAGAGGACATTTACATCTCATAATGTTGATTCAGGTTCAGGTTCAGGTTCAGCACCCCAAAATCTCGTCTGTAACCTGAACCTGAACCTGAATCAACATTATGAGATGTAAATGTCTTCTTGCAAGATGAGGACATTTTTAGCTGAGATGAACTCCAACAAAAACAGGAAAATCCATATTATTTGGCCTTCATCAAATGAATCGTTTAGCCAAAGACCACTTAGAGAGAGAGCGAAAGTTACAGACAATTTTTTTTTTTGTTTGCACTAATTTTGACAGTAAACTTTGAGAAAAAAAAATTTATACTAAACTTTCACAGTAAAAATTCAAATTTTTTTACAATAAACTTTGTAAGAATCTAAATAAAAAATTACTCATAATAAGAAGTCGAATTTTTTTTAGGGGAAACTATCACAGTAAAAATTCAAAAATTTCAGAGTTTTTTTTTTAGATTTAAGTTTAGAGAGAGAAAGTTAGAAAAAAAAAATGTGAGAACTTACCGTCGTAGCAACTGCGACGGCGAGCATGCAAAGATTTGCTTTCGTTCTTCCTCGATCTATCCTCCAAAAGGAAGATCTCTCCCCTTCAACATAAGTTTTGAAAGGGTTTAGAGAGAAAAAATCAGAAGTGATGAAAAATGAAGAAAAAAAAGCCCTAGATTAAGATTTTAGGGAGAGAAAGTTCTAGGAAATGAAAAAAAAAGAGTGACTTACCGTTCTGGATTCCCGCTCCGGCGACAGCGACAGAGAGATGCAGAGATGGACACTCCACTTTTTCTACTTCTTTCTTCCATCCAATCTTTGATTTCTAGTTTTTAGTGGAAAGAGAAAGTTTTAGATGGGTTAATCTGGATCGTTAGATTGTTTTATTTCATCAACGGTACAAATCACTCAGTAGATTGTCAGCTGTGTCTTTTCACGGTCTTTTCAGGGTTGAAAAAAACTCCTTCTTTGACTACCACCAAGACATCCACCTGGACTGCCACGTCCTCTTCGGGCATATTGTCAGGCATATCGTCTGGCCAAACAGACTTATTGGCCACCAAGACATCCACTTGGACTGCCACGTCCTCTTCGGGCATATCGTCGGGCATATCGTCTGGCCAAACAGACTTATTGTGTCATATATGCCAGTCCACTAGAGAATGTAAGGTTTTGTAACCTATATTAAATAATAAGAGTGATAATGCCGAGGTACGTCGAGTCATGAGTGTGTGAGTGTGGGTATCAATATGTAATCTACTTGAGGGTTAGTATATATCTCTTTTATGGGAAATAGTAAGTGGACCGGTACACCACACCTAGGGGATGTACCAGGATCGTCTCAGAGATATGGGGGCCCAAGGCGAACTGATAGTAAAGGGGCCCCCTATGTTAGTAGTAAAAGGCCAAGCTTTGTTGCACCCACTCATTTTCAAAACGTCCCCCACTTAAGGTTCTAAAAAAAGATTTCGTATTTTGATTCAACCTACTTTTTTGTTAAATAATATCCCATTTATTTGTATGCTTCGTTTACATCGGTTTATGGACCACACAAAATGATATAAAGATTAATTTTTTTTGAAGATGTTCTCCTTACAACAAATCACATCATTATAAAACTTTTGACTGCACCACAAATGATTAAACCTAACAATTAAACTAAATAATTCAAATTAAAATTTGAAATTAAATTTAGATGGGGATGAAAGTTTTATAGCAATATTAAGATAATCTACGTGTTGGAGATCATCCTTACAAAATATTAACCCTAGATTATTCTATGTGGGTCTCATAAAGAAGTGTAAATGAAGGGTATTAAAAATGTGAGGTATTCATAAAAGAAAAGTGGGGGAATTCAAATTTCTCTTTTTTTTGTTTGAAACCCCTCTAAGTGGATACTTTTTGCGATAGAGGGTGTGCAATGCCACAGTAAAAATAATATAGTTCTCATATGGGTGAAACTAATTAACTATACGCTTGCTAACAATGTGTTACTGTAAGCTACAGTTATGGGGCTTGCAAATAGAGAGAGGGTTAAACTTCTTATTTAGAGACTAGGGAGAGAGAGAGAGAGAGAGAGAGAGAGAGAGGTAGAGGCCCTAAAGGGCTTTTTTTTTTGAACTTCTAAAGAAAGATCATCAACAAGTCCATAGATGGTTCTGATTAGGGTTTTAATTTTTAGGTTTTACCTTTGTAACAGGGTCTTCAAATTGTTGAGACTTTTAAGATGATGATAAAGAGAAAGAGGGGCCCATTTTATTTGTTTAACTAAAGGTTTGTTGTAAAAAAAAAATCAAAGGAGTTGTTTTCGTAAAATCAATTATCAAATAAAAGAGTGAGAATTTTTGTTATGTTACGTAGACATATATAAGGTGTACCTAATTTGGGGCCCTTTACTTTTGGGGACCCAAGGCGGCCGCCTTGGTCACCTTGGCCCAAAGTGTTGTAAAATTTTCTAAAATAGCTTTGGGTGGGTTTGTAGCTTTAACTCTTCTTTGGTTTAGTCCCACATTGCTTGGGAGACTTGGAATGTTGAGGTTTATAAGTGACTACACTTATTAGAGTTTATCTTTTAAGTGTTGGGTCCTCATTGGAATTGATAAGGTGATGCAAAGCACCACCGCACACGCGCACGCACACGCGCACGTGCGTGTGCGAAAGGGCGATTGGGCGTTTAGGGCGTATTGGGCG
>MVGT01004342.1:60171-80331 GCA_002174775.1 Macleaya cordata
CAATTGAAAATTTTGTTAATAAATTGATGCTTAAAAAACATGACTAAAAATATTTTTTTGTGGTTCTCCAAGTGTCCCCCACCTAGATTAAATCCCTGGTCCCGCCACTGCCTACAAACACATGATGAACTATAAATTTTCTTATTTGCAGATATTCATGGTGTTAAAGAAATGACAGTGCCAAATAATTAAAAGAAGTCGAAAAATTTTGCTTTATTTAGTATAGATGTATATACATAATACATATGTTTGAGAACATGATGTTAAATGGGATGCCATGTCAAAAATCAGGTAACTGGTTTCTTTCCCCTTGGGAGCTTCTGGGTCCTCAAGGTAGGGTTGTTTTCCCATTGTAATCTTTCTAGATTCTTATAACATTTCTTTGCACCGATCAACAAAAAAACATGATCTGTTACGTTAAGCGCTTCCCATCGACAGCTTCCTTTAGTTTTCTCCCCAGAGCAAATGCCAATGGAGGGGGTACAGCATTCCCAATCTGCCTATGCTTGCTTATAATGTTACCAGCAAACTTATAACTATCTCGGAAACCCTGCAAACAAATAGAAGGTTCAACCTTACATACATCTGTAAACTTGATATGACGATACTACTGGGCGACTGCTAACTAGGGTTATGATGACAATAATTAGGATGGAATAGAGATCGTGACTTACTTGAGATCGAGCACATTCACGAACTGTAAGTATCCTGTCCTGGTCAGGGTGAAAACACATTCCTACCTTACCCATGGGTTGAGGGTCTGTGATGGAGGTTGGGAAATTTCCTTCCCAATCCAATCTTCCAAACAACCCCTTCCATTGATTGTGCCTTTTTGCTGTGTTTGGTAGGCACCAGGGTATCAAGTCTACCAATTGACCCGTAGACAGTTTAACCTGCATTCCGGAAAAGCCAAATTTAACTCACATTCATAAGAGTGCGATTTTGTTGTCCCCATGTTAAACGTGGGTAAAGAAGACCAAACCATATGATTGGTGAGGACTTAAAACGGTCAATTCCATCATCCTAGTCACTGTTTTAAGTCCTCTGATCACATGGCAGGGTCTTCTCAAACCACGTCTGGTTGAACTCCATCCATTAAAGCCTGCTTTAACATATAGCGCTAAGTAAACGTAAAGACAATAGTAACAAGATAGAATAATTACCTTTTCCTCTGGGAGGCATTGCCAATCGGCACCTGGGCGCTTTGGAATTCTCTGACATCGAATAAGATTCAGCTCATTCATTTCCTTTGATATATGATCAGACAAGACCACCATGTTTCCTCGGATTTGCTTTTGGAACCATGACACGGGTTGATTTTCATACTGTGAAGAACAAAAACAGAATTGATAAGGAGAAAAAAAAAAGGTGGACTATTAATCGAAAGATGCACAAACTTTCTAAAATATTTGTTCATATAAGAGAGGGGAAAATCACACCTCCATTTCTATCTTAGATGCCCCGTTTCCAACTGGTGGGAGATCTCCAATGGTATCTCTCACAGTTATTGCACGGAAAGGGGCACCAGTAGAAGTACTCCGAGCAGCAGCATACTGCACATTTCCTGGCAATGTGATTTTCAACTGTGGACTTGAAAAGACATGCATTGGCTCAGGCCATTCAGGCAGATTCTCTTCCGGAGAAGCTGCCCATATAAATGCTCGTTTTCTGGACTGAGAAACACCAAAAGTACCAGCTTCAAGAACACCGAATCTCACCTGAACACAAAGAATACCAGCTCAGGCAATTATATTAGCAAGATTAAAAGCAATTTCTCATGTATATATGGCAACAAATCAACATCTACCTGATAACCCATTTCAAGGAGTGAAGCCAGAGTTAGGCGGAATGTCTGTCCTTTGTTGAAAGAAACAAAGTTCCTCACATTCTCAAGGAGGAAAAACTTCGGTCGGAAGTAATCAGCAAAGGATAAAAATGCCAAGATCATCTCGCACTGGACCTTACTCCATGTGCTCTGATTAAATCTGTTCATTCCAGAGAAACCCTGCAAAGAAACTACGATTCAGTAAAAATTTGGATAAATGCTTATTGATGCTATTAAGTTTGTGGGCTTCCAACTCAAAACCAATTGGCAAATACCAGACCATGCCATTTATGGTTTATACAGACCTGACATGGAGGCCCTCCATTAATGAAATCCACTTGGCCAGGTAGCGGCAAATTATTGATTTTCTCGTCAGCAAGCTTTGCTGCTAATTCAGCAGCCTCAGGAGTGGAGATACAATCATCTAGGTCCCCACATTTTTCCATTATAGCCCTGATTTAAAATATCAAACATAAGTGAAGAAGATGAAACTGAGACATAAACATCAGTTTAAGAGCTTTATCCCAACAAATAACAGATAAACTAATTGAAGAATAGGAGAACTTAATATATAATAGAAGGTGGATAATAATCAGAGAAAGAAGGTAAAGTCAGCACTCCTAGCTATGATCACCACATTTAAAATGGTGGATGACCTACTAAGCATAAGAACTAAATTCTATATGGAAAAGCAAATGAATGAATATGAAATCATAAAAGCAAGCATTCACCTCAGGATCACATTGCAATTATCAACGAACATCAATGCATCTGGATGATTTAGTTTAAAGGCATCTCCAGCAGGCTCTTCGTATTCAATAGCCCACTTAGTACATGAAACTCCTGTGAATGTCAAAAGCAGCAAATGATAAATCTTCATTAAGTATCCCACGGATAAATTAGAAAATTTATGAGAAGTGAACTTACCAGCTTGTTGTAATCCCTCTGACAAGCCACCACAGCCAGCAAAAATGTCTAGAGTAGCTAGTCGGTTTTCCTGAGATATATCTTGCTTGTCAACAACATCTAATTCATCTTCTCCTTCTTTACATTTCCCTTTTCTCTTCCTTGATACAGCATCATGAACAACCATTCCTGGTGAGAACCTTAGCCTGACTTTAGCTGGCAACTGTCCACAAACAGCATTTACAGTCACTAGTGGGAAGAATGTGCCTTCCACACGTCTAAAAGCAAGCTTGGAATAACTAATTTGTGGTATACATCCTACCACTATGGACTCAGGCACACTTAATTCCAGGCACTTAATCTTTTTCCATTTAAGATTATGTTTTATTTAAATGCCAAATATGGCCATTATTAGAAACAGAATTTCAATTTTTCAATTCACATTTTACTCGTAGGAAAACTTAAGAAAAAGGGATACTTTGAAAGTACTGCAAAAACAGCCAAACTGTCAATAGCAAGTTTTGGCACTAAGGCTCAGCTTGGTACGCCGTGAATATTCGCAAATGCGAAAATTCACGGTTCTTGTAGATGCTAATTAAAATTCTATAAATTAGAAAAAAATAAATAAATAATTTTAGATTGTTTATTTTGTAAGCATATTGTAAATCCCACCAAATATTTGTTATTAGATGTCCTCATCAATCATCTACAAATACATGATAAACCGTGAATTTTCGCATTTGCGAATATTCACGGTGTACCAAGCAGGGCCTAAATCAGTACTAAGTATAGGAAGATAGTCAAGAGTCTAATAAAGAAAGGTTCTCAGTCCAATTACTTATTAGCAGAAAGGAGTAATCCTGTATAGTATATTGAGAGAGAGAGAGAGAGAGAGAGAGAGTCCAATTGACTCCAGAACCAAGTAGTGTGGTTCAACTACAAGTGGTTTTGTATAAGGCAGCATGATTACATACCTGCTTTACTGTTCCTTTAGCTGGGTCATACTGGTGTTCACAAAAGAAGAGATGCTCAAAGATTGCAGGGCCACCATGAGATGGAAGATCACACTTCTTTCTAATTTCACACTTTCCTTCTATTGTTGCAATAGGCAAATTAAGTATTTCTTCGCTGTAATATACCTGGATACCAGCATTAGAAACTCTCAGAACAAATAAGGAAGAATCCAGAGTGTGTTATGCATGTACATACTCACACTTGAGAGATTGAGAGAGAGAGAGAGAGAGAGAGAGAGAGAGAGAGAGAGAGAGGCGTGCTTGTGCTATTTTAGAATCTGATTTCTACTGTGGCCAAAATTTCAAGAAATATAAAACATTAAATAGTTTTCAAACAGATATCTTACTTCTCTAATATCAGAACCGTATGCCTTTTCAGATGAGGTATCTTCTGGTCTAAAAAATCTCCTGACCTTGACCTCGGTAGACTGTGAAGTAATTTTCTTGGACGTCTTAGGGAAGTCAATATCCAGCAATTGACACACAACAAAAGCTTTCAACCCAACATTTCTCCCAGCCTTAAAAGTTCCTTGTTCTTCCATGTGTGTTGAAAAGTGTTGAGGGCTCACATAGACAAAGTCATCAACCATATACTCAATTCCCTTGTAGATGAAACCAGAATTAGAGGAACTTGCTTTAACAATATCCTTCTCCTTCTGAGTTTCCTTTATTTTGCAAGAATGGCAAAACCCATCTCCAAGACCCATATTATTCGAAGGTAGATTAACGAAGGCACCTCTCTCAGGCCAATACAAACTTTTACAGTAGTACTCCATAGGCAATCCTTTCTTCTTCCTCTCCTCTGCTCTAGCCCTATCAATCTTATCAGCATTGTCGTTGTCCTTCCTATACTGATGTCCCCAAGAAATTTTCCGGATATCCACCACAACTATTTGTTTAACTTCCTCCAATTCAAATTCCTTACACTCGTTTGTCAAGAATACCTCCCTCTCATTAGCAGCATTTCCAAGCACAGTCTCAGATCCTCTCTCCATAACCCTTCCATGGACCATTCTTTTACCATTTGATCTTTCAAACATGTAATCCACAAAATAGATAACTGGCATTTCCTCTGAATCATCAACTTCGAGGACCACAGTACCTCCAACAGCAATCACATCACCGTGCACAATGGCCTGTTTATAAAGTGCCTCACCAGAACATGTTTTGCCTACTGGATCCCCATCCCATCTAATTCCATTGTTATTAGATTTGGGTTTGACTGGCTTTGGTGAATGGGACTTTGGAATCTTCTCCTGAAGCAATACCTTCTCCTCTTCAACATCCTCCTCTTCATTCTCCTCTTGTTCCTCGACGTCTTCATCCTCCTTAACTTCACACCCATCTCTTTCCTTCGGAACTTCAGGTGAGTAATTTGAATAGTACTCACCCCAAATTTTGTTGATCAACCTTGTTGTTGTGGCCTGCATTGCCTTCCTTTGTGATGCCACAGGTGCCATCGCTGCTCTAGGATTCAAGTTTCTTTCATCTTTTAGCACAACCTTCTTCTTTATTAGCAACTTGGTATGGTGTCTCTCCTCCATTTTATCAGAAAGACCAGACACAAAAGCACACTTCCTGATAGTCTCATTAGGATATTCTGCAAACTGTTGCAGTATGATCTGCCCGTGGACCACCACATATCTCTCCACTACAGCCGGATTAGAAGAAATATAACCAGGATGACCCTTCTCAAACTCTGCCACTCTCTTGATCACATCTGCAAAAGAAAGCCGAGATACCCGGCTCTGCTCCTTCAACAATGTGATGATGCTTATTGCAAGCCGTGCAGTTTTCAGAACAGTTTCATACCATGGAGCATACTGTTTTGATGGTTTCCCAAGCCTATACCTGAAGAAATAAGAACTCAATAAACGTACACAGTGAGAATAGTAACAGAAAATAGAAGAATTGACATGCAAAAAGATCCAATGCAACTCAGTTACAGAGTACTAGAGGAGGAAATTATGACTATTTTAACTTAAGAGAATAAAAGCACAATACCAGGACATATCTGTTCGGATGGATATAAATATCATTGATGATCCAAATTCAATCATCCATTCCTTAATTGCGCTCAGATAAATTGGAATCCCATCTGCAACCTGTGCTCCTGAAACACTTGAAGAAGATTGAATTGGATCAGTATCAAGACAGAATCCGCCCCCATCATCAGCAGTCATTGTCCCAGACCCAAAGATTGTCACATCAGCTTCAGCAGATTTCATCGGAAGGAGCTCCAAAGAAATAAGCCTAGAGTCTGAGTTGTAAAGCGACCAGTTGTGAAGCATGCTTCGTGGAAGGTAGTCAGGATCACACATGCTGACATCCGTGTCAAAGAGAAGATATTCATCCATCTCTTGGACAGAGGTATTGTAATATGCAGGTAGAGGGTAATCATTTGCAATTTCATCCTCATTGATCTTGATATAGAACTTGTTTGAAGCAGAAGTTGCACGCTGATTTCTCTTCGGTTTCATTGACTTCCAGTACTCTTCTTCTTGCAACAACCGTGCCAACTTCTGATCTTCATCTTCCTCAGTTACACAAGTGGATGAACCAGATTGATCCAATTTCTCTCCCCCATCTTTGATCTTCAAGCTTCCACCTGATGAAACTATTGCAGGTACCGGTACATTGAACTCCCCCATCTTTGACTCATTTCTAAGGGTAACAAGCACAGGTAACTCAGAAAAGGCCTGATCGTTTTTCATGGATGTCTCATCCAAACCAATAAGTTGGTTATAGATAAAGTCACCTTGTGAGATAATAAAGTCCTTAGCAGACATCCCACCAGGGAAGCCCCTGCTACCACTCATAGAACGAACAATCCTAGCAAGAAGTTCATCAAGACTCAAGTCAGGGTTTCCTCCAGAAGATTTGGACAACTTTTTGTAAACCTCGACACAGGCCTGAGCCTTCGCGAAAAAATGATCATAGAACTTTTTGTAGCTACTCGCGGGTTTCACACAATCATAATCTGACAGCTCTGTCGAGACCCAAATTACAGGAGAACCATCTTCATAACCAGAGATTGCCCAAGACTCTATCCGCCCGAATCCTTCACATCTAACACCCTTTTCATTCTCTTTTTCTGAACTTTCATCCCAAGGAAAGATCACACCAGAAATAAAAACATCATCAACTTCTGACATCTCAAAGGGTTGTGGAATCCCATTCTCATCATGCAATACGAAATCTGTGAGTCTTCTATTAGGACGGGGATCGTCTGGACCAGAAATCAGGCGAAGAGCACTAATCTCTTCATCAACCAAGTGAACCTTTTTCGCTTCAACGATTGATGATTTTTCAGAGATGTTAAACGATTTCTCCTTCAAATTCGAAGGAGCAGCAGCACGCCTTGGCCTTTTGGAAGAAGCCACAGAATCTCCAATGAGTCCAATGTTCTGAGACCCATTCCGTTTCTTTGTTTTCGGGTCAGTTGCAGCCACCTCATCAGCATTCATTTTACTAGCATCAGAACTTGCAGACTTTTTTTTGCCTCTGGACTTCTTCATTTCTAAAACAAGATAAACACAAGAATCAGGGAACCATAAAGAGCACCAATAATTGATATGGCAACTTAGAAAAGCCAACAGAAAAGGAAGGCTAAACATGTAGACAAAGTAACCAAGATGGATTAGAAAAGGGAGCAGAAGAGAGAAATCTGAAGAAGATGAATGGGAGGAAGAGAGAGAAGCAGAAACAGGCAGGAATCAGAAGAACAATCCATACAAACAGATATTATGACAAAACAGAAAAAATAAAATTTAAGAGATAAATTATGACAATAACATGACACGAATGTAAACTTTCTACAAACTTGCAATCTCATTTATACTTCAAGAAGTCCATACTAAGGAAAACTAATCAAAATAGGAAACTAATAAAAGGCGGGCCAGCTTTTTCGGTATATGTTCAAGCTTCGGCAACATATATTTCTATTTTGCTTTCCCTAAACTCCAACTGAGTGTATATCAAAATATGGAGATTCTTAATTTGTTTGAAATCTGTACTGGGAGAAATTCTTTAAAGGTTCCGATCAACACCCAATTTATAAAGTGTATAAAAGAAAATGAAGATTCTTTGTTTGAAATAAACAAACAAATAGTAAGGTTTACCTGGATTGGAGGCTTTGATGAATGTTGTCATGGAAATCAACACTTGTATTAGTAGATCTAAAAATTCCTGCAATGATTTTTTGAAAAAGGACAACTAAAAATTGTCAACCATTAAACTAAGAAGAAATGAAAGTGGAAACAAATTTATGGATTGAGAGTTCAACCCTAAATCCAAACAGATCAATATATTCAATATAAATCAAACAGAATGGTTAAATATTTGAGATGATTTATGTTCAAAATATATTTTTAACTAATCTTCAAAATAGAACAATAAATTTCTTGGGTTTTAAAAATAGAACAATAAATATAAGCTTTAAAAATCTAGAGAGTGTGCAGGGGGAAAATTGTGAAACCCCTAAAATCAAGAGACAAAAACACTTAAATCAGAAACCCCTAAACCCAAAAACCACAAAATCAAATGTAAAATGTACTTTACAGAAATAGATGTAGATTTCCTAAACCCCCTGAAAAATGAAATGTAAAAACCCTGAAATCAGAAACACAGATGCCCAAACAGGAATCTCAAAATAATCCTTAAAATGTAGCACTAAATAAACTATGCATTAAAACCTGCAAAAACAAGGGTTCCATAACAGAAATAAAACTACTAGATAACCAATATGAACCCTAAAAACCACCCAAAACCCCATTAAACGGCATAAAACTAAACCATTACGCTGTCAGAATTGAAGCTCTAAATTAAACCAAAAAATAGTATAAATCAAGTCCTAAAACCCCAACTCAAGGGTTTGTAGAAAGATCAAGCCCTAACTCCAGCTCAAAGGTTTGTAGAAAGATTAAGAAGGAAAGGAGGATTCTTAATTTCTGGGACAAACCTATAAAAGAAATCCCAGAAAGATTGTTCAAGAAGAGTACCAACACCAGGGTTGGTCTGAAAGAAAATATCAAACTCCAGATACGTTTATCTGAGACACCAAATGAACTCGAAATGAGAAACAGAGAAGAGGGTGGTGGCTGTTTCAACTACCTGCAAAAGCAGAGATGAAACTTAAAAGAGGGGGATGAAGAACAAGAAGAAGAAGAAGAAGAAATAAATTGAGGGTTCATTACGTACCGTCGATTTCAATGGTCGGAGATGGTGGTGGTTTCCACTGCTGGTGCTGGAGAGGTTTGGATGGCTGATGTTATAGAGAGCTTCTGGACTGGTGGTAGAGTGCTGTTGAAGAGGTTTCGATCGAGTTGGAATGAAATTCGTTGGCGGGAACTTTTCGCGCTCAGTGCAAATATTTGGGGAAAAACTTTAACCCGTTGGATGGACTTATGGTAGATGTTTCACAGCCATTGATGGGAAACATAACCAAGTCCACTCTGATTTAAAAAAGAGAGCAAATCCTCTGTCCCTATTTTACGGGTGCTCTTGTTGATTTAGGCTTGTGGAGAAAATGATCTCCACACCATATATATAATTCTTTTTTTTTTTCACCATATAGAACGTTCTCCTCGTTATATAGATCACCATATAGATCATTTTCACCAAAAACTAATTTATTTTAAGTTATTTAATCACATAAAACGTTGATTGAAATTTCAACCGTTTATTATTCAATATAAAGATGATATTATTGTCGTTGATTTTCAAATTAACTTTTATGGGGTTGAAGTTTTAGAATGAATTATTTTTTTATTTTTTTTTTTGAGAATGATAGTTGAGGAGAACATTCTCACCAAAAATTTGTCGCAGGTTCGTCTCCATGTGGGTTTAACAAGCTAAAATCAGCATGGGGACAGACCCTGTCTGAAATTTAGAATTTTATCCTACCTTTTAAATTTAGGGTGATGTTACATGGAAAACATGAATGGTTTGAGGAAAAATAAGGCTTTAAGCCCAAACCCGATAAATAGTTTTGGTTTAGGGGAAAACCAAAGATTTTTCCACCCCACCAACTCAACCAAAAATACACCCCATCCTACCACCATTACTATCATCTTTACCCCACTCTACCGCCACCACCTAAAAAAACTTCATCGCCATCATATCTCTCTAAATCAATGTATGAAATCGAATCGGTGATCAAATCGAAATTTTACAAAATTGGTCGGACCTATAGGTTCAATTCGGTTAGACCGGTTTCTATTTATTAAATAAAATGGGGTAAAAACTAAAAACAGATAGACAAAAAGTTATTATCATCAACATCATAGATCAACTCCATGAATATACCTACTGCTCACAAAATAAATCACAATTGTGATTAAAATTCAACTAACCAACGACACTTGAATCCAAAATTAACAGAAAAATATATACAATCATGCTAGAAAATTCAGAGAACTTCTCTTAGAGCGGTAACAAATTGGGGTTTTAAGGGTTTATAAATGCTACTAAGGAATTTCAGATTTTTAACAATTTATAACTATGAAAATTTTTTAACAAAAAATAAAAGAAATCAACAAATTAAATAACTAAGAGAAGTACCTCCTTTCTGGTCCAAATCCTTGTAATTGATGGTTAATCTCAAAAGAATATTGAAGTTGAGATTGCACAAACTAGAAGTCGTTTGGAGAATAATGCTTAAAATCTTGTAAAACCCACTTAAACCAGAAATAGGTTGAAGAAGATTCAAAGTTCTCGACCAAAATATTGCATTTATAGAGAGAAATTGTACTAGATATGGAAATATAATGCTCTCCATTTTAGAAATTAAGGGTTTTCCCCATTTTTCTCCTAAATAAATATAGGGCTAATTTAATTTACCCCCTCAGAATTAATGATGATTTGAACTTACCCCCTTCAAAGGTCATGTATTAAACTTACCCCCTTAAACTCACAGTTTCCGTCCTTTTTTCGTTTGAAAGTGTATGTGCGTCTCGCACGGTCCCATTTATGACCAAAATACCCCTCATGCACTCCTCACGTGATTCACTTAAAAAGTCTTTTTTGAAAATACCTAAATATCCCACGTTCATGCCCACCACCGATTGATCTATCTGATCTATCTTCAATTGAAGGTCCATTAATGGTGGACAAAAGATAGAAGCAGAGAGAAAGGGAGGGAGAGTGTTCCAGAGAAAATGCCAACAATTAATTAAGAATAACTAAAACTAAGATCGTTGAAACCTCTGTCTCGCTCGTTGATTTCTCGACAATATCCTCCGACGTCATTACACCTTAAACCCTAATTCTTGATGGAACCCTAGAAAGAGAAAATAAATCACTGTTTCCTGCTGATTTTCTGAAGATCAATCTATTTTCAGGATTATCCGACAACTAAAAACTGCATTTCTCTCTCAATTGATCACCACAAAGAAATTTTAGGTTTTCATCACCGTACTCCCGGAAGTGATGGTTATTGGTGCAAGTTTCGATTTTTGTTTAGGATGATTCATTTTTTAGAAGAAGCTTAGCTCCTAAGTATATTTTGGTTCCTTATTCAGTTCTCTACAGGTTTTCCTCCCCCTGAAAAAAAAAGAGGCAGCCATGGCTGCCATTGTTAATGAAAAGGGTGAAGAAGAAGATTAAGGTATTAGCTTAATCTCAACCATCTGATGTGAAGTTGTAGGATAGACCGTCGGATTTATCCCATAAAGTGTAGTAGGTTAGGAACTTAAGTAATCACGTGTTATGCACGTGATGGGCATTTTGGCCATGAATAAGACCGTGCGAGACGCACGTACGCCTTCAAACGGCAAAATGATAGAAACTGTGAGTTTGAGGGGGTAAGTTAAATAAGTGATCTTTGAGGGGGGGTAAGTTCAAATCCTCATTAATTTTGAGGGGGTAAGTTAAATTAACCCATAAATATATTCAATTCCCAAAATTGAAAGTTCCTAAATAGGTCCCTTTGTTTCCAAAACAGTAAAATTTGTCTTTTAAGTTTGATGGCCTTTTTTTGAAGTTAAAATTGAGTGAACTGATTGACCTCGTTTGGCTGTCTGACCCTCGGTCCCAGTCAAACCATTGATTCCTAAATTCAAATTGGTTTAGTCTAGATCGAACCGAAAAAGGCAGAATTCCAGTCCGACCTAGGTTCGATCGTCGACCATCTCTTCTCTTTCCTTATCTCACTCCCCCTTCTCTTTAGCCTCCCTTTCTCTTTCCCCCTCTCTTTAACCTCATTCCAGATCTAAAATTTTTTTCTCCCACCGATCTCTCTCTCATTACACTATGATGGCGGTGGGGATGTGGAGTGGAGGTAGTGGTGGTGGTGGTGGTGATGGTGGGGAGATGATGGTGATGGTGGAGGTGGGGTGGTGGAGATGGTGATGGTGAGGAGGTGGGTGGTGGAGATGGTGATGATCGATGATAGTGGTGGTAAAGTTTTTTTGGTCGCAGATAATGGAGGCAGTGGTGGCCGGCGTTGGAGTGGGGTGAAGATTAAGGTGATGGTGGTAGAGGTAGGATGTATTTTTAGTTGGGTTGATGGGATATAAATATCATTGTTTTCCCCTAACCAAAAGGGCTTTGGCTTAAAGCCTTATTTTCCCTCGAACTATTTATGTTCTATTTACGTTTTCCTTTTAACATTACCCTAATGCCATGTATGGATCACGGGAATGGAATCACATTCTTGGGGATCACATTCTTGGAATGCTATTCCTGGGAATGACATTCCCTTATTTTATATTTGGTTCAACCTGGAATAGGAATATGATTCCTGCCACATTCCTATTCCAGTGTTTCGTTCATGCAGGAATAGAAATCCAAACAAAACTAATTTTCACTTTATACTCCTTCCAAATGTATACTATTAAAAACAAGCATGGAATCAAAAAATTAATTCTTATTTTTCATAACAAAGATGAAAACAAAAAATCAATTCATATTTTTCATAACTCATATATGCTCATTGGCTTATTTACCATTTTAATCATGGAGTTAGATTTAAATCGATTAGGAAAAAGAAAAAAAAAAGAAAAAGAAAAAGAAAAAGAGGTTGAGGTGTCTAAACATGGTTTGAGATTGTATTTGTAAATAACGAAAATATGTATAAGAGTAAGATTGTCTTAAAAAAATATCATAATTGATTATAGGAGAATGGGAACAGCAATTCCACATTCCCCACGGGATTGCTATTCTCCCTAAATAGAAGAATCTCATATTCCCGAGAATGTGATTCCAGCCTGATTACGCGAACCAAATACAAGTTTGGAATCACATTCCCTGCAGTCCAAACATGTATTGCACCTATTAGCATAAAATGATACTCTATCAAAAAAGGAACACTTAAGGTTGTAAAGCAGAAGTGCATGCGAGCAGCCTACTTCTTGGAAGAGAAAACTACCAACCACTTGCCTAGCTAGATTTACATGGTAGGGTATTGAGACAAGCTTGTTGAGAAAGTTTTAAACTCGACACTTTCAACAGCTTTTCTCCAACTAGAAGTTTCTTCTTAATATCTTTTGGAGATTATTTTATTGATTTTAGGATTTCCAAAGTTGACTTGCTTCTCGTGGTAAAAAGGTTTTGCGTAGTGATTAATCAAATGGTGATGCTAGGCTTACCGAAAAGTCTACAGATTTTTCTACCGAAGGCACAATCTATGGTGGATGCATATCACTTTGGGATGGATGCAAATCACGAGCATATGTGAAAAACGTTCAACCGTTGGATTAGTTTTCGGTAGGAAGTTATGTAGGATTTTGCTGTAAGTTTAGCATTATTCTTTATCAAATTACACTTGTGTAAAGACGAAAGTAAGTTTGTGGAGAGATTGTCAACTTATACGTGAGTAGCGTGTGCAGAGAGACTCAGGGTATAGATGTGTGGTGTTGATCAGTTGCTACGTAAGTTGGGAAGCCAAGGTTGGTTAATTTTAGTGGAATGAGTAACATGACTCATAGGTTAATAGCGGACCCACCAACCAGTAGCAGATTGGCGGACTAAAAAGATGCACCGTGAATTTTGCATAGGTTTTGGCTCCAATCTTTGTCCAACTAGGGATCGTAAGAATCGGATTTAGTTCTCTTACTTGCATTGTATTTCCTATATTTTAAATTAGTTAAGTGTAATAAATCTGAAATGAGGAAGGATTTGATCAAATAAGTTGAAGTTGCGATCAAAAAGGTAGGGATCATCAAAGCACCGAACCATCCAATATAAAGACGGTTTTCGGTGCTGGCTATCCAGTTACAGAAGTGACCCCATAGGCTTTCACTTTCGCATCTCTCTAAAATTGCAGTCATGGTAAAATCTTGGTTTATTCAATCATCAGGGACTCCCAAGCACACAAATTATCTATAAATGGAAATTAATAATTGAAGGCTTGTTATTCAACAGTATAACATGACTTATATGTCCGTGTCAACCAATATATGTACTTTCCATAAATAAGAAATTTGATTTTAGGTAATACTTGTAGACGCCAAATTTTCGCACACCCTGGAAAAATACCCATTTTAGCCGCACCTCGATTCGTGTGCACAATTTAATGAAAATTAGTTTAATGCGACTAAGCAGGCTTCACTCCTCATCCAAAATTTGGTTCAAGGCCGGAACAAGAAGAGAACCAAATCTCGAGGAACCCCGAACTCGGAATGGAACCGGTTTAGTCGAGGAACCATAGGTTTTTAATCCCTGGGTATCGCCACGTGTCGCGACAGGATTGACCCACCCCCATTTTTCCCAAATCAATTATTTTCTCCCTGTCATCGTAAAAAAATAAATATCAAAAAAGATTGAGCCACCACGCACATTGCATGCGCTTGTCTCGCATGTAGGGTGCGCGTGGTGGAAAACCCTTTTGGGTCTCCCCATGCGCCCCCACGCCTGTGTTTAGGGAGAGGGAGATTCAGACGGGGGAGGAGATTGAAAAAGAGAGCGGTGGAGAGAGAGCAGGGATTGGAGGGAGAAACAGAGAGAGAGTTCAGGAGAGAGAGCAGAGAGAGAACCGGAGAGAGAGAGAGCAGAGATTGGAGGGAGAAACAGAGAGAGNGAGTTCAGGAGAGAGAGCAGAGAGAGAACCGGAGAGAGAGAGAGCAGAGATTGGAGGGAGAAACAGAGAGAGAGTTCAGGAGAGAGAGCAGAGAGAAAACAGGGAGAGAGAACAAAGATTGAGAGAGAAACAGAGAGAGAGAACCGGGAGAAGAACATATAGAGAATAGGCAGATAGAGAGATGGAGAGTTAGAGAGAAATCGAGAGAGAAAAATCGAGAGATTGAGAGTGAAATAAAGAGAGAGGAAGAAGACAGCGGCAGCAGCTGCTGCTGTCACGTAGCAGATAAAAAAAAGAAACGTCTGTAATCAGACGTGAGGGGAGAAGGGAAAAAGAAGAAAGGAAGAAAAAGAAGGAAGAAGAAAGAAAAAAGAAGGAAGAAGGAGGAAGAGGAGAAAAAAAAAAGAAAAAAAACTCGTCTGTAACAGACGTGTGAAGAAGAAGGAAGGAGGAGGAGAGAGAAAAAGGAAAAGAAAAAAGAAAAAAAAGTAAAAACAGTAAAAAAAACGTTTTTTTTTTAAAAAAAAAAAACAGGAAAAAAAAACAGTTTTAGCTTATTTATTTTTCCTTTTCTTTTCCTCCCACGTGTTAGTTGCAAAAACAATTTTGCGTGGTCCCTTGAAGTTTTGGTTCTCTCCACTTGGACACGGAGTGGGGCCCACTTGTCACCTCCACCACACATCGACGCGTGAAGGGGTGAGATTTCTGGCGATTGAGCCAAGGGCTTGTGCCGACTAGGTGATAATCCATGTCTTATCTTTTGCTTTCTTCTATTGTTGAGTTTATATCCCGTATGATTAAGTGATGATGTAACAGTGTTTTGATAAACTAATGAAATCTTGCATGCAATTTTGACGGTAAAAATGTCAAAAATGTAAATTTCGTGTCATGTGATTTCTAGCATGCATTACATGACATGCGTAAACTTTGCATGAAATAATTAATGATTGCATGCATGCAATGTGATGGTTACGTGAATATTAAGCTAGCATTTTTGCTCTAGTATTTTCCATCATAAATGTACCATGAAAATAATGCGTGAATAGAATAAACAAGCATGTAATGATATTTTGGGCATGCATGGATCATGATACAATCTTTGTGTGATTACATGTCATTCAATTTTGTCATGTAAATAGCATAAGCTTGCCACGTGAAGAAATGACACATGTGTAGAAGTTTTCGATGCTTGATATAATTGATATCGTACTCGCGACTTCATCACTTTGCAAATACATTTTTGCGTAACGAACATTGCTTGCACTCTCGTCTTCGAGTTTAAAGTTGTGAATTATAAGTTGCTTTAATTCGCGTGTTTACTGATTTCATGTAATTAGTGACTTATATCTGTATTTTAATTATTTTGCTAGTTTTAGATCAAAACACTCAATAAAACTTTAAATAAGCTATTTTGGGCCTGCGGGCCCATCCCTTCATGGTGGGCCCGCAGGCCCTCCTTCCTTTCCCCCATTTCCAACCAT
Source organism: Macleaya cordata (assembly GCA_002174775.1). Taxonomy (NCBI): domain Eukaryota; kingdom Viridiplantae; phylum Streptophyta; class Magnoliopsida; order Ranunculales; family Papaveraceae; genus Macleaya; species Macleaya cordata. The sequence continues at coordinate 76,414 of MVGT01004342.1, forward strand.
CGGGCTCTTTATCTGTTTCTATGAGCTTAAGGGCTCATTTCTCGGGCTTGGGCCTAAGGGCCCGTCTCCTTGATAGGCCCACGAGCCTAGATCCATTTTTCCAGGGCCCAAAGGCCATCATCATCATCACTCGGGCCATAGGAGCCCTGCAAGATGTTTGATTCGTATGTTTTGCACGTGCACTCTATGAACTCTGAAATGTAGTCTCAAATCTGGTTTTTGAAGAAGCAACGAATAAAGAGGCACAACTATCAGATCAATAGGTGTGGACTGTTGAGATCTTTTTCTTTTTATACGAAGTTAATCCCACCAATCTTCAAGACTCCCATATTTACCATAATGATCCCTATCCAAAGGCATTTCCTTGGTAATGCCCCATCATCTAGTTGAACCACCCAACTCCAAACCCTACAACTTCTTCACTATGAAAAGCTGGTTGCATCCAACTCAATGGCGATTGAGCCAAGGGCTTGTGCCGACTAGATGATAATCCCTGTCTTATCTTTTACTTTCTTCCATTGTTAAGTTTATATCCCATATGATGAAGTGATGATGTAACAGTGTTTTGATAATCCAATGAAATCTTGCATTCAATTTTGACGGTAAAAATGTCATAAATGAAAATTTCATGTCATGTGATTTTTAGCGTGCATTACATGACATGCGTAATCTTTGCATGAAATAATTAATGATTGCATGCATGCAATGTGATGGTTATGTAAATATTAAGCTAGCATTTTTGCTCTAGTATTTTCCATCATAAACGTACCATGAAAATAATGCATGAATAGAATAAACAAGCATGTAATGATATTTTGGGCATGCATGGATCATGATACAATCTTTGTGTGATTACATGTCGTTCAATTTTATCATGTAAATAGCATAAGCTTGCCACGTGAAGATATGACACATGTGTAGAATTTTCTAATGCTTGATATAATTGATATCGTACTCGCGACTTCATCACTTTGCAAATACATTTTTGCGTAACGAACATTGCTTGCATTCTCGTCTTCGAGTTTAAAGTTGTGAACCATAAATTGCCCGCAGGCCCTCCTTCCTTTCCCCCATTTCTAGCCATCGGGCTCTTTATCTGTTTCAATGAGCTTAAGAGCTCAATTCTCAGGCTTGGGCCTAAGGGCCCATCTCCTTGATAGGCCCACGAGCCTAGATCCATTTTTCCAGGGCCCAAAGCCCATCATCATCATCACTCGGGCCATAAGAGCCCATCCCCTTCCTTGTGGGTCCAAGGACCCACATCCACTCATGTTGGGCCCAATGGCCCGATGACTTGCCAAACCTTAAACACAAATAATAATAGAGATTAAGGTCTCTAGCTTAGTCCACCCTAGGGTTAGGCTTTGCGTGCTTATAGCTTTAGGTTGCATTAGCCTAGGATTGTGTGTTATTTTTTAGGGCGCGTAGGGTTTCACTCGATGTGAAATTTCTATTTTACCCTCACCTTTGTTTTACATATTTCTTTCCAAATGCATCACATTTAGCCTAGGGTTCCTTATACATATAGAGTCAGAACATCCTTAATCAGATTAAGAATCTTTAGATACCTTCGAGCGATACTAGAGCATAGGACATGCATCATTCGTGTCTCATCGACGCTCGCATTTCTTGGGCACACGTGCAATGTGTGATCCCATCTCGTCTCTAGGCACGTCCTATATTGGACGTGGCCCCTCTTCCAGATTCACGCTTAAGGGTTGGATCTGCTATCATCGTCCTTGGGATTCATGCCTACGGACTGAATCTTCTTACCATTATCTTTAAGATTCTCCGCATTCATCATCTTAGAGATTCTCTACTATAGTCGTCTTTAAGGTTCATGCCTAAGGGCTGAACCTACCTACCGTCGTCTTCAGGACACTCTGCTTTTGTCGTCTTTGAGAGTCCAAACATTCGTCCTTTCAGATTCACGCCCCGTAACATCAATGAATCTGCTTATCGTCATCTTTCAGATTCACGCCCCGTAGCGTCAATGAATCTAATTATCGTCTTTTTTCAGATTCACGCCCCGTAGCGTCAATGAATCTGCTTATCGTCTCCTTTCAGATTCACGCCCTGTAGCGTCAATGAATATGCTCATCGTTTTCTTTCAGATTCACGCCCCGTAGCATCAATGAATCTGTTCATCGTTTTCTTTCAGATTCACGCCCCATAGCGTTAATGAATCTGCTTATCGTCATCTTTTAGATTCACGCCCAGTAGCGTCAATGAATCTGTTCATCGTCTTCTTTTAGATTCACCCCCATAGCATCAATGAATCTCCTCATCATCTCCTTTCAGATTCACGCCCCGTAGCATCAATGAATCTGCTCATCGTCTCCTTTCAGATTCACGCCCCGTAGTGTTAATGAATCTGATCATCGTCTCCTTTCAGATTCACGCCCCGTAGCGTCAATGAATCTACTCATCGTCTTCTTTCAGATTCATGCCCCGTAGCGTCAATGAATCTGCTCATCGTCTTCTCTCAGATTCATGCCCCGTAGCGTCAATGAATCTATTCATCGTCATCTTTCAGATTCACGCCCCATAGCGTCAATGAATCTATTTTTGTCACCTTTCAGATTCACGCCCCGTAGCACCCATGAACCTGCTTTCGTCTTCCTTCAGATTCACGCCCCGTAGCGTCAATGAATCTGCTCATCGTCATCTTTCAGATTCACGCCCCGTAGTGTTAATGAATCTGTTTTCGTCACCTTTCAGATACACGTCCCGTAGCGTCCATGAATCTGCTTTCGTCATCTTTTAGATTCACGTCCCGTAGCGTCAATGAATCTGCTTATCGTCCTCTCACAGATTCACGCCCAAGAGCGTCCATGAATCTGTTTTCGTCATCTTCATTGGTGCGTGGATACAAAGTACGTCCATGTCACTGGCTTTTCGTCGTCTTTGTCTGTACGTGGATGCAAAGTACGTCCACGTCACTTGCTTCTCGTCGTCTTTGGGCACATCCTATGTTGGATGTGATCTCACAGTATATGGTGCATATAACACCATATCACATATTTGAGTGTACGTGTACATATTGCACATATCACATGTAATACCCTGAATTTTTGAGTTCAAATTCGCCTTGGGTCTAACTTGAGAACTAGTATTATGAATTTATCTTAAATTGAATTATCTTTTGTGTAGTCATATTTTGTAATAAGATCTATATATACATATTTATGTATGGTTAGATAGGCTAACCCAATAATTCAGGTAATGGACTTGGCAATGAAACTATGGGTTAAATGGGCTAAGCCCATCTTTACTTGTTTTGGGTTAAGACAACTCAACATTTTATAGGTTATTATTTATATTTTCATATATATGTTCATCAGTATACTTTAAACTCATTTTTGGACATCTTATGCTCCAAATTGGCCTAGGCTATTTCTGATAAAGTTGTAGCTCTTTGAATCTAGTTTTCAGAATGGTATGGTGGGTGATATTAGGACTTATGATCTAGGAGTTATGGTCATTATAGTATAATGTGTATATATGGATAATTTATCAAGGAATAATATTTATTCACTCAAAACTTTTGATTGATCCAAAGTTGCTGGACTGTAATAGAAAACTAGCTGAAAGTATTTTGTTTAAAGTAAGGAAGGAAGTAATGCTTGATCCCTAAAGGGTACGTAGGCAACCGTAATGACGGTTCAGTATAAAATATTCTCAAACTATAAACATTGGATCATTCATGAGCTAAAGGTATACTATTTATTTTTCCTATAAATGGTACAAAACTAACTTGGGCGTCGGAGTGTTTTCTTTTGTTTTGCAGGTACCCTCCACTATTGCCTTAAGAAAAATGGGTAGGAGTCCACAAATGTATAATTATTAGATTACAAGATGTATTTCAAAGATATTTATGTGAATTAGAACATTGTGGTTAAATATCTGGTATTGAAC
>MVGT01004343.1:3172-24946 GCA_002174775.1 Macleaya cordata
ATCACACATTACCTCAAATGGCAAGTTCCAATCAGGAGGTCGAATAATGGGAGCGGAGGTTAACTCAGACTTTAGCCTTTGAAAAGCTATGAGACAGTCAGAAGAAAAATTAAAAGGAACATCTTTTGCCAAAAGACCACATAGAGGCTTTGTGATCTTGCTAAAATCTTTAATAAAACGTCGGTAAAAACCAGCGTGGCTTAGAAAAGATCTCACCTCCCGAACAGTGGTGGGAGGTGGTAAATTAGCGATGAGGTCAACCTTAGCTTTGTCAACTTTGATCCCATACTCAGAAACAATGTGTCCTAGAACAATGCCTGACTTTACTATAAAGTGACATTTCTCCCAATTGAGAACTAGGTTCTTCTCTATACAACGCTTAAGGACAAGTGTCAAATTGTGCAAACACGTGTCAAAACTAGAACCAAAAATAGAGAAATCGTCCATGAACACTTCCAAAAATCTCTCAACCATGTCAGAGAAAATGCTCAACATACATCGCTGAAAAGTAGCAGGAGCATTATATAACCCAAAGGGCATGCGATGATAAGCAAACGTGCCAAATGGACATGTGAAAGTTGTTTTCTCCTGGTCCTCACGAGCAATTGGGATTTGGTTATAACCAGAATAACCATCGAGGAAGCAATAGTAAGAGTGACCTGAGAGACGCTCTAACATTTGATCAATGAAGGGTAAGGGGAAATGGTCCTTTCGGGTCATTGAGTTCAGTTTCCTATAATCTATGCACACACGCCAACCTGTTTGGATCCTAGTCGGAACCAATTCATTGTTCTCATTCTTTACGACGGTGACACCTGATTTCTTAGGAACTACTTGGATAGGACTGACCCACTCGCTGTCAGAAATGGGGTATATGATACCCGCATCCAATAACTTAATAACCTCAGCCCTAACTACCTCCTTCATGACAGGGTTAAGTCTTCTTTGTGGTTCCCGTGATGTCTTTGCATTTTCTTCAAGATGAATTTGATGCATGACAATTGAAGAACTAATTCCCCTAATATCAGCGATGGTCCAACCTATTGCTTCACGATTGGTGCTAAGAACCTTAAGCAATCGATCTTCTTGTTCTTTCTCTAAGTCAGATGCTATGATAACTGGCAAAGTTTCTGACTCTCCAAGAAAGACATACTTCAACGTTTCAGGCAAGGGTTTCAGCTCTAACTTAGGTGGACAAACTACAGATGGAACAGGATCTGATGTAGAGATAGGCAATGGTTCAGCTTTAGCCTTCCATCTTCCTGTGTCCAACAAATGAGTAGAATCAAGTAAGGCATTTACTTCTTGAATTGACTTATCCATATCAAAATTATGACCGAAATGTGCCAAACAATGTTCTAATGGATCAGAGTAAGAAGTTTCCTCAAACACTTGACTTACTATGGAGTCAATCATGTTGACCTCCTCAAAGTCATCAGACTCGTGCAAATTTGTGCCATTGTTGAAGACATTTAGTGTTATCTTCATATTCCCGAAAGCTAACGACATCATCCCATTCCTACACCGTACAACTGCATCAGCTGTGGCGAGGAAAGGGCGTCCTAAAATGACAGGCACGTGACTATCGGGGTTGATGACAGGCTCAGTATCTAGCACGACAAAATCAGCAGGATAGTAAAACTCATGAACCTTCACAATAACGTCCTCTATAACTCCCTTGGGTACCTTAGTTGACCTATCTGCTAAACTCAAGGTGATTTTGGTGGGTTTTAACTCCCCCAAACCTAGTTGTTTGTAGACAGAATAGGGTAAAAGGTTCACACTAGCTCCTAAGTCAAGCAAGCATTTTTCAATGATTGTGCTCCCTATCTTGATAGCAATGGTGGGACACCCTGGGTCCTTAAATTTGGGTACAACCTTCTGTTGGATGAAACTAGTTGCTGATGCAGCAACATCAACATGCTTAGGGATAGAATTTCTTCTCTTCACTGTGGTTAGGTCCTTAAGAAATTTGGCATAGGAAGGTATCTGTTGAATGGCATCTAAGAAAGGAATGTTGATTTGGATATTCTTAAAGACGTCTAGGATTCCTTCTGTGTTATGTTTCTTCCTATTATCTTGAAGACGTTGAGGAAAAGGTGCTTTAGGTACAAAAGGTGGAAGAACATCATCAATGAGTTTACCTTTTCCCTTTTCTTTCTGAGTTGATTTTTTTTCATCTGCTTTCTCTGTGACCTTCTCGGGTTCACTCGGTTCGGGTATTACAGGAAGTTGGACTTTATTGTCAACTTGCTTTCCAGATCTTAAGGTGATAATGGATTGAACTTCACTCTGATGCTCACCGGAACTACTGCCGACTTGGTGTTGCCCTCGAGGCAAAAAGGTAGGTCCAGTTTGTGCTTTAGGATTTGGAACTGTCTGACTAGGAAATTGTCCTTTTTCTCTCCCTCCGACCATAAGAGCTAATTGGTCCAATTGCACTTCTATCTTGGTAATAGCCCTAGAATGGTTCTGGTTTGTCTCCATCTGACTTTGCATGAATAGTTGAAGGGTATCCTCCAAAGATGGTTTCCTCTGATTAGGTGGAACATAGGGAGGTGCTAGAGCAGTTACATGAGTATTTTGTTGAGGAACATTCCCATTGAACTCATGTGGTTGCTTCCAAGAAAACTTAGGATTGTTTCTCCAACCAGGGTTGTATGTGCTACTGAATGGATCATTGTTGGGATATGGCTTACGGAAGGAATTAAAGTGATTGACGTGTTCAGCTTTGGTAGCAGCTAACCCCGGACAGTTCTCAACTAAGTGATCGGAAGCTTCACACAACACACACATGGGGGATTCTATAAACCTAACACTTTCAAGATGGTTGGATCCCTTCTGGGCCTCTAAAGCTTCTAGGCGCCTAATTACTGTAGCTAATTTAGCTTCAGTTTCAACACTAGTGTCTAACCGGTGAATGCTTCCTCTAAAAGTGGAATTCCTACTTGGCTCAGGTTCCCTCATAGAATCCCATTGTCGCACTTTCTCAGCAATTTCAAAGAATAAATCATAGCATTCATTAGGGGTTTTCAAAGTAAAATCCCCTCCGCTCATTGTTTCAACTTGGATGCGAGATTCACTATTTAGACCTTCGTATAAAATTTGTGCCAAATGAGATTTGGGAAATCCATGGTGAGGACATTGGTACTGTAACTCACGGAATCTTTCTAGGTAACTGTAAAGGTTCTCACCGACTTTTTGCTTAGATGTTTGAATTTGGTGACGAACCGAAGCAGTTTTATGATATGGATAGAATCTTTTAATGAAAAGCTCAGTAAGTGCAGCCCATGTCGTAACTGATCCTGGAGGGATTGAATATGTCCAGTCTTTGGCCATGTCTTTGAGAGAGAATGGAAACAAACGAAAATTTAGAACTTCTTCAGGAACTTTAGGATAATTCAGTTTTCCACATATTTCTTCGAAATTCCTAATATGGAAATAAGGATTTTCACTATCAGTCCCTTTAAATTCGGGGAGCTCTTTTAGGGTTCCTTGTGTGATNGAAACACTCTTAGCAATCTAACCACCTATGGTACTTAGTGTTCTAAGTCACTTACCATCCTAGGATGTCTTCCGGTGGTGAGTTGAGTTCTTCGGAGTCTTTGTAGATTTCTTCTCTTTCAACCGAAGTGAACCGAGACTCACTAAACTCTAACTCAGAATTACAAGAGATCATCTTCAGTTAATTTTTGACAAGAAATTCGACAAACATAAAACATGGACCTTTCACTTACCCAAGGAGTTTAGAGGTTGAGGGAGAAGAATGGGGCTGATTTCCCCTTCTTTTTCTTCCTTCTTCTTCTTCTTTCTTCTCCTTTCTTCTCTTTCTTCCTCCTTCTTCCTCACATTTTCTATTGGTCTCTTTTTTTTTTCTCTTCTTCTCCCCTGCAGCAGCTGGAACGGCAGCTACTGCTGTTCCTCTCTTCTTCTTCGGCGATCTCTCTCTCGCTCAGCCTCTCTCTCTCCAGCGATCCCCCTCTCACTTAGTCTCTCCCTCTCAGCCTCTCTCTCAGTCTCTCACGCATCTCTCTCTCTCAGCTCTCTCTCTCAGCCTCTCTCTCAGTCTCTCACGCATCTCTCTCTCTCAGCTCTCTGTCGAGCTCCCTCTCTCTTCTTCTTTTCTTTCTTATCTTTTTTTTTCTCAGCAGGGCAGCTGATTGGGGGAGAGGGGTGGTGGCGGTTTGATTTTGGGTCACGGGCTGGGCCGCGGGTCAGGCCAGCCCATGTCCCCCAAACTTAGCTAAAAATCCCTTTCTTTTTTTTGTTTTGCTTGCTTTTATTTTTATTATTATTATTATTATTATTATTAACGGGGTTTCATAGGTTGGCTCGACCCTCTCTATGTGTAATTGTGCGATGACCGAGGGGTCGCATAAGGGATGATGAAGGTGAACCTAGCCGAAGCTGGTTACCCACATATTGAGCGATAAGGGTTGATGTTAACACAAGCGTACCCGGTGCACGATTGGGATAGCTTGTGGACCACATGTTAATAGGGTTTAACTAAGGGGTTAACCTAAAACCTTTAGACAGATAACCTAACGAGTTATGAGAGCATAAGTTACATAATTGATTATAAATGGGGTTTACAACTTTTGGAGTTATTGTGTTGTTGGAAATGTTATGCTCTTCCGTTAAAATTATTTTGATTGGGTTTGACTACCAGGATTATAGGTGTATGGAAATCTGTTATTGTTGGGTTTTGACCCAGCTCCTATTTTTGCAGGACACTGAGAGCAAGGAGAACAACCGACCTGATCTGTAAAAGAATTTTGGCAGGCTTGAGTTATTTTACTACTCTATTTTAGGTAGTTAGTAATTATTCAGTCTCATGTCTTTTATTATGGATACCGACCTGCGTGTCGAAGATTCTTTCACTTTAGATTTTTATTTTATCTTTTCGAACTCAACACTTTTATTACTATTTAAGTAATGACAGTTTTAATATATTTTTTTTTATTTGTGTTGAGTTGTGAGTTCCATATTTATTGCCTGGTACTGGCATGTACGGTAGATGTGTTCGTGGTATCTTGGAATGTCCCTAGGTTTGGGTTTCAGGGGCGGCCGACCTGAGAATCCGAATTTGGGGTGTTACAGGTCATCACATATCTCATATAATTTAGAAAGAGAAGGCAAACCCAATTACGAGAAAAAATTGTCATTTCTTAATGTTTACTAAATATGTAAGATAAATTAAGAAATTATAGGACAGAGAAAACAGAGTGAAAAAATCGATGCACCGTACCTTTGGAAAGCTAAAGACTTTAGGTTAGCAGCAAGACCAGATGAATTAAGCAGCAACACTCTATTTCTTTACCTGATAAAGTAATCAATCTCCAAATGTTAAGACACTGAAAANGTCTATTTATCTGCAAAAACATAAAAATCATTAAAAATAATATACAATTTAATACTAGCTAATATAAATTGAGGGATAAATGTGTAATAATTATGCACTCAACAATCTTCCTAGGTTTTCTTCTAATTTCAGGCAGGTTTCTACATCCCTGCAACCCTTGTAGCATCTTCCAATCAAGTGGCTTCTTGTATGATTAGGATTTATGCATCTTTAGGTCTTATATGCAACTGAATTAGTGTTTATATGCATATAGAAACATGTTTGCATTAGTTCTTTGGGTTATGTACACGTTGTTATGGAGTTTATTTAAGTTACATGGTTTGTATGCATGTTGTATACAAGTTTATGCAAGTTTTATGGTTTATATACTAGTAGTATTCAAAAATACATGGTCTAAGGTTTACACACATGCTGTAAACGAGTTTACCTATGCTTAGGGTTGACATAATTGCTGTTACATAAGTTATTTAGTTTATGTATATGCTAAAGTCATGAATACATCTGATCTAGGTATAAAATACATGCTGAAATCAGAAAAATATCTTCTTTTATGGATTAAATACATGATAAAATCAGTTTTATAGTCTTTTTACTTGCTGATGTTAAGTTTACTACAGACCTATGTCAAATATGCATGCTGAAATCATGTTTAAACTGATGTACCTATGCTGCCATCTTGTTTAAACTAATGTATGCATACTAATATCATATTTAAACTAATGTAACTATGCCCGATCATGATTAAATTAGTGTATATGTGCTAGAATCATATTTAAACTAATGAATTATTGCTGAAAACAAGAATAACCCTATCTTAGGTTGAAAACATGTGCTGAACTTAAAGCTATAACTATTCAAAATCATGCTTATGCATTAGAAATCAAATCTACACATGTTTAAGTAAAACTACATGCTGAAAACCAATCTTATATGTAGTTTGGAATCCATGTGTGTGATGGAGTTAGTCTATGGGTTGCTTATATTAATTGTTTATCAATACTTAAATGGTAAGGTCTACTACTTGAATGACCTTGGGTTTACATAAGCTATTTGTATAGCAAAATGACTATAATATTTGAATATAGTCTAAATAGTTATGCGAGTGTAAACGAAAGTAATAAATTGAAGTCTTGCCTTGTGGATTGTCCAGCTTTAAGATACTCGTTGGTTTCGTTGGTATCAACTTATGATGATGTGATGGTTTGTGTAAGTGGTTGGATCGACCCTCTTTATGTGAAATTGTGCGATGACCGAGGGGTCGCATAAGGGATGATGAAGGTAAACCTAGCCGAAGCTGGTTACCCACATTGTAATACCCCGCCCTCACCTTTCAGGTCTGCAGCCCTTACTCAATGAGAACTAGGCATTCCGGTGGAACCATTAACAACCTGTAGCTCTAGGGTGTATACATTACACCAAGCTAACAAGATGCTGCACTCACATTCAAGACACAAGTAAAATAAAGCTGAATATAAACTTTATTAACTCAATGATGACTTGTCATTTTGAATAAACGAATGAACGAATATTCTTAAAGAATAATGGACTAAACATGTGTCCAAAACAAACTAAACTTAATTAAAAGAATGATTAATGTCTTCACGAAAATCTAGGAATACTCCGAAGACTTATTCTCGAACTATGAACATCACCGCTACTGATTATTCGCCTGTTACCCTGGACCTGAAAAGATTAATGGTGGAGCTAGGTCAAAACCTAGCCAACAAGTTCACTAGTTCCCTTGGATTAGATTTAGGAGATCCATATGTTCTACAAGGTTGCATTAACCATATTGCATATGACAAGTTAATAAATGATTAAACATAGTAAAGAGCTGCACAAGATAACGGCTGTTATGTTTAATGATCTTTAGTTGATATTAAGTTATTGCAACAAGTAGTGCTCCCTAGTTACTACCCATGTTTCACCCGTCCCTGTAGTTCACTTGAGCCACTGGCCGTGCGCCATGTGAATCTGGTGAACTGCCTCAAAATTCGTCCCTCGAACACTGATAAACCTGTCGGCGTTATTTACGTGTCAAGTGATTCCGTAGACCTCGCTTGGAGAAGACAAGGCCTATACAGGACCTAAACTATATTTGCACACAAGCCAAACAAGTTATTTAAGCACACATCAAGCTTATGGAGGATAATTGCATATTAAGCATGTTCTCTTATGATCACCATCCAAAGTGTACTTAACCCAATGTTTAAAGATGCATTCACTATTATTAATACATGTTTAAACATAAACATACATATTCTACTTCATGTAGATCACATGCATGAACATAAGCAAGATTATTAACAACAAAAGATGAGTTTTACTGATAAGGCTAGCAGTATCATACTCACTTTTAGGAGTATCGATACTCCATACGTCTGCTGGCTACAGATGTGGGTAGTGGAGTATCGATACTCCTCACGTTCACTGACTACAAATGTTGGTAGTATCGATTCTCCTTTTGGGAGTATCGATACTCCTCACATTCGCTGACTACAGATGTGGGTAGTATCGATACTCCTCACATCTATGTCCTACGCGATTTCAGGCCTTTATTTTCAGTTGTTATCACAAGTAAACGTAGGTTTATGTTATACAAAAGTTAGGGTTTTATAACCATGCTTCTAATATCATAGTTTTCATACATTCTAACTATTAGAATCATGCACACATCTTATGATCATGGATTACTTGCATTCATTCATGTAGTTAACATATAAACAATATATAATCTAGGTTTTCATGCATTCAATCATTAAGAAAGCATACCAACATCATAGAAAACCTAAATCTACACCAAAAGAGCAAGTTACTACTTGCCTTGAATCACCAAAGAGGTTGAATCCCAGGGAAGAAGAAGAAGAAGATGAACCCCTACACTCTCTCTCGCGAACACGACTCTTCCTCGATCGATCCTTCAAGAGGAACTTAGAGTTTCCCTGCCTTCAATCCCTGGTCGGATCTCTCTCCCTTGCTCTCCCTCTCTCCCAGTCGATTCTCTATTTCTCTCTCCTCTATTCTGGTCGATTAGCATAAAGTGGGAGAAATTTTAGGTTTAAGTTTATATTTATAACTAATTATAAACCCAAACTTACTAAAACTCTGTCAGGGTACCCTTAGCCATAGTGGGTGCCCCCTAACATTAGTAAATTAAATTAAAGGGGTATTACAGTCTACCCCCCCTAAAAGAGGATTTCGTCCTCGAAATCGCACATACCTCTTCACAAAGGTCTGGGTAACTCGCACGCATCTCTTATTCTCTTTCTCACTTGGCCTCAAGTTCATCGTGGTGATGCCACTGAACCTTCACCCAAGGTATCGATCTTGACCTAAAGAAACCTAACTGATTTAGGAAACTTTTGTATATTGGGACAGTTTGGGTTATTAATTAAAGAGTCCTAGTAAATAAAAACTATTTAGAGCTTTAAATTTAAGGCTATAGAACCACCCACGATAATACCTAGTAGGCTGGTTCGATATTGTGTGAGAAAGAGAGAGAGAAACGATAGAGAAAGAGAGAGAAGCAGTAGCAGCAGCGGCAAGAAAGGGAGGAATCGACTGGTTTTTTAGGGTTTTTTTCTCTCTTTTCAAGCAGGTTTCTCTATCCCTACGACCCCTGTAGCCTCTCCCAAAAGAGTGGTAGTTATATAACTATCCAAAGGCATGATAAAACTGATGTTAAACCTGACCTAGTGTTGTTTTGTGTGCTAAAATCATGATTACATATGTATTAGTGTTCAGATATAAGACATGATTATGTAATATCAGTTCTATGTAGATATATATATGAAGAATCAATCTACATCACCTGTCTACCCAATATACTTGCCATAATCGAGTTATACAGCAATTAAATGGTGTTTACTCATGTTGTTTCAAGTGTAGATCAGTCCTAGGGTTAATATATATGTTGTAGTCAATCTTGCTTCAGGTATTTGGTTTATATGCTTGCTGAAATCAAGTTATATCAGTTATAGAATGGAAGTACATGCTGATACAACAGTTATATAGTCTATTTACTTGCTGAAATTAGGTTTACAGCAGACCTATGCCTAATATGCATGCTGAAAACATATGCACAACTGATTTAGGGTTTACATGCTTGCCGAAATTGAGTGTTCATGTATTCTAGTATTCTTATTCATATTTAAACTAAGTTAACTTCAGTTATATACAAATATATTGCTGGAATTAGGTTTTCACCAGTCATATATTTATTATGCATGCTGAAATCATATTTAAACAATGTAACGATGCTACAACTATGTTTAAACTAGGGTGTATATGAGGGAATCATATTTAAACTAATGAATTATTGCTGAAAACAGGAATAACCCTATCTTAGGTTTGAAACATGTGTTGAACTCAAAGCTGTGATAATTCAAAATCGTATTTATGCATTGGAAATCAGATCTACACATATTTCAGTAAAACTACATTTTGAAAACCAATCTTATATGTAGCTTGGAATCCATGTATGTGTGCTGGAGTTAATCTATGGGTTGCATATATTGAATGTTTGTTAATACTTAGGGTGATGCTTACTACGTGGATGACCTTGGGTTTACATAAACTGTTAGTATGGCAGAGTGACTATAATATTTGAATATAGTCTAAATAGTTATGCGGGTGTAAACGAAAGAAATAAATTGAAGTCTTNTCGAAACAAACAAACAAACAAACATAGCACCCGAGCTAATAGTGAAGGAAAATACCTTATACGATGCACTTCTTAGTGCGGAAAGCCTTACCATTTTTAGCACCCTTTCAATAACTTCCGAAAAAGAATCAATCAAAAGCTTAGCAGTAACACATTTTTTAAATTGAATACATTACTTATCAGTCACAAATATTGTATTCAACGGCTTTTTCGTCCAAAACTACATTTTGGTAATTATTAAGAAAGATAAAGTAGTGTTGGTTGTCCGCTATTACCATTGAATACCATTTTGCATTTATGGTCATCACATATCTAATATAATTTTAAAAGAGAAGGCAAACCCAATTACGAGAAAAAAAATGTCATTTCTTAATTTTTACTAAATATGTAAGATAAATTGAGAAAATATAGGACAAAGAAAAAGAGAGTGAAAAAATCGACGCACCATACCCTTGAAAAGCTAAAGACTTTAGGTTAGCAGCAATACCAGATGAATTAAGCAGCACCACTCTATTTCTTTACCTGATTAAGTAATCGATCTCCAAATGCTAAGAAACGGAAAAGATAATAAAAAAATTTTTTTAAAAAAAAATTAGTTATTAGATTGCAGAGAAGAGGGAGAGGTGTTTATCTGACTGATGTTGTGAGTTGAATCCTTCCATTCGAAAATACGAGAAACAACAATTTTGCAACGCTCTAACTCATCTTTGAGAATGAAAGCTTCTTCTTCATCTCTTAGGAAGAGGGTTTTTACCAAGAACACTTCTTCATCCATCACCTCTTTGTCCATATCTGAGAGTAACAAAATAATATACAAAGTTTAGGCATAATCTTGCACCCGAATAAATTAGTAGGAAAAAGTATCAATTTTCTGACATCCTCTTCCCTTAAACCTTTGAATCACATCACATCACGGTAGGAGTAGATAACTCAATCGAGGCAACATATAACTCAATCGAGGCAACACTAACTCAGTATTACCTAAGTATCTTAATATTGCCATCGATCTAACGATACCTTAGCTTCAGCCATCTCTTTCTATGCCTTCTTTGTCGATTAAAATATTGAACAATATCGGTTATAAATATAAAATTCAGAATGAGGATACACTTAATAAAGCCCAAACAAACAAACAAAGCACCCGAGCTAATAGGGAAGACAAATACCTTATACGATGCACTTCTTAGTGAGGAGACCTTACACTCTTAGCACCCTCTCAATAGCTTCCCAAAAATAATCAACTAAAAACTTGATCAATAACAAGTATTTTTCAAACTTATACCTAACAAATATTATATTTCAACGGCTTTTTTGACCAAAAATTGGTTACTAGTAATTATTAAGAAAGTCATAGTTGTGTTGGTTCTGCGTTATTACCATCAGCTACATTTTTACATTTATGGTTAGTACAGATCTCACAAAATTTAGAAAGAGATGGGAAACCCAATTAAAAGAAGAAATTACTATTTCTTAATATCCACTAAATATATAAGACAAATTAAAAAATTATAGGACAGAGAAAAAGAGAGAGTGAAAAAATTGACTATTCGTACCTTTGTAAAGCCTAAGGCTCTTAAGTTAGCAGCATGAGCCGATGAATTAAGTACCAACACTCTATTTCGTTCCCAGATAAAGTAATCAATCCACAAATGTTAAAAACTGAAAAGATAACAAAGAAAATTGAAAAAACTAGTTATTAGATTGCTGAGAGAAGAGAGAGAGATAGAGGGAGGTGTTTATCTAATAGATGTTGTGATATTAGCAAAAGAGGGAGAGAGAGTTGAATGCTTTCATTCAAAGATATGAGAAACAATAATTTGGTATCACTTTAACTCGTCTTGGAGAATGAAAGCTTCTTCTTCGTTTCCATGGAGTAGAGTTTTTACCCTGAAAACTTCTTTGTCGATGCCTCTTTGTCCATATCTAAAAGTAACAAAATAATTTACAATGATTAGACATAATCTCGCCAACCGAACAAATAAGTAGTGAAAAGTATCAAGTTTCTGACATTGCTCTTCCCTTAAACCATTGAACCACATTACATCACGTTAGGAGTAGAAAACTCGATCGACACAACACCAACTCAGTATGACTGATGTATCTCAATATTGGTATCGATCTAACAACACCTTAGCTTCAGCCATCTCTTTTTATGCCTTCTTCGTCTGTTAAAATATTAGAAAATATCGGTTATGAATAAAAAATTTAGAGCGAGGATACACTTACAAAAGTCGAAACAAACAAACAAACAAACATAGCACCCGAGCTAATAGTGAAGGAAAATACCTTATACGATGCACTTCTTAGTGCGGAAAGCCTTACCATTTTTAGCACCCTTTCAATAACTTCCGAAAAAGAATCAATCAAAAGCTTAGCAGTAACACATTTTTTAAATTGAATACATTACTTATCAGTCACAAATATTGTATTCAACGGCTTTTTCGTCCAAAACTACATTTTGGTAATTATTAAGAAAGATAAAGTAGTGTTGGTTGTCCGCTATTACCATTGAATACCATTTTGCATTTATGGTCATCACATATCTAATATAATTTTAAAAGAGAAGGCAAACCCAATTACGAGAAAAAAAATGTCATTTCTTAATTTTTACTAAATATGTAAGATAAATTGAGAAAATATAGGACAAAGAAAAAGAGAGTGAAAAAATCGACGCACCATACCCTTGAAAAGCTAAAGACTTTAGGTTAGCAGCAATACCAGATGAATTAAGCAGCACCACTCTATTTCTTTACCTGATTAAGTAATCGATCTCCAAATGCTAAGAAACGGAAAAGATAATAAAAAAATTTTTTTAAAAAAAAATTAGTTATTAGATTGCAGAGAAGAGGGAGAGGTGTTTATCTGACTGATGTTGTGAGTTGAATCCTTCCATTCGAAAATACGAGAAACAACAATTTTGCAACGCTCTAACTCATCTTTGAGAATGAAAGCTTCTTCTTCATCTCTTAGGAAGAGGGTTTTACCAAGAAAACTTCTTCGTCCATCACCTCATTGTCCATATCTGAGAGTAACAAAATAATATACAAAGTTTAGGCATAACTTGTCACCCGAATAAATTAGTAGGGAAAAGTATCAAGTTTCTGGCATCCTCGTCCCTTACACCTTTGAATCACATCACATCACGGTAGGAGTAAATAACTCGATTGAGGCAACACCAACTCAGTATTACCTAAGTATCTCAATATTGCCATCGATCTAATGACACTTTAGCTTCAGCCATCTCTTTCTATACCTTCTTTATCTATTAAAATATTGAACAATATCGGTTATGAATATAAAATTCAGAATAAGGATACACTTAATAAAGCCAAAACAAACAAACAAAGCACCTGAGCGAATAGGGAAGACAAATACCTTATACGATGCACTTCTTAGTGAGGAGAGCCTTACCACTCCAAGCACCCTCTCAATAGCTTCCCAAAAAGAATCAATTAAAAACATGATCAATAACAAGAATTTTTCAAACTTATAAGTTACAAATATTATATTTCAACGGCTTTTTTGACCAAATATTGATTCCTAGTAATTATTAAGAAAGTCATAGTAGTGTTGGTTCTGTGCTATTAGCATTAGCTACTTTTTTACATTTTTGGTTATTACAGATCTCACAAAATTTCGAAAGAGATGGGAAACCCAATTAAAAGAAGAAATTACCATTTCTTAATATCCACTAAATATATAAGACAAATTAAAAAATTATAGGACAGAGAAAAAGAGATAGTGAAAAAATTGACTCTTCGTACCTTTGTAAAGCCTAAGGCTCTTAAGTTAGCAGCATGGGCCGATGAATTAAGTACCAACAATCTATTTCTTTCCCTGATAAAGTAATCAATCCACAAATGTTAAAAACTGAAAAGATAACAAAGAAAATTAAGAAAACTAGTTATTAGACTGCTGAGAGAAGAGAGAGAGAGAGGGAGAGGTGTTAATATAATAGATGTTGTGATATTCGCAATGGAGGGAGAGAGAGTTGAATGCTTACATTCAAAGATATGAGAAACAATAATTTGGTATCGCTTTAACTCCACTTGGAGAAAGAAAGCTTCTTCTTCGTTTCCTTGGAATGGAGTTTTTACCATGAAAACTTCTTCGTCGATGCCACTTTGTCCATATCTAAAAGTAACAAAATAATTTGCAAAGTGTAGACATAATCTAGCCAACCGAATAAATAAGTAGTAAAAGTATCAGGTTTCTGACATCGCTCTTCCCTTAAGCCATTGAACACATCACATCATGTTAGGAGTAGAAAACTCGATCGACACAACACCAACTCAGTATGACTGATGTATCTCAATATTGCCATCGATCTAACGGCACCTTAGCTTCAACCATCTCTTTTTATGCCTTCTTCATCTGTTAAAATATTAGACAATAACGGTTATGAATAAAAAATTTAAAGTGAGGATACACTTACAAAATTCGAAACAAACAAACATAGCACCCGAGCTAATAGTGGAGGCAAATACCTTATACGATGCTCTTCTTGGTGCGGAAAGCCTTACCATTCTTAGCACCCCTTCAATAGCTTCTGAAAAAGAATCAATTAAAAGCTTGGCAGTAACACATATTTTTCAAATTTAAAACATTACTTATAAGTCACAAATATTATATTTCAACGCCTTTTTCGTCCAAAAATACATTTTGGTAATTATTAAGAAATACAAAGTACGATTAAACATATTATGGTCATCACATATCTCATAT
Source organism: Macleaya cordata (assembly GCA_002174775.1). NCBI lineage: Eukaryota > Viridiplantae > Streptophyta > Magnoliopsida > Ranunculales > Papaveraceae > Macleaya > Macleaya cordata. Next base: position 17,923 of record MVGT01004343.1, read on the forward strand.
AATTTAGAAAGAGAAGGCAAACCCAATTACGAGAAAAAATTGCCATTTTTTAATTTTTACTAAATATGTAAGATAAATTAAGAAATTATAGGACAGAGAATAAGAGAGTGAAAAAATCGACTCGCCGTACCCTTGAAAAGCTAAAGACTTTAGGTTAGCAGCAAGACCGGATGAATTAAGCAGCAACACTCTATTTCTTTACTTGATAAAGTAATCAATCTCCAAATGTTAAGAAATTGAAAAGATAATAAAGAAAATTAAAAAAAAACTAGTTATTAGATTGCAGAGAAGAGGAAGAGGTGTATATCTGACTGATGTTGTGAGTTGAATCCTTCCATTCGAAGATACGAGAAACAAAAATTTTGCAACACTTTAACTCATCTTTGAGAATGAAAGCTTCTTCTTCATCTCTTAGGAAGAGGGTTTTTACCAAGAAAACTTCTTCGTCCATCACCTCTTTGTCCATATCTGAGAGTAACAAAATAATATACAAAGTTTATGCATAATCTTGTCACCCAAATAAATTAGTAGGGAAAAGTATCAAGTTTCTGGCATCCTCTTCCTTTAAACCTTTGAATCACATCACATCATGGTAGGAGTAGATAACTCGATCGAGGCAACACCAACTCAGTATTACCTAAGTATCTCAATATTGCCATCGATCTAACGACACCTTAGCTTCACCCATCTCTTTCTACGCCTTCTTTGTCTATTTAAATATTGTACAATATCGGTTATGAATATAAAATTCAGAATAAGGATACACTTAATAAATCCGAAACAAACAAATAAAGCACCAGAGCTAATAGGGCAGACAAATACCATATACGATGCACTTCTTAGTGAGGAGAGCCTTACCACTCCTAGCACTATCTCAATAGCTTTCCAAAATGAATCAATGATGAACTTCATCAATAACAAGTATTTTTCAAACTTATAAGTTACATATATTATATTTCAACGGCTTTTTTGACCAAAAATTGATTACTAGTAATTATTAAGAAAGTCATAGTAGTGTTGGTTCTGCGCTATTACCATTAGTTGTTTTTTTACATTTATAGTTGTTATAGATATCACAAAATTTAGAAAGAGATGGGAAACCCAATTAAAAGAAGAAATTACCATTTCTTAATATCCACTAAATATATAAGAGAAATTATAAAATTATAGGATAGAGAAAAAGAGAGAGTGAAAAAATTGACTCTTCGTACCTCTGTAAAGCCTAAGGCTCTTAAGTTAGCAGCATGAGCCGATGAATTAAGTACCAATACTCTACTTCTTTCACTAATAAAGTAATCAATTCACAAATGTTAAAAACTGAAAAGATTATAAAGAAAATTAAAAAAACTAGTTATTAGATTGCTGAGAAAAGAGAGAGAGAGAGAGAAAGAGAGAGGTGTTTATTTAACAGATGTTGTGACATTAGCAAAGGAGGGAAGGGGAGTTGAATGCTTCCATTCAAAGATATGAGAACCAATAATTTGGTATCGCTTTAACTCGTCTTGGAGAATGAAAGCTTCTTCTTCATTTCCTTGGAATAGAGTTTTTACCATGAAAACTTCTTTGTCGATGCCTCTTTGTCTATATCTAAAAGTAACAAAATAATTAACAAAGTTTACACGTAATCTAGCCAACCGAATAAATAAGTAGTGAAAAGTATCAAGTTTCTGACATCGCTCTTCCCTTAAACCATTGAACCACATCACATCACGTTATGAGTAGAAAACTCGATCGACACAACACCAACTCAGTATGACTGATGTATCTCAATATTTCCATCGATCTAACGACACCTTAGCTTCAGCCATCTCTTTTTATGCCTTCTTCGTCTATTAACATATTAGACAATATCGGTTATGAATAAAAAATTTAGGGCGAGGATACACTAACAAAAGCCGAAACAAACAAACAAGCAAACAAACATAGCACCCGAGCTAATAGTGGAGGCAAATACCTTATACGATGCACTTCTTGGTGCGGAAAGCCTTACCATTCTTACCACCCCTTCAATAGCTTCCTAAAAAGTATCAATTAAAAGCTTGGCAGTAATACATATTTTTCAAATTCAAAACATTACTAATAAGTCACAAATATTATTTTTCAACAGCTTTTTCGTCCAAAAATACATTTTGGTAATTATTAAGAAAGATAAAGTAGTGTTGGTTGTTCGCTATTACCATTGAATACCATTTTGCATTTATGGTCATCACATATCTCATATAATTTAGAAAGAGAAGGCAAACCCAATTACGAGAAAAAATTGTCCTTTTTTAATTTTTACTAAATATGAAAGATAAATTAAGAAATTATAGGACAAAGAAAAAGAGAGTGAAAAAATCGACTCACCGTACCCTTGAAAAGATAAAGACTTAAGGTTAGCAGCAAGACCGGATGAATTAAGCAGCAACATTCTATTTCTTTACCTGATAAAGTAATCAATCTCTAAATATTAAGACACTGAAAAGATAATAAAGAAAATTAAAAAAAAACCAGTTATTAGATTGCAGAGAAGAGGAAGAGGTGTATATCTGACTGATGTTGTGAGTTGAATCCTTCTATTCGAAGATACGAGAAACAACAATTTTGCAACGCTCTAACTCATCTTTGAGAATGAAAGCTTCTTCTTCATCTCTTAGGAAGAGGGTTTTTACCAAGAAAACTTCTTCGTCCATCACCTCTTTGTCCATATCTGAGAGTAACAAAATAATATACAAAGTTTATGCATAATCTTGTCACCCGAATAAAGTAGTAGGGAAAAGTATCATGTTTCTGGCATCCTCTTCCTTTAAACCTTTGAATCACATCACATTACGGTTGGAGTAGATAACTCGATCGAGGCAACACTAACTCAGTATTACCTAAGTATCTCAATATTGCCATCGATCTAACGACACCTTAGCTTCAGCCATCTCTTTCTACGCCTTCTTTGTCTATTAAAATATTGAACAATATCGGTTATGAATATCGAATTCAGAATAAGGATACACTTAATAAATCCGAAACGGTGCACTTCTTAGTGAGGGGAACCTTACCACTCCTAACACTAACTCAATAGCTTCCCAAAAAGAATCAATTAAAAACTTCATCAATAACAAGTATTTTTCAAACTTAAGTTACATATATTATATTTCAACGGCTTTTTTGACCAAAAATTGATTACTAGTAATTATTAAGAAAGTCATAGTTGTATTACAATTAGTTGCTTTTTTACATTTATGGTTGTTACAGATCTCACAAAATTTAGAAAGAGATGGGAAACCCAATTAATAGAATAAATTACCATTTCTTAATATCCACTAAATATATAAGAGAAATTATAAAATTATAGGACAAAGAAAAAGAAAGAGTGAAAAAATTGACTCTTCGTACCTCTATAAAGCCTAAGGCTCTTAAGTTAGCAGCATGAACCGATGAATTAAGTACCAACTCTCTACTTCTTTCCCTGATAAAGTAATCAATTCGCAAATGTTAAAAACTGAATCATAAAGAAAATTAAAAAAACTAGTTATTAGATTGCAGAGAAGAGAGAGAGAGAGAGAGAGGTGTTTATTTAACAGATGTTGTGATATTAGCAAAGGAGGGAAGGGGAATTGAATGCTTCCATTCAAAGATATGAGAAACAATAATTTGGTATCGCTTTAACTCGTCTTGGAGAATGAAAGCTTCTTCTTCGTTTCCTTGGAATAGAGTTTTTACCATGAAAACTTCTTCCTCGATGCCTCTTTATCTATATCTAAAAGTAACAAAATAATTAACAAAGTTTACACGTAATCTAGCCAACCGAATAAATAAGTAGTGAAAAGTATCAAGTTTCTGACATCGTTCTTCCCATAAACCATTGAACCACATCACATCACGTTAGGAGTAGAAAACTCGATCGACACAACACCAACTCAGTATGACTGATGTATCTCAATATTGCCATCGATCTACGACACCTTAGCTTCAGCCATCTCTTTTTATGCCTTCTTCGTCTATTAAAATATTAGACAATATCGGTTACGAATAAAAAATTTGGAGCGAGGATACACTTACAAAAGCCAAAACAAACAAACAAACAAACAAATATAGCACCCGAGCTAATAGTGGAGGCAAATACCTTATACGATGCACTTCTTGGTGTGGAAAGCCTTACCATTCTTAGCACCCCTTCAATAGCTTCCGAAAAAGAATCAATTAAAAGCTTGGTAGTAACACATATTTTCAAATTCAAAACATTACTAATAAGTCACAAATATTATATATCAACGACTTTTTCGTCCAAAAATACATTTTGGTAATTATTAAGAAAGACAAAGTAGTGTTGGCTGTTCGCTATTACTATTGAATACCATTTTGCATTTATGGTCAACACATATCTCATATAATTTCGAAAGAGAAGGCAAACGCAATTACGAGAAAAAATTGTCTTTTTTCAATTTTTACTAAATATGTAAGATAAATTAAGAAATTATAGGACAGAGATAAAGAGAGTGAAAAAATCGACTCACCGTACCCCTGAAAAGCGAAAGACTTTAGGTTAGCAGCAAGACTAGATGAATTAAGCAGCAACACTCTATTTCTTTACCTGATAAAGTAATCAATCTCCAAATGTTAAGACACTGAAAAGATAATAAAGAAAATTAAAAAAAACTAGTTATTAGATTGCAGAGAAGGGGAAGAGGTGTTGTAATGCCCCGTACCCCAAAACAAGGGACATTACCATCAGTCTACAANTCTCAATAGCTTCCCAAAAAGAATCAATTAAAAACTTCATCAATAACAAGTATTTTTCAAACTTAAGTTACATATATTATATTTCAACGGCTTTTTTGACCAAAAATTGATTACTAGTAATTATTAAGAAAGTCATAGTTGTATTACAATTAGTTGCTTTTTTACATTTATGGTTGTTACAGATCTCACAAAATTTAGAAAGAGATGGGAAACCCAATTAATAGAATAAATTACCATTTCTTAATATCCACTAAATATATAAGAGAAATTATAAAATTATAGGACAAAGAAAAAGAAAGAGTGAAAAAATTGACTCTTCGTACCTCTATAAAGCCTAAGGCTCTTAAGTTAGCAGCATGAACCGATGAATTAAGTACCAACTCTCTACTTCTTTCCCTGATAAAGTAATCAATTCGCAAATGTTAAAAACTGAATCATAAAGAAAATTAAAAAAACTAGTTATTAGATTGCAGAGAAGAGAGAGAGAGAGAGAGAGGTGTTTATTTAACAGATGTTGTGATATTAGCAAAGGAGGGAAGGGGAATTGAATGCTTCCATTCAAAGATATGAGAAACAATAATTTGGTATCGCTTTAACTCGTCTTGGAGAATGAAAGCTTCTTCTTCGTTTCCTTGGAATAGAGTTTTTACCATGAAAACTTCTTCCTCGATGCCTCTTTATCTATATCTAAAAGTAACAAAATAATTAACAAAGTTTACACGTAATCTAGCCAACCGAATAAATAAGTAGTGAAAAGTATCAAGTTTCTGACATCGTTCTTCCCATAAACCATTGAACCACATCACATCACGTTAGGAGTAGAAAACTCGATCGACACAACACCAACTCAGTATGACTGATGTATCTCAATATTGCCATCGATCTACGACACCTTAGCTTCAGCCATCTCTTTTTATGCCTTCTTCGTCTATTAAAATATTAGACAATATCGGTTACGAATAAAAAATTTGGAGCGAGGATACACTTACAAAAGCCAAAACAAACAAACAAACAAACAAATATAGCACCCGAGCTAATAGTGGAGGCAAATACCTTATACGATGCACTTCTTGGTGTGGAAAGCCTTACCATTCTTAGCACCCCTTCAATAGCTTCCGAAAAAGAATCAATTAAAAGCTTGGTAGTAACACATATTTTCAAATTCAAAACATTACTAATAAGTCACAAATATTATATATCAACGACTTTTTCGTCCAAAAATACATTTTGGTAATTATTAAGAAAGACAAAGTAGTGTTGGCTGTTCGCTATTACTATTGAATACCATTTTGCATTTATGGTCAACACATATCTCATATAATTTCGAAAGAGAAGGCAAACGCAATTACGAGAAAAAATTGTCTTTTTTCAATTTTTACTAAATATGTAAGATAAATTAAGAAATTATAGGACAGAGATAAAGAGAGTGAAAAAATCGACTCACCGTACCCCTGAAAAGCGAAAGACTTTAGGTTAGCAGCAAGACTGGATTAATTTAGCAGCAACACTCTATTTCTTTACCTGATAAAGTAATCAATCTCCAAATGTTAAGACACTGAAAAGATAATAAAGAAAATTAAAAAAAACTAGTTATTAGATTGCAGAGAAGGGGAAGAGGTGTTGTAATGCCCCGTACCCCAAAACAAGGGACATTACCATCAGTCTACAATGAGNAAATCTTTAAGGCAAAAACAACGGCAGCTAACTCGAGGTCATGTGTAGGGTAGTTCTGTTCATGCACCTTCAACTGCCTCGATCCATAAGCGACAACTCGCTCCCCCTGCATTAGGACACAGCCTAACCCCCTACGTGACGCATCAGTGAAATGATATAGCCGGCACCAGGTGTTGGCACTATAAGTATTGGTGCAGAAGTCAACCTCTTCTTTAAATCTTGGAAGGACCTTTCACACTCAATCGACCATACAAATGGTACTCCTTTCTGCGTGAGCTTGGTTAACGGAGCNGAGCCAACTTCCCACGTAGTCCAAACCGTCGAATGCCCTTCCTAGGGGATACTTTCAAAAATACATAGTCCCCTACACTGAAGGCAAGAGGTCGTTTGCGATGATCTGCATAACTCTTTTGTCAGCTTTATGCTTTGAGCATTCTTTCTTTCACTAACTTCATTCTTTCGGTGGTCTCCTGTATCACCTCAGGGCCCCACACAGCTTGTTCACCAACATCCGACCATCAAATAGGAGATCTGCAAGTTCTACCATATAGGGCCTCAAAAGGGGCCATGCCAATGCTTGCTTGGTAACTGTTATTATAAGCAAACTCTGCTAGGTATAAGTGTTTCTGCCAGT
>MVGT01004343.1:37254-100659 GCA_002174775.1 Macleaya cordata
GTCCCTTTAGTCATCCTCTTTTAACATTAATAAGAGGAAACCAAATACCTCAAAATCATTGAACCTAAAATTCAATTTTTGAATTTGCCACCACTAACAAATTCAATCCACTAGAATTAACCACAAAATCAAATCAATCTCAAGTTCTTCAAATAACTCCCAAACTAGGTCCTTATCAAATCAATTAAGGGCTTTAGGATTACAAACCCAATTTGCTCCAAATATCCTCTTCAATTAATTTAGACCTCCGAATCTACGATCTAACCCAAAACAGTAAATTTGGGTCAAAATCAACCTTTCCAATTATCAATTTCATCAATTAAGGGTTTGAAAGGTCTAATCAAACCTTAAACTATTAACAAAATCAACCCTAAAATTGAAAATTAAGATTAACAACATAAAATATCTAATTAAAAACAAAATAAAAAGCTAGTATTTCAAATTTATACCTCAATCCACAAATTATGTGGTCCCTACGATCTCCATCGGACCATCATCATCATCATCTTCTTCTTCTCTCTTTTTCTCTTTCTTCTTCTCCTCCTTCTCTTCTCACCATCTCTCCCTCTAAAGTATAGGGGAGATTTCTCTCTCTCTTTCCTATATACTAACTAGGGTGGTGGGAAAAAGGTCCTAAAAAAAAATTAAAATTAAAAAAATAAATGATTATATAGGTTATATTAAGGTGTATACACATACATACAACTTAAGTGTATACAAGGAATAATTTATAAAGTTACTCATAAATACATCACCCATATATATATAGTGTATATATACAATTAAATAAAGTTTAATTGGTCAAAATCAAGGTCAAAATCGCGGGTACCTTCGGTACCAATCCAAATCATGTTCTGGGCCTTGGTTTGGGATCATTTAGTGTCCGATTTTCGTGCGTGAGTAGTCGAAATTGAATAACTTTTCGAGATCTACCTATTCGTATGGTTCGATTCTTCAAACTATGCTCCGAATAAAAACTCATTATTTAATCCTAGACTTAATTATTTTAACACCTCATAGGTTCTACGATTGTAACGTTGGACTCGACTCAACTTGACTCACCAAAGTCAACAAAATTATTTTGGGTCGTTACAATGTGATTTCGGAAATCCATAGTGGGGACACTGGTACTGCAGGTCACGAAACCTTTCAATGTAACTGTAAAGGTTTTCACAAACTTTTTGTTTTAAAGTTTGTATATTGTGATGGACAGTTGTCGTCTTGTGCTGTGTCTAGTCTTTGGCCCTTTCTTTGAGAGAGAATGGAAACAAATAAAGTTTTATGGCTTCATCAGGGACATCAGGGTAATTCAATGTTCCACATATCTCTTCGAAATGCCTAATATAGAAATAAGGATTTCCATTCTCAATACCTTTAAATTCGGGGAGCTCTTTTAGGGTTCTTGGATGGATCTTGATTCTTGAATTTACCATTAATGTGTGGTACTATTATTCCTGGAAGTTGCGTTACCCTAAAGGAGTACATATAATCTCGCAGGGTTCGAGCTTTAGGAGCCATAAATGCTCTATTCTCGGCATTTGCTTCATTCTCAGTACCATTGAATCCAGCAATATCAAAGAAGAGGAAAAATTTACCAACGAAAGTCGATGGAAGGGGACTTAGATCAAAGATATCGATACGTTCAAAATGTTTTCCAATTCGTCTCCAAGGATGCATGCACAATCACCGTTGACACACCAAACAAACCTAGCTTTCTTGCAATCAATGCAGGATGGCATACCTAAAATTGAGCACAAGATACTTGAAAAATATTTGTTGGAGTCTTTTCTTGCTTTTCTAGACTAGATCATATTCCTTTTAAAAGGCAATCTCCATTTGCTATCCTAGCAAATCCTTCAAAGCAGTCGATTAGGTGAGTTCTGTAAGCTTGAAGAAGCTTTTGACCATTTCTCTTTTTCAGAGCGTCCTTTTTTAGGAACTTCCTTAATCACTAGCTTTTCAGAGTATGTTAAGTAACAATGAAGTTGTTTTTCCCTTAAAGGATTTCCCTAAGAGCTCGAAACCCTAGGGGTCTTCTTGCTAGTCTGAATTTTAGGTTTATGATTGCATTGAGTTATGATTTTTCTGGTCGGGCATAAGAAATCTAGTGTTGAAATCCAGATTCTTTTTTTGTTTAGGTCTGGTGTGCCCTTTGCTAAAAAAAATAGTAAAATATTTTTAATTCACAAACAATTATGCACACAAAGGCATCCAGAAATACTATGGACAGGGGATTCACAAGTTGATCGAAGATACTTACTGCCCGTTCAAGATGGAGGTTGATCTAGTTGAGTCGACCCAGGCCACTAAATTTCAAGATCTTATGTACGAACCTTAGAGGTCGAAAACAATTACAGAAAAGGGGTCTTTTCCCAAAATTTTAAAATCTTAAGCAGCAGCCCAATAGAAATTAGGTTTCCACAATTACCGTGATGAAATCCGCAGATTGTGGCCTAATAACTAGTTTTGAACTAATCTTTTTGCAACCCTTCTCTGCCATGTTTCTCCTTCCCTGTGTTACAAATTGTGCTCTTTTTAAAAGAGTCAAAACTTATGTTTTACAAGCTTAAAGTCCTAAATATAATGTTCTAAAAAAAAATTAAAATTAAAAAAAAATAAAACAAAGAAAATTGTTTGGTCCTGCTCTTTAATTCTTTTTCTACTTCAACCATCACTCCAAAAACAACAATACCAATCGTAAAATCTAATAGAAATAAAATTATTTTTCATGTTTTTATAATAAATAAAAAATTTAATCTAAACTAGAGATACCATAATTAAACTAAAAATACTTGTTACCGTAATCTCCGGCAATGGTGCCAATTGATTGGTAGTGATTTCTCACTCAATAAAAATATACCCGAATTGCATGGTTGTCATTGCAAACAATGGCAAATACAGGTCGATACAGAAGGATTAATTAATTAATAAATTTAATTAAATTAAGGGCTAGATGAAATATGGTTTCAGATTGATTTATGAATGCTCAAAATAACTAAAAATGACAAAAACTTTCTATAATTATAAGAAAAACTAGGATTTTAGATTCCTCTAATTATATGCATACCAGTAATTTAAACCTCTCTCTTTAATCTTTCTTTAAATATAACTCAAACCAAAAAAAAAAATTAATGCCATGGGTTCGAAAAGTATTTTAAAAAAAAATTCTGTCTAGAATAACCAAAATATGATATGATTCTCTTCACTTTTAAAAATAACAACTCTAATAATTAATTGTCAAAGCTAAGCATATAATATCAAAACAAAGGTTAAGCATATTATACCAAATCTAAGCACAATTAATAAATGTGTGTGTACTAATTTCATTAAAAATCAAAAGTGTAACAGATAAATACTACGAGAAGATTAATCGTTTTTGCAAAAAATTATTATTAAGAGAGATTAAGATTAAAATTAAATATCATGACATGCACATAACTAGCTTCATCTTAAATCCTAGAAAGGAAGTTAGCTATCCGTTGACATAAAAATGAAGATAAATTGAATAGACATCATTTTATTAATTAAGAAGGACAACTTACAAGAATGAAAAAGTGATACACTGTTGTCTTCTTAAAAGCTCTCCAACTCTACTGGTCTCCTTCTTTCTTCCTTAATTACAAAACAATAATAATAAACTCCAAAATCTCACTATATACAATGACTAGCTCTCACTCTCTCTGCCTCCTTCCAACATTCGACCACCCCTCTTATATAGAGCTCAAATCTTCCATCTTTTAATCAATCAAATCCCCTTTTCTTTTATGTATCTAATGTATTCAATTTGAAAAAGATCTTACATAATTTAAATAGAAAGTCTTTTAATAGAAAATTGGTGAAGATGGAAAGATTATTTAACAGACTTCAACAATTTAAGAAAGAGTATGTGTCAATCTTTGGTGAGTAAATGAATTTGTGGGTTCCACATAGTTGGTACGGCTAGATACGGAATGGTCTGATTGGTTTCTACAGTCAAATTAGGCTAATTGATTGAGAGAGAGGATTTAATTTCAAACGCAAAGATTTGCATGGATGACATCATATGAGGTCACCGAAATTACTTTCTTTCTATTTCTTTTCTTGAATTTGAATTCACTTGATCCTTCTCCAAGCATTAATTCAAATTGTCAAAACACGTTATACCTTGGTTAGCTCACACGTACACGACTGTGTACCATGTGGTGGCCCGATAGAATATTGTGGGTGTTGTTATCAACTTCAACGATCTTGACCAATTCTGCCCTGTTCATTGATTTGTGTTAGTTCTCAAGTACCACAATATTATCTAAATGATCTGAATTGCTGAATTTGATGCATTACACCCATTTCAATCCCAGTCCCTACAAGAAATATACTGTTAGATCCATAGGTTCCCTCTTTGGGTTTGTCAATTTCCGTGTCAAATAAAACTCAATAGGTCTATATAACTTGAGTTAGAGTTAGCATGTTGTCTCCATGATCTGATCATTGAAGATTGAAGAAGAAGGAGATTCGACTTGCAAAGAAGCTCAAACTCAACACTACTAGAATACATCTTAGGATGGTAAGTGACTTAGATACCTAGTATCATCATAGGTGGTTAGTTTTATATAAGACCATAAGTAAGTTGTCCTACTTAAAATGGAAGTTTTCAAGGTATTTTTAACACATAGAAGCTTTTATAGATTGGTTGATTTCGATATCATCCTTTTGATTTCGAAACCAATGCTTTGTGTGAAAACAAGAAGCTTTGCTTCTAATATCAAATGTTTGATTTCGAAATGGAAAGCAAAGTCAGTTGACAGACTACTTTGATTTCGATACCACCACTGTTGCTTTCGAAATGAGTTCATTCATAGTTCTGAAAAAACAGATGAGCTTCCTTTCAGTAAGAACATGTTGGTTTCGAAACTAATAGGCCAGTCTAAAGAACAAACAAGCTTGTTTTCGATAGGGATTTTATTGCTTTCAAAAGAACCTCCACCAACATTAGAGTTTGCTTTCGCTAAGAAACATGTTCATATCAAAACCATCGCGGAAATTCTCGTTTGGAAGTTGCTAAATTCAAATTCTTGTTTGAATGGAATTCCTAACCGACCTCAAATTGTTTTAGGAGATTCCTAAGAATGTTTGGACGACCTATACCTTTATAAAAATATTATGTTAAACTTCTTTCTCATAATCCCACACAATTCAATAGTAGGGAGTTCTAAACTCATACATTAAGTTTCTATACTTATTGAAGAAGACTAAATCCTTCCAACCTTAGTCTTAAATCTTTATTTGAGGTTTACCTGTGGACTTCCGGAGTGTGAACTTGTGGATTCAAGTTCGTGTTGATTGTTAGTGGATTCGGGTGATTATTCGTATTGCGGGACTTGGTGGATTCCGAGTTAGAGATACATCATGTGGAGATCAACTGGGTGACGATTCGTAGATTCAAGTTGTAGAGATTACATCCGACTGATCAAATCGTGGAGTTCGAGTCGTAGTCAGCGGGTAACAGTTTGTAAGGTCTCGTTTACTTAGTGGACTATTTCGACTGGACTAGATCCTAGAGTTTTTCCGAGTTTGGGTTTTTCTCGTCAATATAAATCTCTGTGTTCAGATTTTTTATTTCATAAAGATTGAAAATTTGGTTCTTGTTCTTAATTCCACATATTAAGAATCGAATAAGTCAATAATCTATTTTGAGATTTTTTTTTAAGACTTAGATTTTAGTAGACAATCTTAAATTGTACTAGGTTTTATCCCTCTTCATAGTTACACACTTTTGGTTGGATCTGACAATCGTAGGGACATTGAATTTTCAATTGGTATCAGAGCTTAGTTCACTTTTTAGGGTTTAGCAACCTAAGTGTGATCCTAGCGTGTAACTAATAAATTCACAGAAGGATGGAAGCGCTGTGAATAAACCAACATTGTTCAATAGGAACAACTACCCTTATTGGAAGGATCACATGAGGACATTCCTTAGGTCCTTAGATGAACGAGTTTAGAACACCATAGAGTTAGGTTGGACTGCACCTACCAAGATGCAAAGGACTGGTGATAATTTTGTTGAGGTCCCTAAGCCTCAGGGGCAGAGCCATTAGTGGGCTTAACTTGGTTGTAGCCAGGGGAAAGATTTGGAAAAGATATATTTTCTATAATCTAGTACTTAATTTCAGCCAATAGATGAGGTGTTACAAGATAGATAAATTACACCAAAGATGCACGGGATCAAATCCAATAAATTTAATGAATAAAATTCTAACAATGCAAAAATGCAATGATGTATTGGTGTAAAGCTTTGCTACGATTGGGCACATCATCTACGATGTACTAGTTTAAATAGTCCCATTCTTCAACGTTTTCTTCTCTCTAATCTCTTCATGATATCACTAGTGGACCCACCCAAGTGAAAGCCCAACCGACCTATAACCCCATTAGATACTTTTTCTATTTTAAACAATTTGAATTCTACACAAACAAAATTAGCATTACAAGTTAATCCAAAATTAAAGGTACAAACATTTCTTTTTTATCGTTGATTTTTAATTAATTCTTGTTTGGATTAGAGATTTAGAATGCGCTTATATTTTTGTGATGATGTTATCCTCATCATGGATATCATTATAACAAAAAATTTTCCCATTCTAAAACCTCTAACTACATAAATAATTGTTCGAAATTAATGGTAAAAACAATGTCCTTTTACCATTGATTTTCAACCAATTCTTGATGCGATTAGAGATTTATGGGCTGATCTTTTGGTGAAGATGTTCTCCTCACCATTGATATCATCGTCAAAAAAAAATAAAAATACTAAACCCATTCTAAAATCTCTAATCAGATAAAACTTATTTGAAATTAAATGTAAAAAATAATATCATTTCCTCATTGATTTTCAACCAATTCTTGATAGGGTTAGAGATTTTAGAATGGGTTGGTTTTTTTGTGATGAAGTTCTCCACACCATGGAAATCATGCTTACAAAAAATTAACCTATTTTAAAAATTCTAACCCCATTAGAAGTTAGTCCGAATCTAATGGTAAAATCAAGTACGCCTTTTCATTGGTGGTGTTCAAACAATTCTAAATGGGTTCGAAAATTTAAAATGCGAATACTACAATAAACTCATATGATATAAGTGTATATTGAAAAAATGTGAGGTTGATACAGATTATAAAAAATGTAAAATTCGTATATTAAACATGAATTATACGGATTATTGCAAATAAGCCTTATCTCTATCCCCCTGCAGTATAAAATCCTGGTTCCGCCCCTGCTAAGCCTAAAAACCAAAGGAGTTCCGATGAACTTGATAAAGCCACTCATAATAGTAAGGCTCTCAATGCTATTTATGCTATTATTCTGTCGACGAGTTTCGTCGTATCTCCAACTGTAAAGTAGCTAAAGAAGCATGGGAAATTTTAGAGGTTACCCTTGAAAGTACCAAAACAGTGAAGATGGCAACACTTCAAATGTTGACCACCTAGTTTGAGACCATTAGGATGGATGACAATGAAACCTTTGATGAATTCTATGCTAAACTAAATGAAATTGTCAATAATTCTTTCGCTTTAGGTGAAACTATTACTAACTCCAAAGTAGTTCATAAGGTATTGAGATCTCTTCCCGAGAGGTTTCAAGCCGAAGTTGCAACTATTGAGGAAAGTAAAGATATTGATGTTATACTTCCTGAGGAACTTGCAGGTAATCTTAGAGCTTTTGAGGCTGGTTTCCATTCCATAAGAAAATTAAAGAACATTGGATTTGTAGCTTCTAAGAGTGTTTGCCTCTCCGACAATGAAGATGAAGATCTCTTCACTGATGGTGAAATTGATCTTCTTACAAGGTAATTCAAGAAGTTTTTGAAGAATAAGAATGAGAAGTTTCAAAAACTCAAGTTTGGGTTATCTTCCTCTTCTAAATTTAGGCCTTATGAAAAGGTAAAGAACCTTTAGAAGAAGGCTGAAAAGAAGAAGTCGAATGAAATACAATGCTTTAAGTGCCATGGATTTGGGCACATGGCCAATGAATGTCCAAACAAGAAGCCTACATATTGAAAGAAGGAAATGAAGGTCACCTTTGATGATTCAGACTCTCAATCAGATGAAGATAGCACAAGTGGTGAAGAAAACTCTCAGAATTTGAAGGCTATGGCAGCCTCCATCAACTCTCCACCAGAATACGAAGATGAAAAGTCTTCAAAAGCTAAAGATTCTATAAATGAAGAACAAGAGGTTGATAAAGATGTGGAACCCGAAGTGTTGTATGCTAATATATATAGAAAAAGAGTGTTGGACTATCCAGGGTTAATAAATTGCTCAATGAGAAGATGTCAAATCTTCAAACCGAAAAGGATGGTTTGGTGCTCAAACTCAAGCAAACAACACAATAGGAGATGCAACATGATGAGGAGATTAAAAGGCATCTTAAAAAGGTTAGATTTCTTGAAGTTGAGCATTCTAAAACATTGGAAAAGGTCAAGTCTCTTGAAACAGAACTTACAACATCAAAGAAAGACTTGTCTCTATCTAAAGAGATGCTTGAGAAGTTTAACAACGGTTCAAACAAGCTGTCTAACATACTAAGTACAACAAAGACTTCCAGTGATAAGAGAGGCTTAGGATATGTTTCTTCTTCAAGTTCCAATCTTCCACAAGGGACAAAGTTTGTCAAAGCCAAAGTAACAACAGTCCAAAAGCTACCTTCTAGTCATGTTGTTAAACCACAAGGTATGCCTAAAAATTTTTATATTGTAAATATATATTCTTATTGTGGATACAAAGGTCACTTGTATAATACTTGTAAATTTTACTTAGAAGATGCCCATTAGTCCCAAGACAATATGAATCTTCTAAAGAAAATCAAAGGTTTACAAGATAAAGCAAGAGCCTTGATAGGAGAACTTCCAAGCTCACTAAGAGTACTCAAGCAAGTTACTCCCAAGGGTACAATGCTTACAAAAAAATAAGAAGAAAGGAAACAAGACTAAAAAGGTAGTGTCTGAGACAACTAAACCCAAGAAAATTGAAGTCAAGAAAAACTATGTCAGAAAGGTAAACAAATAAGAAGTCCACACAAATCATCAAAAGATATTGCTACCACTAAACCTTTTCAATTAATATATATGGATCTCATGGGTCCTATGCGTACTGAAAGCATTGGTGGTAAGCGATAAATTCTAGTCATGGTTGATGATTTTTCTAGATATACATGGATTGCTTTTCTTAAAGAGAAATCAGATAATTTTGATTAGTTTATTATTATATGCAGAGAATTCAGAATGAACAAGATTGTAAAATCAAGCGGATTAGGAGTGACTGCAGTACTGAATTCAAAGAGTCCAAAGTTGAAGACTTCTACGATGAGAATGACATAAAGCAAGAAGTTTCAGTACCTATTACTCCACAACAAAATGGAGTGGCTGAAAGAAAGAATCGTGTTATTCAAGAGATGGCAAGAAATCTACTCCACAACAAAGATCTTGTACAACATTTTTGGGGTGAAACCATCTTTACAGCCTGCTATTTGGTGAACCGTGTCTACTTGAGACACAGGACATTAAATACTTCATATGAACTTTGGTTAAGAAAGAAACCCAATTTGAGTTATCTTCGTGTTTTTGGATAATTGTGCCTTTAGAGTTTTCAACAAAAGGACATAAGCTATAATGGTTGTCAAAACAACTTTCTTAAATGGCATCTTACAAGAATAAGTGTATATAGAACAACCAAAAGGATTTGAAGATCCAGAAAAACCAAGTCATGTCTACAGATTAAAGAAGGCTCTTTATGGCTTAAAGTAAGCTCCTCGAGCATGGTATGATAGACTGATATCCTTTCTTCTTAGATAAGGATTCTCACGTGGAGGAGCAAACAAGACCTTGTTCATCGGTTGGGCACAAAAAGATATCATTATTGCACAGATTTATGTGGATGACAATGTGTTCGATTCAACATCAACTAAACAAACTGAAACCTTCTTAGATTTGATGGGTAAGGAATTTGAAATGAGTATGGTTGGTGAACTGACTTACTTTCTTGGTTTGCAGGTTAAATAATTGAATGATGGGATTTTTATCTCATAAACCAAATATGCCACAAACCTTGTAAAGAAGTTTGGATTAAAATCTGTTAAGCATGCCCTTGCGCCCATGGGAATATCAACAAAGCTAAGCAAGGACACTACTAGACAGGAAGTAGATCAAAAATTTTATCGAAGCATGATACATAGGGAGTTTACTTGACCTTACAGCTAGTCGCCCTGATATTGCTTTTAGTGTTGGTGTTTGTGCTCTCTATCAAGCTGATCCTAAAGAGTCTCACTTAACCTCAGCTAAATGAATCATTCGTAATGTTAAGAGAACTCTAGGATATGGCTAGCTTGTGGTATACTAATTCTAAAATAGTGGGTTATTCTGATGTAGATTGGGCAGGGAATATAGATGATAGAAAGAGTACTTCTGGCGGATGCTACTATGTTGGGCACAATTTGGTGGCATGGCAAAGCAAGAAGCAGAATTCTCAATCTTGTCTACAGCTGAAGTTGAATACATCGTAGTAGGTTCATGTTGTACTCAACTTTATGGATGAAACATATGTTATCTGATTATGGTATAATTTATGATATCATGTCTGTCTTTTGTGATAATATTAGTGCCATAGATATTATCAAGAATCATGTACAACATTCTAGGACAAAACACATAGACATTAGATATCACTTCATTAGAGATCTAGTTGAAGACAACGTGATTAGTCTAGAGTTTGTTCCTACTGAAAAATAATTGGCTGATATTCTCGTTAAACCTTTAGATTCTCTTAGGTTCGATTAACTCCTTAAAAGGTCTATCGGTGTTTGTGATGTCAACTAGTTGTTATCTCTTTTTCTCTCCCCCATAGTATTTCACTCATATTATTTATGGGTAGTAGAGTGAGTTTCTTGTAGATTAGTTTACATTTTTTAGTTTTTGCATACTAGTTTGCGATTCATGTGGGTTTGCATTGCATTCTTCTCCCAACATGGAATCACCTTACAAAATGTTAACCTAGATTCTTCATATGACATGCATATAAAAGTCATTTAGTTTAAGTTCGAGTTTTTATGGCTATCTTCAGTATAATACTTAAATACTAAATGTGAAAGAGACCATTGAAAGAAAATTGAAATTTTCATATATTTATAGCCAATGAATCTCTATTTGCAAGTCTCATACTTCGTATCTGATTTGGATACATTTCAATGCACTTAAAGAATCTCAATAGAGTATGTGATCATATTTTGAAGGAATAAGTTTTGGATGGGTTGAAGACCAAACATGTGATCTTCTATGAACCAATCTAGTTTAGATTGACTATCTAACTATAGTATGATAGATATGATGAAGAATGTTTCACAATGTTATATGTAAATATATTCTTTTGCACTAAAAAGAGTGAGATCCCGCAAAAAGATCAGGAATTCGGTGCAAAGAACATAAAAAATATTCGATATCAAATATTTGGTATCGAAATGGAAAGCAAAATCAGTTGACATACTACTTTAATTTCGATACCACCAGTGTTGCTTTCGAAATGAGTTCATTCACAGTTATGAAAAAATAGATGAGCTTCATTTCGATAGGAACATGTTAGTTTCGAAACTAATAGGCCAGTCTTGATAACAGACAAGCTTGCTTTCGATAGGGACTTTGTTGCTTTCGAAAGAACCTCCAACAGGAGAGTTTGCTTTCGATAGGAAACATGTTCATATCAAAACTAACGCGGGAATTCTCGTTTGGAAGTTGCTAAAATTCAAATTCTTGTTTGAATAAGATTCCTAACCGACCTCAAATTATTTTAGGAGTTTCCTAAACATGTTTGGATGATCTATACCTTAATAAAAGGATTATGTTAACCTTACTTCTCATAATCCCACACAATTCAATAGCTTCTCTAAACTCATACTGCTTCTAGCTTCCATGCTTGTTGAAGAAGACTAAATCCTTCCAGCTAAGTTTTAAACCTTTTGATAGTCTAAAAGCCTCACGGTTTAGTTGGATTAACTGTATGTCTATGTAACTATGATTAAAGATCACATAATCACCTAATAAAAATTACTAAGGTGATAAATAGTAAAACAATAATCTCTAAACAAGAAGATTGTCTTATTCAATTCTTAATGTGCTGAAATAAGAAAAAGAATCGAATATTTCAATCTCACAACAAATATAATATGAATACAAGAGATTTTATTTACGAGGAAAACCCAAATTGGGAAAATCCCTGGGATCTGGTCCAGAAATAATCCACTAGAAGTTAATGAAAACTTACAAACTGATTTACGACTCGATGAACACGATTTATGACTCCCTCTATACTTCGATTAGCTACGGTGTACAGTTCATCCACAAATTCGAACTCCACGAATTTGCCTCTCAGTAGATTATAATGCGTCTCCAATTTGAACTCCACAAGTCCCTCACCTTGAACCAATACTCGACTCCTCGAGTATATCACCACGAGCTTCACACTCCAAGCTCAAACACCAAAAGACCACCGACACACAAAAATAGAGTTTTTTGTTTAAAATGGGAAGGATTGAACCAAGTTCAACAAGCTAGGAGACTAAAGATTTAGAGTTGAAACTCTCTCAGACTATGTTGAGGAATGGGGTGAATGGTTGATTCAACAATGAAAGATCAACCCCTATTTATAATGAAATATCCAGATCTAAATCAGAATAAACAGGTTTACTTTAGATTTAATGGTGGACATCATTATTGGAAATGAGAAGTCATTCCATTGAGCCTTTCATTCCACTTAGGAATGCTTCCCATACACCAATAATCCCCCTAAGACATACTTAAGTGGGAATGTGCAAAAAAGTGAGAAAGAATCTCTTTACAGCTTAGAAAATCGCCAGCAAAGTTTGAATCTAGGAGATGGTTTCGAAATTAAGAGGATTGATTTCGAAACCAATCCCTTTGGTTTTGAAACCAACAAGGAACTAGAAGGGATTCAGTCCTTGGTATCGAAATAAAAAATGATCTGAGAAGGTTCTGGACATTGAGTTTCGAAATCAACAATATTGGTTTTGAAACCAAATTTCACCAGACATCAGTTGAAGTTTGGTTTCAAAATTAAACAGTTTAGTTTCGAAACCAAACTTCACCTATCTTTAGATGAAATCTGGTTTGTTGATTTCGAAACTAAATCTTCCTAGAATACAAAATTGATCATCAGTCAAGTTGGTTTTGAAACCAAAATCCCAGATTCAGTTTTAGAGTTTAAAAATAATTTTAAAGTAATTTAAAAGTATGGGAAACACTCTAATGATCTAACCACCTATGGTACTTTGTCTTCTAAGTCTCTTACCATCCTAAGATGACTTCCAATGGTGAGTTAAGTTCCTTAGAGTCTTTGTAGATGTCTTCTCTTCAAACCGATTTAAACCAAGACTCGCTAGACTCTAAACCAAGTTACAACGATCTTCTTGAGTTTACTTTTTACACTAAATACAACAAACAATACACGAGAAAACTCATGGACCTTTCACCTTTGTTTGAGGTTTGTCGGTGGAATTCCAGTGTGTGAACTTGTGGATTCAAGTTCGTGTTAATTGCTCTTAGATTCAGGTGATTGTTCATGTTGCAGGACTTGGTGGATTCTGAGTTTGAGACGCATCGTGTGGAGATCAACTAAGTGACGGCTTGTGGATTCGAATCGTAGAGATTATATCTGACTGATCAGATCCTGGAGTTCGAGTTGTGAGTCAGTGGGTAACAGTTTGTAAGTTCTCGTTCACTTAGTAGATTATTTCAACTGGACTAGGTCCTGGAGTTTTTTACAGTTTGGGTTTTTCTCGTCAACAAAAATCTCTGTGTTCAGATTTCTTATTTCATAGAGATTAAAATATTCGATTCTTGTTCTTAATTCCACATATTAAGAATCGAATAAGTCAATACTCTGTTTAGAGATTTTTATTTTTAGACTTCGATTATAGTAGACAATTTTAAATTATACTAGGTTTTTTCCCTCTTCATAGTTACACACTTTCGGTTGGATTTAACAACGATAGGGATATTGAATTTTCAATGATATGAAGAATTTCTAAAATAAATGGTTCTCACATAAAAACCCACGACCATAGTTACCAAAATATATGGGTTTCTAATTTTAGTGGGTCCCTCTCCCACTTAAGCCTTGTTTGGCTATAAGATCACCTTTATTCTAATTATTAAGTGAATCTAGGTTATCCTAAATCTAGAAACACAAATTGTAACAAAACTATAAAAAGATAGCAACAAATAAATACACACAAGAATACCAAAATACCCTTACACCTAAATTACAGGTATTACACGTGCCCGAATGCAAATGTGGTCATCTTGTTTGCTTTGCCTATATAGCACTTGATCATTGAAAGGAAGACGAAAGTGATCTTTCCTCATGACCGAGTTTAACTTTCTGTAGTCGATATAAAATTTTCACCCGGTGGCCATACGAGTGGGAACTAACTCATTCTGGTCATTTTGGACTATAGTAATCTCTGACTTAGGTACAACGTGAACGGGGCTACCATATTCCTTTTCATTTCTCGATTTTCTGCTATACGATTCTCAACCTCATGTTCAGTGTCATAAACATACATTTAAAGATATCGTGGTCTATTACCTTCAATTGGTAACAAACTTTCTATTTTATGGTAGACGCCACCTTGAGCTCGAAAGTAAAAACTCCATCATAACTGTTTGCAAAATTTGCATCTATATTTACTCCCATTGACGTGAAGGCAAACATATGATTGTATGTACATATGTTTTGCCTAAAATGCCTACCCTCGTCATTTTGTTCAGTGAAAAGCATACATAATTCAATTGGAGTAGTAATTGCAAGCAACACTATTTTTCCGTTCATGCAACACATTTCTTTTTTTTCTAATGCGAAGAGTTTAGCACCACAATATTGACAAATCTTGGGTTCTTTGAGCCCATGTATGCGCATTGTATTATTGTCAATAAAATTTCGAGCATAGTTATGGTGGCTCCTTATAGTGGCACGGGGAGTAACAATAGTGTTGTTAGTGCTCTGACGATGCTCTTGAAATCATGTTGGATGGAAAGAGTAAAGCTAATATAAAGAGTATTAATTTGTGTAATTTTTTTATTATTATTTTGAGTATAGGCTTGGAATCCTACCTCCAAGATTGTCCATTCTATTTATTGGTATTGCAGCTTGTCTAGCCTATCTTCTAATATCGCTCAAACGTGGTCTTACATTTCTTCCTTCAGTATAATACTAAAAAATATTATGATTCCATATTCTATGATTTTAAAGAGGATAATTCAAAGAGACATACCTTCTTGGGTTTCTATTAAATTTGAGGAGGCTAATCTTGCTTGTCGCCTAATATCAGTCAAGTGTGCATTTTGCGCCATTTTCCACCTAAACAATAGAAAAAATTTAATTATGCCAATTTCAATTAGACCTCATTGTGTTTATTAAGTAACTGATTTAAAATGTACAACAAAGTTAAAAAAGAAGGTCAAATAAAAACAAAGTCTAATCTCTTTGTCATGGAACCTGTATAAAAAATTTAAGTAGTGTACAACAAATGAAAAAAAAAAGTAAGGTCTTTGTCCATGAACCATCCGTTAAAAAAATTAAGTAGTGTACAACAGAGTAAAAAAAATGATCTCTTTGTGATGGAATCATCCTTAAAGAAAATTAAGAAGTGTATAACAAAGAAAAAAAAAGTCAGATATATTCATGATGGAATCATCCGTCAAAAAAATTAAATAGTGTAAAACAAAGTAAAAAAATAAAAAGGTCTGATTTCTTCGTGATGGAATCATCAGTTAAAAAAATTAAGTAGTGTCTACTTAATTAAATAAAGTCTGATCTCTTCGTGATGGAATCATCCTGAAAAAAAATTAAGTAGTTTACAACAAAGTAAAAAAATAAAAAAAGATACAAATTGAGATTGAGTAAATACCTTACTCCCCACACAAACAATGTCCAATACGATGTAGTTGTAAAAATAAAAGGAATAATATCCAATATGATGTAGCTGTGAAAAAAAAAATTCCAATGCGTACGCTGTAGCTGCTTTTTTAAGAAGTGAGAGAAAGAGAGATGGGTGAGGGAAGGATAGAGAGAGACGGGAGATTTTGAAAGAGAGATGGGGAGGGAAGAGAGAGGGTAGAAAGAGAGCTGGGGGAGAGCGATTGAGAGAGGGGGGAGGGGATCGGGGTGAGTTGCCAAGGATGGGATGGTTTTTAGGTTATTAGGTACACATTTATAATTTTACCTCTTAACTTCTTCTTTTGGAGGGTAAAAATGTTGAATTTAACCTTGTATAATTGAAAATTTTGTTATATTTTTAAGGGCATTGAGTGTAAAAAATCCTAAAAAAAGCAATTGGCTTAATATATTACTATAGATATGAAATAAAAGAGAGACATAAAGAGTTATCATCCCACAATGTCCCGTTAGATTGCAAGTAATTTGTTCTTGTATTTTTTTGTTTTTGTTCAAGTCAGACGTTTAAAGTGAGTATTCATTTAAAAAATTGAAAATTTTTAACTCGATTTACAATCTAGATAAGCTTATTTTAAGTTTATAAGTTTGAATCATATACAATACCCTTTAAAAAAAAATCTTATACAATACAAAATTAGATTCAAGCTAGTCGAACTCAAATGTCTAGAAAAACAAACACCACTTTAATTAGTCTTAAATATCTTTTTATTTTACTTTTTGTGACATGTTTGTAATTACATGAGTCAAACAGTAGACTCGACCACTTTAAGAACACAAGATAAAGATACGGCGGGATACACTAAAGTTCATTTAATAAGAACTATAGCTTTCATTAGAAAAGAAAATCATATCTTTGTATGTGCTAGGTAGTACAGCTTGTAGTGTTTCGAGTTTAATTCAGGTTAATATTGAGTTACTAATCTCATATAAAAAAAATCATTTCTTTTGTTATACATTTTGTTTATAGGAAAGTATAAGATGGGTAGTGTCAAAAATATAAGAATTTTCCCTCAAACAAAAAAAAAATTAGAACAAGGTCAGTGGAGGGAGATAAATTTGAGATTAAAACCTCAAAATTGGTGGTTTGAGGGATGTTGTTGCTAGTGGGATTATGTTTAAAAGAAAGATTATATTAGGCTTATATTCAAAGCTAATTTTATTAAAAAAAATAAAATGGTGAATTTAAAGGTTATTGTTTCTCACCGGGTTTATATTCAAAATGACGTCCATTGATGAATATTATATGGTTTGAAGGACGGACCATCGCTCGGTGGATTGTCCTTCGATATTCGTACTAATAAGTAAACCACAAATTAAGGGGTAGAGGGATGAATCTGAGGATTTAAGGGATCCACTAGAGCCCCTCAATCCTCAGGTATGTGGATATAATGATCCCACTGAACTTGCCCAAAGACAATCTCCATAACTTAATAGTTTAAAAATCAAAAAGATCAAATTTTCTTTAGCTAACACTTATAACTAATTTTTATAGGGCAGTTATGGATCTACCCCAATTTAGTATCATTTTACTACAATTTCAAATTTTAGAAGTTGTTAAAAATGCCATCATCTTCACGACAGCAAATTTGATTGATGCAAGGAACCTTCTGGATATCCTTGATTCTTTTTGCATAGCTTCAGGGCAAATGATCAATTTTAGCAAATCAGGAATTTTCTTTAGTCCTAATCTTCCTAATAAATTTGCTCTTATTCTGGCCAAATTTTTTGAGAGTTAAAAGAATAAACATTAAAGATAAATATTTAGGAATCCCTCTTTTTATAAATCAATCCAAAGTAAAATGTTTCGAGCCAATTTTAGTAAATTTTCAAAATAAACTTCATAACTGGAAGGCTATAACAAAAGTAGACCAACTTATTAATGCCAACACTCTTAGTTGGAACCTTGGAATTCTGGATTCCTACTTTACTATTGATATTAAGGAAAAAATTACACAAATCCCCCCTTTCCACAATAGGGTAGACACCCTGAGGTGGCCTCTCTCTAAATCAGGCTCGTTCACAGTCCAATCTCTCTATAATGAACTTGTTAATCCCTCTCGTATTACAGTTTCATCTATTCTCTTTAGTAACAAGATTTAGAAAATGAAAACCTCCCCCAGAATTAAATTGTTCATCTACAAATGTGCCCAAAATATGCTTCCCACCAAAAATAAATTAAATGCTTTGTTGAATAAAAATGATATTATCTGCCCTTTATGTAGAATTCATTACGAAAGTCTTGAACATCTATTTTTTATCCTGTACTTTTACTCATGCAGTTTGGTTTGCAGGAAATTTCTTTCCTTTTATCAGTCTGCCCATCCCTCTCTCTGATGGAGTGGTTATCTTCATGGTTCTCTCCTCCATGTGGTTGGATCACTGATGAAATGGGAGAATGGGCTGCAACTTGTGCAACCTCCTGCTGGTTTATTTGGAAAACTAGGTGTAAAGTAATTTTTGAGAAACATATTGCTAATCCTCTACACTCTTTCAACTCAAATCACTAGATACATCCAGACTTATACTATTAATCCAATGAATATTATAATATACTCTGATCAGTCCATGATATTTCCTTGCATTCATTTGGTCCATCCTCCTACTGATCATTTTAAGTTTAACTTTGATGCTTCTTTTATCTCTAAATTTGAAAACATTGGTAGTGAAATTGTGTTACGTGACAGCTATGGTATGTGTAGGGGGTTAGAGTGATTCCATCAAAGGCTCATTCAGCTGAAGAGGTGGAAGGATTAGCAGCTCTATCAGCGGTTAAATGGGTTCGTGAATTAGGTTATTCAGCTATCATTTTTTAAGGAGATGCTCAGCTTATTATTTAATCCCATAACTCTAGTTATTGTAATATTGGTTGACGCACCAGGGCATATATCACCAATGCGATCAACCTAACCTCTTCCTTTATTTCCTGTACTTTTTTTGCTTGTCCAAGATCAGCTAATTCGGTTGATGATGCTTTAGCATCCAAGGCTAAAGCACTATCAACTGAACTTACAACTACAGATCCCCGGTTCTATGTTTATAACTTACTTTCTAAAGACTCTAGATGTGTAATGACGGCTTCTGCCAACCCTATATAAATATATATGTGTGTTTATCTATCAAAAAAAAAAGATGTGTCATAAGTTGTAAGAAATGGAAGTTCAAATTTTCTTTTTCTGTTTGGTAAGTTCATTATCAATAGAAATTTGATCAACAATAAGTTTTGAATTTTTTTTTATCCCTTATTTTGTCTTTTTTTTTATCAATTAAAAGGTTTTTCTTTAAGTGTTATTAAATGGACTTTTCCCTATCTAAATTATTACTCATTTTTATTAGGAGGTGGTGTGGGGGCAAACTAACCTAACACCCACTTTCTCTCTTTACCCCACTAAAATTAAATAAAACACCCCACCCCTACCAACATCACCATCATCTCCATCTTCACCACTCCTCTACTGCCGGCTACTTCTTCTTCTTCTTTCTCTACTGCTGGCCACTACTGCCACCGCTACCGCCACCAGCCACCTGAAAAGGGGGTAAAAATATTTTTTTCAAATCTGACAAAATTTTAGATAAGTAAAGGTAAAAGAGAGAGAGAGGGAAAAAGAAAGGCGAGAAAGAGAGAGGAAAGAGAAAAAGAGGGGGGACATAGACCGTGAACTGTGTGAAGAAGAAGAAAGAAGAAGTGGCCAGAGGTGTGGGGGTAACGGAGGTGGAGTGGCGGATGGTGGGTTTATTTTTTATTGGGGTGTATTTTTAGGGTTGGGTCAAAAAATATCAACCGATTTTTAGATGACCATCCCCTAAGTAAAACTAAATCCGTCCTCCAACCAACTTAAAAATTGATGTTCCTACACCTCATAGTGTTCATATAACTTTTCGTTATCTGTCAAACAGAACGATTCTGATCCCCAACCTTTCCTATAATGTCACTAGTAAATGTAAAGTACCGATGTTAGTGTTATAACACTTAGACATCAACTTTTCGCCTACTTATGATATTTTTCCAATCAGTTCCTGGTAATAATAGGATTCAGTAAATCCTAGATACACAGTCTAAAGTACATGAAGTACTTTACTGCATTTAATGACAGTTATCTAATTTGCATCTAGTCCACATGATTTATGTCAAATTTATTGGTTTACATTTAGAATGTGTCACAAGTGAGAACTATTGAACTACTAAGCATGAAATACTAAAACAACATGAGTTTGAAATTTTTTTAATTTATAGTAGTTCCCGCTAATTACTATAAATATCGGATAACTGATTGTGTATATAGACATCAATCCTATGGGATATCAGTATGTATACCAAAACAGTTGAAATCCCATTTCATCAAAAGAACATATCCTGACATCTCATGTCAAAGTTGTTTTGACATCCGATTTTGTTCTGACCCCTAAATTAATGACAAATCCTCGTTCCTATGGGAAGCGTTCTTTATTCATCATTTAGTTAAGTGTGGTCCACCATCTCAGTTCAGAATGCTAGAAGATATAGAAACAGTCTCCTATGGGAGATCTCTTTCTACACTCTAGTCCGAATACCGTGCTTATTAAAGCAATCCAAGCCAATAAGCTGCTAGGATGTACTATTCCTATGGGCATTAGACCCCTAGCCTTATTCTTGGACCGATGGTGGAGGGTCGTGGGATTGTGTTTCCATGAACACAATCCCTCTCCCACTTAATTAATTAAAATGAGGGATATATTTTAGAGTTTTAGAAAAAATGTGCATTTGTGTAAAGTCTATTATATTTCTATACATATAATGTACAATATAAAATTACACATTAATAAACATCTAATGTTAATAATTCAACACATATTTCTAAAAACTAATACATACAAACTATACATTTAATGCATATATCTATTGTATGTAATTATACATCTCATGTATATAATTCAGAGCATTAAAGTGTTGCATACATCACATGTATCAACTAAGTCCATATACATCACATGTATATCGTATAAGGAGTTCTCAATTATTTAATTGATTGATCAATAGATTCGTAACCATAAAATTCTATCACATAGAGCTTGTACACGATTCATCACATCTAGGGATTAATTGGGTGCTTGGATTATCCATTTCAGTAAAATAAACCTTTTAAAACACTTTTTAAAAATAAAACCCTGAAGAAAAACTATTTTTCCTCAATATCTGTCAAAAACAGATTGTACACTGACATAGAATGGACCGGCAAGGGCAAGTACAGACTCTGCTCTAACAAGCCGGAGTCAAAAGTTAAAAAACAATTTTTCAGGGTCTGGGTCGGTCTGGTTCGGATCGATTTGACTTGCTTGACTAGTCTGACTTAGGTTGAGTCGCCTAACTAGTCTGACTCGGATAGAGTCGCCTGACTAATCTGACTCGGTCTAAGTCGTACGAGTCAACTCTGATCAATTGTAAACTCTTGGTCAATTGACAAACCGGTTAGGTCAGCAATTAACTGGGTCAACCTTTACTGGTTGGTGGGTAATTTTCTGGTTGAACCAATTGGGTCAGGTTGACCCGGTTCGCCCCGTTTGGTTCTATTTGACTTGGTATAGCTAAGCTACATCGGTATGACCTTTTGTGAGGAGCACTGGATCATACTTGTATACTACACATGTTCACAGCATACGTGCGTGGCACAACAAAATACTACACTTGTGCGCACGTGTGGACCGCACACGCACCAACTCCCACTACACAATATCACATACATATGTTTAGCATGTGTACCGCACACACGTATGATGCATAGATGCACCACACACGTGCGCTCCATATATGCCACAACCTTGTTGGACCACGGGCTAACTCACAGGTTGAACCATGTGTTATCCGATCTGGTCTAGTCGGGTTGATGTGCGAGTTGAATGGGTTAGGTCGATCTGGCGTGCGAGTTGACCCACGGGTTGGACCGCGAGTCCACAGACCGAGTAAACGAGTTTGGAAATTAGGTTATCGGGTCAGCAATTTTGGTCAAGTTACCGGGTTGTCGGATCGGGCCAACGGGTCTGTACATGGGCGACTAGGTAGGGTCATTGGTTGGAGTGAACCAACCAAACAGTCCCTAATTATGTCCACATCCAAATACCTCCTAACCCAAATCCTTATACCCTAACCTATCCCAAAATAACTTATCTTAACTCAATCCAAACATTCCTTAAGAAAAAACTCTTTTTCTTAATTATTCCTAGCCAAACAACACTTAAGAAAAAAAACACTTTTCTTTTAATATGTCAAACCAAACAGCACTTCAGAAAAAACACTTTTTCCTTAGTATGTCAAACCAAACGCACTTAATTGCTAATGGGTCGCCCCTTAACAGTTACTGGATTTCCCTTTAACAGTCAATGGGTTACCCCATAGCAGTCTGTGGGTTAACCCATAACAGTTCGTGGGTTACCCCATAACAGTTCTGGGTTACCCCATAGCAATTAGCAGGTTACTCCATAACAGTCAGAAGGTTACCCCTTAACAATTCTGGGTTACCCCATAGTAATTAACAAGTTACCCCATAATAGTTCGTGTGTTACCCCATAGCAATTAGCAGGTTACCCTTTAACTGTTAATTGGTCACTTCTTAACTGTTAATGGGTTATCCCTTAACCTATAACCAAACAGATATTTAAGAAAACACTTTTCTTAATTTCTAAACCAAACAGACCCTAAGGGTTATATATAAAACCCTAACACTCAAGTCAACAGTAATGGCCGAACCATTGCATGTAATGAAATTTAGTGTAATTAATAAATCCTTTAATTAGAAACTACTTTTAATTAATTAAACACTTTAACTAATTAAAATTTCTAATGAAAATTTTCTTTAATTAAACAATTTAACTAAAGAAACCCTAAAACTAACCTATGACCCCTTGCCTATTTTTATTTTATTTTATTTTATAAAACCTTTTCTTGAATCAAAATAAAATTAATAAACAAGAACTACTAATTTTTGTTAAACCGATTAAAATAAACTTTTAATCCTTTTCTTTCTTGAAAAATTTAGAAACCCTTTCTTTTGGTCAAGAACTACAAGAATACTAAGAAAATCAAGAAAACTATTTTCTTTTTCTTGGATCCCAATCAAATCTTTGTTTACAGACCTTTTACCAAAAATTAATCCAACCCTTATCAATCTCATTGATATAAATTTAATCCCTAAATATTTTGGATCAATCAAACCCTTAAATAATTAAGAACAACCTTAAGTAAATAAAAATATTCTATGTAATAATTCATGCAGGGCCTCAAACCTGGCTCAGATACCACTGTTGGGGAAAATAGGGTCTAGATTAAATTGTGCAGCGGAAACAAATAACTATTTTCCCTTCACAGGATCACATGAGGATGCATAAATTAAAATAATGACTTGAAGATCAGATACATACCATTTAAACGCTTGCATGTAATCCCAGATCTTCCTCCCACGTTCTGGATCAGTCGTCGAAAATCGAAAAGATATAGCAACTGTATTTCGGCCATAACTCTCTAATGGTTGATCTGATTCGCCTATATGATATATGCTTTTTGTAGGAAATCAAATTTTCTACAACTTTGCGTGAAATAACGAATCTCCAATTCTGCTCCGAAGTACCTCAAAACTCGATTTTAAATTCTGACAGGAATATACTACGAATTTTGGGTTTCTAAAACCATAAAGGTTATAACTTGAATTCTAAATTGGGAGAGAGTTTTAGATACACAAGTTAGGGTGGGCTATCTTATGAACCCTATCTCTATTTATAGAGAAAGACTCTCTTCCCATATCTTTAGCTCCAAGTTAGGTCCATATGGGCCCCACTTACTTAAGCTTTTGATTTATTACTTTGAGGTCCATATATCTCATATAATTCTCAAATAATAAATCTAATTGCAGTTAAGTCCACTAAATAACTGCAACTGAATACTCTCAAGTAAATGAATATTATTCAGAAGCCCTTCACTCGTTATACCAGCAAATAGTCCCTCCACTTAACTGATATTCGTAATATACACCAAGGTAACATTAACTATTAATGTCAGCACCTTTCGAGTAATTACATCTTAGTCCTTGCCTGCCATATCATACCATTATAATTATTCTAATAATCCAATAAACATTTTATAGGATCACTGCGCAGTCTAGAATAATTAATACTCTTGATTAGGCTCTCAAGGGAATATCATTTCGGTGTGGATTCCTTATTGACATAAAGTAAACCCACTAAGTGATTTCGATCACCCAACCTACCCAGAATATTGGATCACGTTTGCGTTGTCTGACCTCACTGTTTGGTAGATCAAAGTGAGTAGAAACCAACTTGTAGGGTATACTCTGCTCTCAGGATTTAGGACATTTGCAATAAGCAAGTTTTACAGAATCTTTTTATATGCTAACAATAACATAAAAAGTATTATGTCTGACCTGTTCAGTGTATTTCTAATACACCAACACACTGACTTAGAATCGCCACCCCGGTGATGGAGATACATCACCCTATAATATAGAAGTCTAGTATGTTATAGTCTTATCAGATGAATTGTTCAGATTTATCACTGACTATGAACTATACAAGAATATGAGGAACCAGTAAATTACATCTCTTCATTTATGAACACTTCATACAAATAATTTACTTACAACATCATCTTATGAACAACACTTAATCCATCATATGAATAAAATAATAATATAGTATCATGCTCATTAATAAATATAATTTATCAATGTTGTCAATTTAAATTATTTTAGGGCATAAACCCCAACACCGTCGAAATTGAACTTTTTCATCATGAATATGGCATTTCCAAACTCCATTTAGTTCATTGTAAATATCCTGGGGAATTCAAGATTGAAGAAATCTTTTATTTCTCTTATTCCGCTGGCACCATCTGTTTTGCATGGAGTGGTCGAATGATTTTTCTGCCTCAGTTATAGATTTGAAGGCTTCATAACTTGCACCACGGAAACCATTGATTTGGTCATGGCAGACTACCCAGTTGGCATAAATTCCTGGATGGAATTCTTTGTATACAACATAAATTTTTTTTGTTATTGTCCTTTTTGACAATGGTTCTCCAATCAGTTGCTTCTTTTGTTGCCATCAAAAATTCCTGCTAAGAAAATCTGCTACAGAATTGTTAGGATTTTTTGTATGTTCAACTAGAAAGTTGTAAATAGCAATTTGATTATACCATTTAAGTCTTCGTCCTTCAAGAATGTTTCTTTTGTTTGTTAAAAAATCTTTAACAGCTTGGTTATCTGTTCTTACTATAAAAATTTCTGGAGCTAAATAGATATGAAACTTTTTAATTGCTAATTTAATAGCTAACAGTTCTTTTTCAAAAATAATGTAGTTTAATTAATTAGGTTTGAATTTACCTGAATTGTGTCCACATATTAATTCATGATTTCGTAGTTTTGCTAGTAAAGGATTTTTCAAAGATTTAATTCCATTATTGAAATCTTTTTCTATGATTCGTCCTTTTTTAAATTCATTCCAAATTGTTGAAGGTATTGCTTTTAAACATCCCCAGCCATTATCATAAGCATCTGTTTCAAGTATTAGTCTGTCTTCGTTTTGTGGAAAATAAACTTCAGGTAGATTAATCATCTTTGCTTTTATTTGCTTGATTAGTAATTTATCTCTTTCTGTCCAATCAAAAAATTTATCTTTATGTAATTTCTCTAATAGAGGGATTTCTAATTCAGAAAGATTTGAAATAAAGTTTCTTCCGTAATTAAGTATTCCTAAGAAACTTTGAAGATGTTTTTTGTCTTTTAGTTCTTCAGAAAAATCTCTTATTTTTTAGATTATATACTCTTGTAGTTTTATCCCTTTATGGTTTAAAACTATTCCTAGAAAATCGATTGATTCTTTAGGTGATAAAATTATTCCATGTTTTTGGAATTTTTCACAAAGGATTTTAAGATGTGTTGTATGTTCCTCTTTTGTTTTTGAGAAAACAAGAATATCATCTCTATAACAAATACAAAAATCTTTTAAATCTTTAAATATACTATCCATCCATCTTTGATAGATTTGTGGAGCAAAATTTAATCCAAAAGGCATTACAATCCATTGGTAATGACCACTGGGAGTACTAAAAGCAGTTAAAGCTTTGGATTCTTCAGTTAGTTATATCTGCCGAAATCCTGATTTACACTCAAATTTACTGAAAACTTGTGCTCATTTAGTCTGGTTTACTAGAATATCTTTTCTTGGAATAAAATATCCATCAAATTCTAAATGTTCATTTAAACGCTTGTAGTTAATTACCATTCTTGCCTTCCCCCGTTTTATTTCAGCATGGTTGCGTACCATAAATGCTGAACTAGAGTATGGACTAGTAGTATTTTCTATTAATCCTTTATCTAATAATTCATTGATTTGATTATCAAATTCTTCAATATCTTGTCTTGTATAAATCATAGGTTTTACTCGGACTATAACGTTGGGATCTCTTAATTTTAGAGAACAAAATCTTAGACTTTTGTCACATAATTTTAAAGGATTTTCACTAAAATTTTCTTATAGTGGTTTATATAACCAATGAGAAGTTTCTATAGAGTTTACCTCACCACGCTTGGTTGGCATAAAATGAGGATGTCATTTGTATTTATGTTGTTGTAGTTGTAGTATCTGATGTAATTGGTTTGGGTTAGTCCAATTTCATTTTGATTTAGTTGTATCGGCAGATATTCAAAAATAAAATTATTTCCTAATAGAATAACTCCATGCATAACATAAAAGTTTTGGAATAATAAATTTAGTTCCATTTAACCAAATTGCTATCTTTTTAGCTTTTAGTTGAATAAAATTTTCTCTCCCTTGTTTAATTCCATTTACAATTTTTAGGTGTTTTGTTGGTATCCATTTTTCTTACGGTAAAGCATTATATTTGCATGCAGTAATGGTGGCACCTGTATCCATTAAAGTGCAGAGGTCATATGGTTNAAATTCATTCCAAATTGTTGAAGGTATTGCTTTTAAACATCCCCAGCCATTATCATAAGCATCTGTTTCAAGTATTAGTCTGTCTTCGTTTTGTGGAAAATAAACTTCAGGTAGATTAATCATCTTTGCTTTTATTTGCTTGATTAGTAATTTATCTCTTTCTGTCCAATCAAAAAATTTATCTTTATGTAATTTCTCTAATAGAGGGATTTCTAATTTAGAAAGATTTGAAATAAAGTTTCTTCCGTAATTAAGTATTCCTAAGAAACTTTGAAGATGTTTTTTGTCTTTTAGTTCTTCAGAAAAATCTCTTATTTTTTAGATTATATACTCTTGTAGTTTTATCCCTTTATGGTTTAAAACTATTCCTAGAAAATCGATTGATTCTTTAGGTGATAAAATTATTCCATGTTTTTGGAATTTTTCACAAAGGATTTTAAGATGTGTTGTATGTTCCTCTTTTGTTTTTGAGAAAACAAGAATATCATCTCTATAACAAATACAAAAATCTTTTAAATCTTTAAATATACTATCCATCCATCTTTGATAGATTTGTGGAGCAAAATTTAATCCAAAAGGCATTACAATCCATTGGTAATGACCACTGGGAGTACTAAAAGCAGTTAAAGCTTTGGATTCTTCAGTTAGTTATATCTGCCGAAATCCTGATTTACACTCAAATTTACTGAAAACTTGTGCTCATTTAGTCTGGTTTACTAGAATATCTTTTCTTGGAATAAAATATCCATCAAATTCTAAATGTTCATTTAAACGCTTGTAGTTAATTACCATTCTTGCCTTCCCCCGTTTTATTTCAGCATGGTTGCGTACCATAAATGCTGAACTAGAGTTTGTACTAGTAGTATTTTCTATTAATCCTTTATCTAATAATTCATTGATTTGATTATCAAATTCTTCAATATCTTGTCTTGTATAAATCATAGGTTTTACTCGGATTATAACGTTGGGATCTCTTAATTTTAGAGAACAAAATCTTAGACTTTTGTCACATAATTTTAAAGGATTTTCACTAAAATTTTCTTATAGTGGTTTATATAACCAATGAGAAGTTTCTATAGAGTTTACCTCACCACGCTTGGTTGGCATAAAATGAGGATGTCATTTGTATTTATGTTGTTGTAGTTGTAGTATCTGATGTAATTGGTTTGGGTTAGTCCAATTTCATTTTGATTTAGTTGTATCGGCAGATATTCAAAAATAAAATTATTTCCTAATAGAATAACTCCATGCATAACATAAAAGTTTTGGAATAATAAATTTAGTTCCATTTAACCAAATTGCTATCTTTTTAGCTTTTAGTTGAATAAAATTTTCTCTCCCTTGTTTAATTCCATTTACAATTTTTAGGTGTTTTGTTGGTATCCATTTTTCTTACGGTAAAGCATTATATTTGCATGCAGTAATGGTGGCACCTGTATCCATTAAAGTGCAGAGGTCATATGGTTTATATCCTGAGAAATTAAATGTCCTAAAACATAAGCAAATTTCTTTTTACTCTGATTTGGAGCAAAAATTATTTCTTCATTTTTTGTTTGAAAATGATAAATATTTATGATTTTTACATTATCTTTCTGATGTGAGGTTCCAGGTAAAATTAAAATTTGTGTATCTCTTTTAAGCATATTCGTTTCTATAGTTCTAGGTTCTTTAAAACTTAACCTTCGAAACCAATCTCATTCATTTTGTTGTTCGGGAAAGTTTTGTTGCCATTTTAAGCTATTATTTCTAAAATAGGTGTTTTTTCCTAACACTTGAATTTCTATAGTGTTATGACTAGTAGAAGGTTCTTCTTCAACTAAATTTGTTATCAACCATTGTTTAGGTATTTCTAGATCTCGTCAATTGATGAGCTTGGGTTATATTTCAAAATCATATGGTTTTGGTTCAAAGATTTCTACTAATATTTTTTTCATTAGTTCTAGTTGAAGTTTGTGGAAAACTGGTTTGAAAAATCACCTATACCTAGGTGAAGGTCTTAACCAATAAACACTAATCTAAGTGTATATGGAAGGAGGATTAATATCTACCTATTTAAAGTTTAATTCACTGTGCAAGCATTATAAGTAGTAATTGAAATAAATAAGTATTGACTTATTCGATTCTTAAATGCGAAATTAATGGGGAATCAAATATTTTAATCTTGAACAAAAATCAATCACACATATAAGCAATCAACACAAATGATTTTTGTTGACGGGGAAAAACCAAACGGAAAAAACCCCGAGACCTAGTCCAGAAATTACCACTAAGAATTGTGAGAAATCTTACAATCGTTCACATCGACAACACGACTCCCTCATGCAAACTCGACCGGTCTTTCTCTACGAACCGAATCCACGAATCGCCTCTTTAATGGTGTGTGCGTCTCCAACTCGGAATCCACCAAGCCCCGCATTTGTTAGCTCGAATCCTCAAGCCTTTTGTATGCCTCCAACCCGGAATCTACCAAGCCTCGTACTTGTATGCTCGAATACACGAGCCTGCACCTCGCCGGAACTCCACCGACAAACTCACCGGAACTCCACCGGTGACTGTAATGGTGTTTGAAGATTTGGATGTTTTTTCAATACTCTATGGCTCTCATGCTAGAATGATATGCAATATCTAGCTAAAATGAAAAGCCATATGAGAGCAGAACAAAATCAACTCTCAAGAAGAAGTTAGCTCAATCAATCTCAAGATCTTGAAGCCCTAGCTAGTTGGAGAAGATGACTACAATGGTTTCTCATTCTAAGCTCTAACTCTCTTCTTTTTCCTTGATGCATAACCTAAAATGGTTTGCTTCTCTTCTATATAAAGAGAAGGAGCAAAACCTAAGGTCATTTGGGTAAAAAGACCAAAAGGGTATAAGTCCCTAGGTCTAAAAATCACGCAACCTAGAAGCCCAGGTACAGAGTATCGATACAGCCAAGATGTGTATCGATACTGAGCTTACAGGTGAAGTCTGTATCGATACACAGCTCATCAGTATCGATACTGGCTTACAGTTGAAGTCTGTGTCGATACACAACTCAACAGTATCGATACAAGCTGGGTAAAATGTGCAAAACTTATTTTGCAAACCATTTTTAGTCCTAGCTAATGCCATTAAGACCTGATCTGGCCTTGGTATCGATATGACCCCAGACAGTATCGATACGGGCAGTGTAGTATCGATACTAACCCCAGACAATATCGATACTAACCTAGCCTGTAAGTCAGTATCGATACCACCTTCAGAGGGTATCCCTGCCCATAAGCTATAATATCCTTTAAAAAGTGTCTAGATGGGTTCTAAGTTCATCCTAGCTTATGTGGCTAAGTCCTAATGCATTCTAACCACCTATGAATGATAAACATGGTAACTTACCAATGCGTGGTGAGTTCCGGTGGTGAGTTGAGTCCGATGGCGTGCTTTCTCTTTGATCTTCGATTAAGTGTGAGTTTGCACGAAGGATACATCCTAACTCTAACTCAAGCAAGGACATACATTTGAGTTCGTTGTCTCACTATGAACATTGACAAACCCAAAGGGACCTTTCATGCCCAAAGGGACCTTTCATGGTTAATTCATGGACTGTTTTCCATTGGATGGCTAGGTTTTGTGAATTGTTTTTCATACCTATTCCTTTTGTTTGAATTTTTATTTTTACTGTATCTTCAATATTTGGGTCTGTTATGGAAATAAATAATTTGGTTTTATGTTAAACCAAACTGTTCCATGAACCAAATTTGATTGTATCCCTCCTATTATGGCTTGTAGGGGATCTTGGAATCTTTTATCTAATACAACTGCAAGGAAAGGAGTGTCTATACCTTGTCTGAATAAAGCTGTAATACTGATTTGTATTAAGCCTATATGCATATATCTTATTTCTGGATTCTTTATTCGCCATCTTTCTATTTTCTTTCTGTCAAACAGAGTTATTTCTGTTGTTCCTACTTCTATCCATTTAGCATCAGTATTTCCACTAAATTGTTCAAAAATTCTTTTTGAAAAGAAATTGAATTTTGAAACTTTATAAATTGCTTCTAACTTTAACTTATGTCTAGTTTTTTCTAGATCATATAACTGTTTTTCAGAAAAACTTAGCTCTTCTCCTATAACAACTTTTAGTTTTAAGTTTACTTCTTCTTGTAGAGCTTCTATTATTTCTGGTTATTATTTTCATTAAGGACAAAGATGGTTTCCTCATCTGTACTTTCTTCTTCTTCTTCTGAACTTTCTAATTCATACAATATATCTTCTATGTCTGAGATTTCTTCTCCAAACTTTATTTTTAAATCTTGTTCTTCTAATATTTTGATCATTTTCTTTGCACTTTTTCCTTGGTTAGGGCATTGATTTGCATAATGACCTTCTTGTTTACAAATAAAACAAATACATTTCTTTTTGCCTATTTGGTTATTAGTTTTATTTTGGTTATCATTTTTGTTTTGTTTTTATTTTTTCCTTCTAACCTACCTCCCTTTTTTGGAAATTTTTTATTTATTTTTCCATTTTTTCCATTTAAACTTTTTAAAGGGTTTTTTCTTTGGTTGTGTAAATCCAATTTTCCAATTTTCTTTAAGAATATTGTCGCAACATTCTTTTCCTTTTCTTGTGTTTGTTATCTGGCTTTATACCTATTTTTAAGCATGTATTTCTAAACATCGTTCAATAACTAACCTTAGAACATAGCTTATTCTATATCCTAATAAATCTGTTTTATTGATTTCTTGTAGGTATACTGGATAATTTTTAACTGCTAATTCATCCCATGGACTTGGAAGTTTATGAAAGAATTGCGCTAACCAGATTTCGGTTTTATCTGGTTCTAGTTGATAAAAATATTTTTTAAATATATCAACATATTGATTAAAATCGCATATGTTACATAATTCTATGTTGGCTAGAATATATTTTGCATCTTTATGCAAGTCTGCTTCTCCTGTGTATCCTATCATATTTTCTTTTATGATAGTGACCATTTGGTTTAATATTTCTTCAAAATTATTAAAATTTTGTAATAAATCAGCTTTTTGCCTTTTTCCTTCTGCAGATTTTTCCCATTGCTTGAGCCATTGCAGTACGTCTCATTGTAAGGTTGATACAATATAGTCTAAAAATTTATTTTTGGTCCAAGTAGCTTTGTAATTTGTAATGATTATGGACAAAGATTGTGCCCATTCATCAATAGTGGTTTCTTGATCTTTAAAAGGAACATTTTTTAAGTCTAAATATATTCCATTTTGTGCTACTGTTTGTTTATTCAAGTTGTCTTCCTCATATGAACCGGTGTTGGTTCTTCTTTGGTTCCACTAACTGATGCAGTATCATTTACTTTAATAGTTTCATTTTTTAGAACTGCAAATATTCACACCTTCTTTTACCAAATTTATGTGGGACCCACTATAAAATAGTATTCACATAAAGAAATGAATAAAAACATAATTAGAAATTGACACCTATGTCTTAAATGACAAATATATTTATAAGGCGTTTCTGACTAATAGAATGGCAAAATCATTGGATCTCGTCTTGCCCATAGTGCAGACCTAAGCACTACACCATTATGAGTTGATCCTTCCCAACCAGCCAAAACTTAAGTAAATTTCATATCAAAAGTACACACTACTTAGACATTTTGTCCAATGCCTCCCTTTCGATTGGGATACCGAGGTTGTTCCTTTAACTATCGCATGGATGAATGTACCATCAATTGCACCAACACAACCCTATGAAGTGTTCAATTAACATGTGAATAGGTTAAAGCCAATAATGTGATTTGTGGTGTTAAAAATAGGAGTTGTAGTTATCTCCAAATATTTGTGCCAAGATCTTGTACTAAAGCTATCTCGTGTGGATGAGTTACTATTTGGGGTTTGATAAGGTCCTTGCAAAGCTTAATTACTTCCCTAAGAACATTATTGAAGTGGCGGCTTATAATCTCTCCAGAGCGAATGATTCTAAATTCATATTACGATTCTTAACGTCATGACCAATTTGTTAGTAAAAAGATTGCTACTTGCTCCTCTACTTTAACACATCGCGTATCACACAATCCTTCATCCTTCAATCGACTACATAACCTATGAAATGAGCTTCTATTCATTCGCAATTGTTCGTGGCAATCTCTATCCTTGGTTACATATGAACGTTGAAAAAACTGTTGTCCTAACATGTATCTATTGATGGAAGGTTCTCGACTAATGTAACTTTGATGATAACGGCAGCTAAACTTGCGGCATATGATGCAACTACCACCACATAAGCGATGCCAAGCTCCTACAAATCACGATCATAACTCATCTTTGTATCCAAATTAACAATCTTAAGTGTAAACTAAAATTGAATTTAAATTGTGAAATCTATAGAAGAACAGAATGTTTTGCTTTTTTTTTTTTATAAAAAAAAAAAATTTAAGGAATAACAACAACACCTATAAAGTTCATATATAATAGAATATTCTGTAGAAGAGCATAATATTTTTCCCAAATTTAAAACTACTTCATGGCACATTAACGACTCGGTGCCCTTGTTTCTGTACCATCTTTGTAAACTCAGTTCTAAATTATTAGTTATCAATAAAACAGAGAAACATCAATATGTAAACGAAATGTGGACACTCTATTGTATACTACAAGCTAAAAACAAGAAGAAAGGAACTCAAGAAGCAGCCAGGTTGTTAAGGAGGTGTGGGAATTCTTTTTAGAATCATTTGGCTTTTCTTGGTGTGTCCCACACCTCCCAGTGGATATGTTGCATGCTTGGCAGGGATGTAGATTTTCCAAAGGTGGTGGAAAGCTTTGGAGATTGATTCCACATGTGATATGTTAGTCAATATAGAAATCAGAAATGATATTGTGTTTAACTCGAAGGCTTATCCTTTTAGTGTAATCATTCTCAAGGTGAAGAGCTTTTTGTACTATTGGGGTAGAGGCCTAGGCTTGTTAGGTTCGTTTCATTTTCAGGACTTTGTATTTTTTTTGGAACGGGTTGTGTATGTGCTCTAATTGTGAGTTACGCACTTAGCCTATACCCTATGAACCCCAAAGTTGTGTTTTTATTACAATTACTATCTTGAAGTTGTAAAAACTCTCGACAAATCTTTCTTCTACAACTTGCTTACAAAAACTACCTTGAATTTTTAAAATCCCCTCTTTGCCTCCCCTGTTTGCCCTCCCACGTATGACCGGTAACTACTCAGTTTTCTTTTCTCACAATTCCCGGCGAAAATTGACGATTTCCAGCAAACAACTGACGATTAATTCAGGGGAGAAAGCCATTAATTCAGGCAGCCAGCAAAAGAAAAAAAAAACCTCTTTCCCATCACTTAAACTGTCCCTTCCCCTTCTTTTTCTTTTTTTTTTATTCAAATTAAGAAAAGGAGTTGAAGAAGATAGCTCCTCACAATCTCCCCTTCATCTACGGCATGATCGACCTCAGTTGGGATGATCGACCTCACTTGATCAACATGATTTGTGGTAATTAAGAATTAATTAACTGATAGATCCATTATAATTTATACATTATGCAGAGATGGGATGAGTACAACGGCTTACATGAGAATCGTGGGAAAGATTAAATGATCCCAACATCGCAAGAGATTGCTTGAGGGACAATGAACAAAATTAATAATTAGAAGATGGGAAGATTAGAGAGATGAGAGAGAAAGGTGAGAGAACCAGGAGACGGGATCTCTTGTTCGGTGTTGAAGGAAGAAGCAAGAGATGCTTCCGAACTCGTTTGGATTCCAAATTGAAAGCCTCACCTTCTTCACTTTAAATTTTGTTTCTGCTTTTCATTTAAACTAGATTCTTCCCCTCATCATCAATTTCATCTTACATGCAACAACTGTAAAATCTTTCTTCCCTCATCTGAAAATAGTGAAACGTCAAATTTATGAGCCAAAAATCGTTGGATTTTTGTGCCGGACAAAGGAAAAGAGAGGATGCACTCACAGATCTAGTTTGTTCTGGAAATAATTGGATTTGTGTGCCGAAAATCGACGGATCTGGTTTTGAGAGAAAACAGAGAAAGAGGAAGAAAGAGAGAGTAAGAGATCAGATCTCTGACCTGATGAGATCGGGGATCTAAGATAAGAGTTCGGCGACGGAAAAGACTAAGAGAGAGGCATATGGAAAGAAGAAGAAAAAAAGAAAAAACTTCAGGTTCCCGGTTCAAAAGGGGGGGTAAATAAGGGATTTTATAAGTTCAGGGTAGATTCTGTAAACAAGTTGTAAAAGAAAGGTTTGTGGAGAGTTTTTACAACTTCAAAGTAGTAACTGCAATAAAAACATAACTTTGGGGTCCATAAGGTAAAAGTCTCTATTTAGAAATTCGAGTGTCCCGGTTAGGAAGTACAACCACTGACTCAACGAGGGATCAAAGTTCCGTAAAGTCGAAATCTTTCCAAAAACAAAAGCCAAACACACGGAATTAGATATTTGCACCTCCGTGGGTGTTAAATTTCTAACAACCGCGACCCAAATTTATCCTAAGTTAACTTTAATTCTGAGTTTCAATGACTTTAATCCAAAGGGTAATTTCCTGTGAGAGTGTGAGGATTGACCGAGTAGATCATCCTCTCTTG
Organism: Macleaya cordata; assembly: GCA_002174775.1. Lineage (NCBI taxonomy): Eukaryota > Viridiplantae > Streptophyta > Magnoliopsida > Ranunculales > Papaveraceae > Macleaya > Macleaya cordata. The sequence goes on from MVGT01004343.1 coordinate 72,762, forward strand.
AAATTATGTCATTTTTGCCCTTAATTAATCTAATAATTTAACTTGATGAACATATTAGTTGAGGGTCTTTTAGTCAGTTCAATAAAGGGGTTCGAGTGAGTTCTTTTTTTTAATAGTAATAGATGTGAACCCCAACGGCTAATATGTTTATCAACCCCAACCTCAAGCGTTCAAGCTGATAAACATAAAAAAAGCTCAGTTATACAAAAGCCCATATTTAATGCCCATTCGATAACCAAGCCCGTTAAAAACAAAGTCTTGAGACGATTATATGTCCTAAGTTCCATCTTGTATGTTTGTAAGTTCGCTCAAAACTTAGACCAGAAAACAATAGAACTCTCAGATTTCGGACTGCAACCAACGGCTAATTAAAACTAAATGGGCTTATCTAGGGCTGCACATGGTACTGTTTTAAATCCGGTCCGAACAGAAAAAAAAAATACTGACAAACCGTAAAACCAAAAAACCCAAAACCCAAAAAACTGCAAAAACCGATATTTATGGCTTGGTTTTGGTTTCATGTTTTCAAAAAACTAAAAAAACTAAAACCGTACCAAAAATACCGAACCGAAAGACCAAACCTAAAACACCCAAAAAAAAACCTGCACATATACCTATATAGTATACACATGTATTATTATGTATGCTAATTTTTTTTAAATGATCAATTGATAAATGTCATATGTTTAAGTTTAAATGATCAATTGATAAACGCCATATATTAATTTTTTTTAATCTAGTTAAACTTTATTTTTGAATGATTTGTCCGTTAAAAAAAATCGAAAACCCTTAAAAAAATTCCAAATTTGGAAAAACACAAAAAATCTAAAAAACCGATGGTGTGATTTTGGTTCAAAAAACAAACCATCATGGTTTGGTATAGTTTTGGTCATCCTAAATTAATTAATGGTTTGGCTATGGGTTTGACAAAAAACCCAACCAAACCAAACAGTGTGTAGTCCTAGGCTTATCAAACTATATTTAAAGTAACTAAAACGGGAGGCAAATGTAAATAATACACATATTAGATTTACATATGTGGAACAAGACCTAACAAACTACTGACAAGCAATCTATCTAATTTCTGAATTTTTAGATCATCAGATCAACTGTTTGAACAAAAGCTAGTTCTGAACCCAAAATCCAGCAAATCTGCCAAAAAAAAAAAAAATTGTTACCAATAAAGAGAAAAAAAAAACTGTTTGTTTCAAACTGATGAAACAGTTGATTTCTCTGTGGATACTTCTAAGATCACCTAATCAAATAATTTTGGAACTAAAATCCAGAAAAAACTGTCAGATAAATCATAGTTTACAAAAAAAAAAAAAAAAGTTTGTTTCAAACTTGATGAAACAGTTATATAGAACTATACCCAGGTATTTTAGCAACCTTTCTCTGCTTCATAATCTCCCTTACTCTCTCAACCTCTTCCCACAAACCAGCTCCTGCATAAATATTAGATAACACAACATAAACTCCATCATTCCATGGCTCTAATTCCTCTAACTTCCTGGCTACAAATTCTCCCATCTCCACACTTCCATGTTTCTCACAACCACCCATTAAAGCTCCCCAAATTACTGCATTCGCGGTCATCGGCATTTTTTCCACCATCTCTTTAGCCTCTTCGAGCAACCCTGCTCTTCCTAATAAATCCACCATAACCCCATAATGTTGCATCTTAGGGACAATACCATAAGTTAGCTTCATCATATCGAAGTAATGTTTCCCTTCCTCTACCATTCCACCATGAACACAAGCACTCAAAACTCCGATGAAAGTCACGTTATTAGGCCGAACTCGGGCCTCTCTCATGCACCCAAAGAATTCAAGTGCATCCCTCACAAACCCATGCGTTGCATAACCTGTGATCAATGACGTCCACGTCGAGACGTCACGGTGCACCGTCTTTTCAAATACCTTATATGCTAAATCCATTCGACCACATTTCCCATACATGTCTATAAGCGAATTCGACATCAAAATATCCGATTTCTCTAGGGTTTTCGCTTGGAAAACACATTTATGCAATTGAAAGGCTAAGTTCAAGTCCCCTAAGCTTCCACACGCCGAAGTTACACTAACCATTGTAACATCATCCGGTGTGAACCCGTCTTTCATTAGTTCTATGAACATATGTATAGCTTCCTTTGCATGTCCTCCTTGAGCAAAGCCTCCTATAATGGCATTCCACGAACCCAATTTTCTATCGAGATTTTGTTCGAACACTTTGCGAGCATTTCCGAATTCTCCCGCCTTTGAATACATGCTAATAAGACCGCTTTCACAAAACTCGTTTGATTCAAGCCCGTTTTTAATAGCAATCGAATGAAATTGGTGCCCATTAACGTCGCCAAGAACCCGGCAAACGGACTTTAATACAATAGGAATTGTGTAAGAATCTGGTGAGACACCTGACTGCGACATTAGGATATAAACACGGAGTGCAGCACATGGAAGTTCAAGTCTTACATAGGATCTCATAATGTTATTCCACTGGAATGCACCAGGGTACAAATCTAGCATTTGGGTTCGGATAATTCGGGAGTAAATTTGATTCAGTTCTTGCAAATTGGTGCAATTCGACAAATGGGTCGCGAATATTTGTGCCAGGTTTGGGTCGGAATGTGATGAATCGGCGTTTGTTGGACATTTGGCTGTGCTACTAATCTGGGATTGAAAACGTCTATTAAGGTTTAGGGGTAGTTGGTGAGGAACCAAAAGAGTAAAACATCTAGGTCTGGTTTCGAAAAGTCTGAGTAAAAAAGTATTAAATGAGATCATAAGATATGGAAAATTAGCACATCACCAGCAGTCCACATACAATACTCAAATCCGGCAAAGTCTCCTCTGTAAACCAAGCTTATGCACACCTGATAGACACATAAAATCTGCATTTAAAAATCTAGTACCATCCATAATCCATAATGCACATTCATGTGCAAACTAATTCATCCATCCAACCACATTCTTATGAATATTTCATTTTCAATAGACATATAGTTTTCAACAGTTGGTAACTCATTTCTAAAAGAGATTACTCAAACATAGAATCTAAAGCATATTACTGAAAGCAAAAAAGATACACTCAATTAAGATCCTTAAAATTTTTGTCATATCGCACCTAAGATTGATTCTTGAAGCTCTAATGTTATTTGTCGTTGTCTCCTTCTATTGATAATTTCAGTTTCTTGAGTCCCTTGTTGTGTCTCTTGTTCTATTGATAGTTTCAGTTACTGAAAGCAAAAAATAATCACTCAACAGAGTCCATCTCATAAACCATCAAAAGTACACTAGCAAACAAGTTATATATCAAGAATAAAAATAATGGTGTAGTAGTACATATCAAATATGAAAGTGAAAGATGGAAAATATTCCATAATAAATCACTATGAACCATACAAAGCTTACTTGATCAAGTTGCACAGATTTTTGAAACCAGAATAGATCTTGTTCTTCTACTCAAGCTTAGTCCTTCCCCTAATCCAAAACCCGAAAAAGAAATTTAAAGAACTAAATGAACAGATCAATTTGTAAAAAATAAATTAAGTTGCACAAAAATCAGAAAAGAAAAAAAAAGATATGAACAGATAAAATAAGAACAAATACTATCAGTTGTAAAACCCTAATAAATTGCAGAGTTCGAGTTGGATAAGAAACGAAATTAAAAGTACCAAATGAAAATATCAAATTGCAGAAAAGAAATTAAGTTGCAGAAACTGAAAAAAATAAGAACATATATTATCAAATTGAAAAACCCCTTAAAATTGCTGTTGCAGAAAAATAAGAACAAATTTTTTTCCTTTGTTCAGTATCAAGTTGAAAAATGGGGAAAAATTCTTCTACCCTAGAAATCCATAACTCAACCAGTATTATTTTATTTTTTTCTTCTTTTACCTTGGTAATCCAATGCTCAATCAAGTTGCAGAGATGAATAAATCTACCAAAGGTTTCTATATATTATGAAGAAGGAGAGAGAAAGTGAGACTTAAAGAGATAGAGGGAGAGAAGAGAGAAAGAGGAGATGAGCATATAGTAGAGGAAGAGGGAGAGAAGAAGCTCTCTGCAGGTTGGGACTTGGGAAAACATTAGGTGGGAACCCAGGTGGGGTTGGACTTTTCTTATTTTCCTGTACGCTAATTAGCTGAACAATTAAACAATATATATTTTTGAGTTTTGTCCATCCGAGTCTGGAATTTCTCGGTACCCAAACAGCACCTTAGGCATTGTTTGTTGGGGGCAAACAAAGTTTGATACTTTGATGTATGATGTATATCCCACTAGTACCAGTGCTATTTTGGTGTACAATAAGTACATCGTTCCACCCTCTCAGGGGTGGTTCATTTCGAGTAGTTGAAATCAATTTTGTTCGAATTGGATGAATTGCATCAACACGAATAACTAAAATGTTTCAGAATTCAATTTTCTGGAAAATAAAATCATTTTCATCTCCCCCATATACCCCATTTTAATTACATTTAAAGGTTTCATCAGAAAATATATATATATACTATTATATAAATGGTAGGGGTGGGACTCGGGCGGGTTGGGTGGGTTAGAGGCTTTGGACATACCATGCCCACATTGTACCTCATTTGCCCAAAATGCCCATAGAACCCACAAAACCTATAAGAGGTTTACCCACGCATGGCCCGAGTGGGTTTCTCAGGTTCTTCGGGTTTCTTGGGTTCTTCGGGTTNCCATATACCCCATTTTAATTACATTTAAAGGTTTCATCAGAAAATATATATATATACTATTATATAAATGGTAGGGGTGGGACTCGGGCGGGTTGGGCGGGTTAGAGGCTTTGGACATGCCATGCCCACACTGTACCTCATTTGCCCAGAATGCCCATAGAACCCACAAAACCTACAAGAGGTTTACCCACGCATGGCCCGAGTGGGTTTCTCGGGTTCTTCGGGTTTATTGGGTTCTTCGGGTTGCCCATGTTTTAATAAATTTAGGTGATTGAATGAAATTATTAATACAAAAAATTAATAAAAAATAAATAATAAACTTAAACAAATAAAATATCCTTCATAGTTTAGAAAGATAAACAAATTAACAATCTACTCACATAATATTCAATTGGACCATATAGGATGGTGTTTGATTCAACATCCTGACTCCATCTGGGGATCAATTCTGAAATCAAAATACTTTCCAAATTGTGGTCCCCTTGACCCTGGAATAAAAATAAAAGGTTCTTGGATGTGGACTTGCATTAGAAAAGGCCTAACCCAAATAAAAAATAACCACATCTGGGAAATAGGCATAGGTACAAATATAAATATCTAGGAAGATAAATGGATCCCTAATAGACCCAACCCCCTCCCTCTTAATCCCAATCAGTCTAACCAACTTGTCAAAGTTAGCCAACTTATAAATCAATATGATCACTCGTGGATCGACCATATTCTCTCAAGCTCCTTCACGGTTGAGGACCAATCTCATATTAAACTAATCAAACTGTCTCCCATCAGGGTAGATAAGATTAGGTGGAGCCTCACCAAATCAGGAGATTTCTCTGGTAAATCCCTCTACCCTGATAAATTGATCTTTCATTATTTGATAAGATTTGAAGACTTGATCTTATCCTTTTAAATGTTAACCATCAAATGTTTGATTTCTTTTCTCTTATAAAATTTAATCACTTTTTCATATTCATCTTCTGCCATAACATAGATTTTAATCGTTTTTTTTTTCAAATTCATTTTCTGCTATAATATTTTTATCTGTTAGCCGTTCTTGATTGGCCATGATACTAAACATACTTGGGTTTGGCCATTTGTGCTAAGAATACAAATTATCAATGCATGTGTGATATTTAACTGACACTTGTTGGCTAGTTTTTAATACACTTGTTAATCAAATTCAATGACATGTTCTACGATATTCAACAAAAGGTAGCATAAACAGAACAAGTGTCCTGCCTAAGAATGTTCCAATTTCCTTGAATTAAAAATTAGTAGTATTATCATACAAGTCACCTTCAAAATAGTTTAAGGAACACATTCTTTATTTATAATTACAAAGTTTAAGATTCTTATTGTATATAAGTGTTGCTTTATTTATCAATTCTTGGAAATGTATTAATCTCTCAGAGTCCAATCCAATATTCATCTATGCTATAATTTAACTAAAAGGACCCAGTTGTAAAAAATTGAGGGTACACTCTTGTTATATTAACATTTCTTAGAATAAAAAATGCTTCTGGTATTTGGTTGTTTTATTCCCGTTTCCATTGGATCCTATAACAGCTTCATCTCAATCCATATTCTTGTAGTTATTCTTTAATCAATTATGTGAAAAACATTTACAATAATGCAACCCACTTGTTGAAATATTAAGCCACATGTTAGAATTTTAAGCCACTTGTTACACTATCATTTATATAACTCTACACAAGTCACTTATTTAGCTATTTTGATATAAGTCCCTTATTAAGTGCCACTTGTTGTTACATTTTACTCTATATTAATATTATAAAGAACACATGAACACTTGTTAAATATACATCTTACACTTGTTACATTTTTAACTATTCCTACAAGCTAATGTTACTTGTCCAATATATTGAGCCACATGTCATTTATTTTAGAATTTTTGACTCATGTCACCTCATAAGTACCACTTGTTGCATCTTAAGATATGTGCTACCATCACACCCATCCACTTAGGTATTCAATTTTTGGTGAACATCAGTATAAATGTCTTTCATGTTAATTCTTGTACTATAACCAAATAGCTATTATGTGAAATCCAAATTAATGTTGAGGAATTATTTTTAAAGTTGTTCAAGTAATTGATAAGTATATTGCTTAGAAAATTAAGTAATTCTTGGTCACAGAACCCAAGACACCGAAAAACAAGGGGGCCAATAGACCTAGCAAGCAAAAAAAAACACACTTTGTGGTTCTACACCTTACAGTTAACTTAAGAATTCTGTTTATTAACTACTCATACATTATATACATTGTTTTGTATTGCTCTGCATCTCTTGTCTATCAAAGATCTTTGTAGGGTCAAAAGAGATAGCAATTAGTGTGGATGTATTTTCTAGTAAAGTAAATCATCTAAGAACTAGACAACTTGTTTGAGAGTTAAAGGAGGTTCATCTAGTGACAAGATGAATCATTGAGAAGTACAAATATATCATCTAGTAATAAGATATCAGTTAAAGAAAGAGTAAATAGATTTATGGTAAAGAAGGTAACTAATTAGTAAGAAAGGGTTAAAAACTTGAAAACAGAGGTACGAATGGGTTCCAGCTAATAAACAGTTATTAATAGATGACGTGGCATGTAGAGCCAAGAAACACATTAAGAGGAGCGTAGAGGAAGTCACGTGATGAGGAGCGTAGTCAAGCTGACGTGGCGAAGAGTAGTGTAGGACGTAAGCTACCAAATAGGTATAAATAGTGAAGTTATGTCAGAAAAACAAGGGGGACGAAAGAGAAATTGAGATCGAAATAGAACTTTTCTCTGATTCTTGACAGTTCTTGATTAATTCTTCTCGGTTTTCTCTTGTTCATCTTTCATCTTGTATGATTTGAGTGCAGGATTGATCTACTTTGAAATGAGAGCTCAGTATGAGATGATCTGACCTCTTAATTAGCTCTTCAAGGAATATAGTAGTTCTCCAAGTAAGAGTTCAAGATGGATGATGTGTAGAATACAATACACATTATATAAGAAGAAATTTTGTGGAAGAAACGTCAATCTTAAGAACAGAATTCATGAAGAAACTAACAAATAAAGTGACATTCAAGAATTCAAGGTCAAGATAATTGTACAGATCTCCGCACCAAATAACCAGATGTTCAACACACATACAAATTGTTACTATGTTTACTATACTGAATGACAATTTTTACTACATTTTAATATGTATATCTGAGCTTGTCAAGAAGTGCATCTTTTGAGTATACGGATGGTACTGGTAACACGATGGATGAGATGAATGAAAGACATGTCATCTTGTAGAAAGATGACGATTCACAACAGCAAAGTGGGGCAAAATCGCAAGGTCAGCTCACTATGAATATTGATACAGCATCAATACATATATATAATATGCTCAAAAATATCCTTTGCAAGATATAATTCCTTGCAAAGATAACTTGCATATGCATGGTTAACTGGATCTCCCATAGAAATGAACTGATCTGGGTTTCTAGCTACATCCCAAAAGCTGGGTCCTCATCTGGTTTCCAAGATTTAGCCTGAGATCTTGGTGTTTTTTCGGTTTACACACAAACCGACATGGTTTCTAGCGTTCATCCCAAAAGCTAGGCTTGAAAGGTTTTTTCAGTTGTACCTCAAACACACTGGCAGGTTTAGAGCTTGTACCCAAAAGCTCATGGTTTTTCGGCATTTCCTACCTCAACAATGCCGACGGTTTACTGCTTCATCCTAAAAGCTTGGTTTAGACTTTTCACCCAAAAAGTCGAAGTTTTTAGCTTAACCTCTATCGAAAAGCTAAGCAGTGGTTTCATAGGCTTCCCCACCACCAAAACCAAAGCCGAGGTTTCTAGCTCAAACCCAAAAGCTAGCACACTGATATGTTATAAAATGATGAACTTTTTATTATCTATATACAAGATGATTTCTACATTATACCATCTATTACACAGATGAAATAAAGAAATATAATAGGTTTCCAAGTACATCCACAAAACCTTGGACTCAATAGGTTTCCAGGATTCTACCACAAATCCTTGGTGGTTTTATCAGTTTTACACACAAAACTATACAAGAAGAAAAAGACTCTTACAGCAAATACAGACAGCTTGTTACCAGATGGGCATCTATATTCAGCTCTCAGCCAGAATAGAGAAAGTATTATTCAATTATTTACATCATACATTATGCATCATACATCATACATCATCCATTATGCATCATACATCATACTTCATACCATGCATCATTTCACTATGCATATTACAATGAAATGGCAAGATACTGCCTTTAACAAGGTGAACAGAAGAGATGAAAAACAGAGTACAAGATCAAGTTCAGATATCTGCAAGATCAGACTTGGTTACAAGATAACATCAACAAGGTCAGATCTCGTCCAGAGCCGCACTGTGCATTCAAGAGAGCATCAGGCAAGTAAATATATATACTGGGGCACGCCCAATATACAGCAAGGGCAACTGAGGTCAATATTCGGATATACTATCCGTAGACACTTAGGCATCTATGTATACAGATGAACTGGGGCAGCTCAAAAATAGACTGGGGCAGCTGTCTGTCATGATTAAAGGAAAGGATTTTACTCTGAGAGAGTTTTAAAAGCAGTTCTGGGGCAAAAATAACTACACACTTGAAGGTAGAATTCTATTCGTGAGCAGGTTATCAAATGTTATTTTATTTACGGGAAACGAGAAGTTAACTTCCTTACTCCATCACGAGTCCAGATAAGGTCAATTGAGATTTTTCTTATCGAACTTTCAATAAGTTCAGTTCGCTAAAAAAAAGGGGCAAAATATATAGGTCGACAAGAAGAAGACAAAAATTTTCAATTGAGGTTTTTCTTTGTAAACTTTCAACAAATTCAGTTTACCAAGAAAAAGGGGCAAAATGTGGAGGAGGTCGATATTCGGAGAATACAAGAAGAAAGGTTCAGCTGTCATCTCGTAACAAGATGAATAAATACAAGAAGAATGGCGCAGATATCTTCTGTCATCTAGAAGGAAGAACAACGATTCTCTCCAGAAGAAGAAAAGTGTACGAGAAGAAGTCTAATGGCATATTTGTAATATAGCAGTGTAATAAGAGCATTTATGTAATTGCATGTAAAGATAGTTAGATAACAGCTGTCATCATCATTACAGATGACAGCTGGCCTATAGCTGGCAAGATTTTCTAGAAAGGTCTTGAGGTCTATAAATAGAGGACCTAACCCTCAAATGTAACCAACTGGTTTTCTGGAAGAGAAATGAAGAAAGAACTCCTCACTTGATCCGTGGATGTAGGCCATTAGAGCCGAACCACGTAAATCTTCATGTGTACTTTTACTTTCTCTCTCTACTTTCTCTCTCTAGATCATCTCTAAAATCATCTCAAATTGAGATGAGAGATCAGGTTCATGTAATCGGACCTCTCAAAAGCCTCCCAAAAAAAACCTCTATAAGAGTTTTTACCGATGAATATTTCAAAGGGTAGATAAATCACAGTTGAAGAAGAAGTGAACAAATCAAAAGATAATCAAATATATGTTGGAATTGATAATCAAACAACAACATTAAGAGAGAGAGAGAGAGGGGGGAGAGAGAGAGAGAGTAGGTCATCGAGTTGGGAAAGACGTATCAACAAAGGGAGAAAAAAACGTTGTAATAGATAACCTAGGTCGCCGATTGTGTGATGAATGGTAAAAGGGGACTTCTAAAAATCTAGGGTAGTTTTTGGAACCATGTTCAAAAAACAAGGTTTTTCTGGAGTTTATTCAAGTTCAAGGTAGTAAATGTAATAAATTTACAACTTTGAGGTCCATAAGGTAAAAGACTCTATATACATATTCTCTGTAAACAAAATTTTGAAGATACACATTTTCTCATAGAGGCAGGCACCATCTATATGGTGATGCACTTCTCTGACTGATTAGTCATTGACAAAGAAGGGTGAAAGTCGGGTTCATCCATTCCAGGATTATTCTACTTGTCAAACATGCAAAATGAGATAAATTTTTTCTTAAAGAAAAAGGACACATTTTACGTGAAAGCCAGCTACACAATTTTTTTTTTATTAAAAGATTTTGTTAGCATAAAACTAATGTTTATGAAATAAATCCCCTAGAAAAATGGCCATCCCAAGAAAAAGCTCTTAAAGACAAACTTTTCTAATGCAAAAGATAAGGTGATTCAGAGGTGAAGAAAAATGGTTTTCTGGTAAATGGATTTTGAGGGGAACTGCTTAAACCAAATTGGTTCACTGATTTTTATTTTTGGTGAGGTTCTCCAACCTTAAGAAATGTCAACCTGAAACCTCTTTACAGATTTTCAATCAAGGATCTCTTCTCTATTTCTTCTTGTTGGAATCTTCTTCGGTGTTGACTGCAATGTTTCGCAAGTTTAAGAGCTCTCTCTCTTCTCTTGATCAACCTATACCCTTCAAAGAGACCCGAATAATAGTAGGTAGCTTCCCTCCCAAATCAAACTCTTTTCTAAGCAACCAATAACAAATCCAATTGTACCAAATTGCTCTTCTTCTTTCTCTTGAAGTCAGGAAGCTCTAGGGGCCTTAATGAGGATTTAGGCGTATGATGTACACCTACGTGAAACTATCTCTTCCAAATGGTAATGGTTGATTCCTTTGGATGACTGACTTTTAGGCTTTCTTTCTTTTAATTAATCTCTTCCAACAAAATGATTTTCCCCGTGGGCACCTTCCCAAATTCACAATACTGAATCCTCTTTGGTGCTCCTTATTTAAGAATCCTATCTCTGCTTGTCACTAGGAACCAAATGAAAGCCCTCTCCCCTTGTGGCTGGGGAAGGCTGAGTATTAGTGCAATGGGCTAATCATGTAATTAAAAGAAGCTACATAGGACTTTATTCTGAGAACCCAAAATTAGTTGTTTCCTTTACTAGGTGTGCCCCCCTCAATAAAAAATTTTAGAGAAAAGACAACTCAAGCACTTAATCTTTAAAGAAAAACAAATGGTCTTAAGGACTCAAAAATGTCTCAAATTTTCAGATATCAGAAATAGAAAAAACAAAAGGAATTAATCATGTTTGAATGGAGAAAATACCTCCAGCACTTGAATGGCAGCTGAAACAGCATCTATACATCCATCAGACCCCTGAGAATCAAAAAGAAAGAAACGAAAAGAACTGATTCAATGATGGATTTCGATCAAGATTTTATAATATAAAAAGGAAAGGTTAGAGATATTCGTGGAAAGAAAGAAAGAAGATTTTACCTGACGAAGAACTGTAGCAGCAGCAAGGCAAGCTCGTTTCATTACTGCTCTGAGTGCTTTCTCGTTCGAAGGAGAGTGAAAACCTGCACCTACATGAACTGCAACGAAGAATCTAGGGTTTTCCCTATCTCCCTTCTTGGTCACGGGAAGGCTTAGTTGGCTTGGGAGTCTTAGGACTCAATTACCTCAGTCAATTTCTTAGTAAAAAACTAGGGTTGCTGTCTAAGGATTTTGCTATTTCACCACCGGTGTTGGTAACACCGGACCGTGGGGCCTACATTTTTGCACTTCAAGAGCTGAAATTTTGTGAGATTGTTCTCCTCATCATGTACATGATCTGCATAGTGAGGAGAATAACCTCACAAAATTTCAGTTCTAGAAGTGTAGCCATGTGGGCCTCATAGTCCGGTGTTACCATTGGTAACACCGAAACTGGTGTTCAAATAGTAGGATCTTGCTGTTAAAGGTAACCATTTTGGATTAAGGTTCCGTTTCACCTGTTAAAAGGGGCAACTCCAAAACGTTCAAAATGGATATGAAGGAGCCATAGTTAGTAATTCGGTATTCGGTAAAAGTTCGGTTCGGGAATAAATCATGTATTATTCGAATTTATGATCGAAAAGTTCTTTTAAAAATCGCGTATTAAATTAAAATACAAGATAAAGTATCTTTCTTATTAACGGTCAAAGCTAGACACAGTCAATAGTCAACGTTTGAAAACGAATGAGTAATTTTTGAAGAAATGATCGTCTCTACACATAATTAGGGGTGCTCATCGGTAAGTGACCACCTATTTAGGTCCATCCACAACCGATCCAATATTGGTCGGTTATTATAAACTCACATCCAATCCAATCCAACTTCTAATTGGATCGGTTTTCCATCCAATCCAATTGAGATCGGTTTGGATTGGATTGGATAGTCGATTATTTGCGATAAAAATTAATTGTTAATCATTTTTTTTTCTTATTTTTCAAACTCAACTCATCGATGTAAATTGTAAAATATAAAAAATTGATGATGATAATGAGGGAATGGGGCCATTAATTTTCACCATTAAACGTGATGCAAGTCATGAATCAAAAAAAAACTCATGAATCAAGATTCAAACGAACTTTTTCCGATCAGATAGCAATCCCTCCTTTTGACCAAATTCACAAAGGAGATATAATGCACTTGAGCACATGGATGAAGCACAGCTGCAGCAACCACCGCCATCACCGTCAAACCCAGCACCGCACCACCTCACCGCCAAGAATAAAGATAGACTGACAGAATAAGGGAGAGAGATGAGAGGGAAAATCTGAGAAAAGAGAGCATCAGAGAAAGGGGAAAGAGGGAGAGAGAAATGGGAAAGAGAGGAAAGAGGGAATGTAACACCATGAAAGTTTTTGTGTGGACCTTGAAGAACCCATGGGATGGGCCCATGATTTTGTGCACACCCAATGTGGGGTGGCAAGTGTGAAAAGAGCATGGCAACTGAAGCCATGCACGTGAAAGGAAGTAATGCCATACGTGACTTCGTGTGATGAGTGAGAAGTTGATGGATTGATTCTAACCCTAAATTAAACTAGTACCTCATGTATAAGATGAGAAGAAGAGTGGTGCAAAAATACTTTTGCGAGCATAAATATATAATAGCTATACAACGCATACAACGTATATTTTTATGTGAGACCTTGCATGCATGCATGCACGTGCAAAATGGCACGTACACACTAGGGGCACATATGTGTGTATACAAGGATATGTAGGTGTATGTATATATATATAAGTAATATTATTATTATTATGTAAATGACTCATGCAAGATATATGTATATTATGAGGGTACACATGAATTAATTAAATGGATTGCATGCAAGTGGGGTACGTATAGGTGGGACGTACGTATATATATCTATATATATGTATATAGTGAATGTAGAAACCGTGTGGACCACCCATGGTAGAAAACGTGTGTAACCTAGAGAGAAATAACTAAGTCTTGGGGATTCTTTCCCTAAAAAATTAGTTACCTATTAGCTAAACCTTCTCACTTAGGTATTAGAGTTTATCATAAAGTTATAATAATATGAACCCTTGGATGGTACAAGTTGTAATGCCCCGCCCTCACCTTTCGGGTCTGCAGCCCTTACTCGATGAGAACTAGGCATTTCCGGCGGAACCATTAACAACCTGTAGCTCTAGGGTGAGCGCAGTTCACCAAGCTAACAAGAAGCTTGCACTCATATTCACAACACAAGTACAATAAAGCTGANGAACCTTATAGCTTGTAGGAGTAGTTTTCTTATCAAAAAGAATTTTAAATCTCTATCTTTAGTCAAAGAAAATATTTAGGGAAGTGATAGGAGTTTTAGGAATTCATAGAGATAGAGAAAATCTAGGGAGAGAGGGAGAGATCGGCTATACTAGGGCCGATCCCTCTAAGTCTCTCTACTTTTGGAGAATCGAACACAAAAAAAAGGGAGAAAACTGCAGCAGCCCTACGGCCTGGTTGGTATTTTCTTCTTCAAAGACTTAGAGAAACTTCAAGGCTCTAAAGCTTAGAGAAAGGAGAAGAAGCTAGGGAATCAACCGTCACCAAGTTGCACGATAAAGGTAGGAGAAACGTGGGTAGTTTGTGAGTATAAACTTATTTGTTTCTACTTGATTTGAAGTTGAATATATGTTCATGAAGGGCTATTTTCCATGAACTATATATATATGTATTACATGTGTTGATATATATTTCATGATGTTTAAATCCCATAAAAGATAATGAAGAAAACATTCATCTAATAAGAGATATTGAGAAGTGATGCATGCCTTGATGGGTTATTCTAAGTCATGTCCTCCAAGGTGAGGGATTCCTGCAGAAGATCGTACGATGTACGATGGAAAGAGAAACCTAATGACTTAAATAAGAAAGCGAACCATTTTTTCGGTATGAAATCTTCGGTAACGTTGATGTTATTATTTTGATTTGTTACTGTTCAATATATGAATTATATATATTTGTTATGATATTGTACTGTGTTAGATGAATTATGAATCCCTACTGAGCATTGGCTCACCCCATTCGATTCATCTTTCACAGATTAGTGAAAGGGATACGTAGAAACGCGAGTTGCGGCGTACTTGTGAGGAAGAAGACTAGGTAGGTCTTCCATGAACATTATTTTTAGTTGTTTATTACTTGAATAAGTTTGGAAAGGTTACTTGGACAAGATGGGACGTTTTTATGTTAATTTGGGTCTATTTCAGTTTTTAGACAGCAGGCTGGATTCTCTGACCAGCAGTTGGTATTTGGAATATAATTACTATTTCGTTTACGGGATTTAATTTTTGGTTATATCTCTGGATTCATTAGATCCAGTAGAAGTTGCACTAAAAATTTAATGATTTTAGAATAAGGTTACATTTTGTTTGTATATTTTAAAATCTGATGCTTGCGTACTGAAAGTTGACATCAATTTTACTTGTGCTGGGTTGCGCTTGGTTTCTGGAAGAATTTCTTGAGAATTAGACTTTGGCCAAAACATGAAAGATGTGCGTCTCTGAGCTAGTTTCAGAGGGTTCTTAGGGAACATGATTCTGACACCCAGAGCGTAAACCACAAATTTTTAACTAAATATCATATAGAATTTATCAACTGCATGAGGTCTAATCAACGTGTTATTATATGTATGTTTTTCTGACTTAAAATTATTATAAAAATATTGTGAGAATGTAGACACATTTTTTAATAAAACCCTAGAAGGTACTACTATTTTGAATACTTATTACATAACGTGGCATCCGACAAAATTTAAGCTCTCTGATGGCATGTCTTAAGAGATAAAAAGGCATAAGGCTTGTGAACCCTAGAACCCTAGTTAGACCCAATGACTTGCGTGGGCCTACAGTCAGGCCTAACTATATTAATTTATGTTTTGAAAACCCTAATTTAGATGTGGGCCCTATTTGTCTTATTTGACTAAGACCCAAACCCAGTTTTGTTAGGCCTGAACTGACCAAGCCCAAAAGAGATGGACTAAAATGTATTTCAAAACCCGCATAATTAATATTCTAGGCTCTGGATATTTACACCCAAGTGTGGTGTAAGTACACCCAATGTTCGGGATGTTACAGAGAAGATAGCTTCAGTCGACTATCTGAGAGAGAAAAAAATAAGGTAGAGAGAGGGCAAGGAGAGAGGGCAAGGAGAGAGGGCAAGAGAGAAAAGAAAGAGATCGATTGATGATCCCTAGCGCCAGCACTGTCTCCGCCACAACCACCACTACCAGGCTAGCGGCCATAACCACCACCACCTCCTTCACGACGATCACCACCATAGCCGCTGTCGCCATCTATGTCGGTTTAAAGAAACCTTAAAAAAAGAGATAAGAAAAGGTGTAAGGAAATAGGGGATAAGAACAAAATCCACCTCTAAACAGAGCACTTATTAGGGTATGTGATTGAGTGGGTCGATTTTTTATTTTTTTTATATTTGATAATCGGTTGGATCGGTTAAGCTCGGTTATATGACGAGTCAATCCAGTAACCAATCCAATTGATCGGTTTTAATGGAGTATCAACCGATCCTATCTAACTACCTAATTAGATCGGTTAATATCAAGTCGGTTCGGTTTGGATTGGTTTGGATCGGTCGGTTTGGTCTATTTTTGGGCAGCCCTACTCATAATAATGATATAAAGCCTACATTTATTTAGTCCCACATTGGTCAGTGCAGACAAATCTAATAAGAAAGACTCCTTATAAAGCCAATACGTGTGAAATCTAGAAAGAACCGTCTATTTAAAGAGTTCGGTTCGGATTTGCGACTAAAACGCGTAATATTCGGGATTGCTAAAAAATGAGCTTGTACTGCAAAAATTCGTTTGGTTCGTGAATCATTCGTGAACTTACTATGGGAGGAGCTTCAAGTAAAATAAAAAACACAATATCGGGCTAAAAACCCTTTTTTCCAATGATTTTACTCAGAGCATGCCTACTTTTTATTTTGTAATTCCAATCCTAACTTTTTAGCATTTTATAGACACGGTGTTTAGTTCATTTTTTTTAAACTATAAGGTTTAGTACCTAAACTACCCCACCCTTGCTAAAAGCGTGGACTTCTAAAAACATCTCTAATATAAATGTGCTCTACTTCTTATGTCGCATGACTCTCAAGACATCGTCTTGAGACTTGCTTCCTACGTGGCGAAAAATCTCCTCAATTTATGTTGAAGAGAAAAAGGCATCTCTTAGAGCACAGCCAATGGAAACCCCTAAACCCACCAAATTTCTCAGAGGATTTAGGGTATAAGGGTAGGGCAGGGCCAGTAGAGTTGGGCAAAATCTCGCAGAAGATTTCCGCGATCCCAATTTTTTAAGAATTCTCGCGCAACATTTTCACGGTTCCATTTTTTTGGATTTTTTTTATTTCTCATGGGAGATTTTAGCGATCTCTTTTTTTAGGATTTTTTTAAGGATTTTTCTAGTGGATAACTTTTGATTGGTCATGATTTCTCACTCAATAAAAATATACTGTAATCGCACAGTTGTCTTTGCAAACATCTGCAAATACGAGTCGACCACAAGGGTAAAAGAACGAATAAATTTAATTAAATTAAGGTCTAGATGAAATAAGGTTTCAGATTGGTTTAGGAATGCTCAAAATAACTAAATATGACAAAAAATTACTGTACTTATGAGAAAAATTAGGATTTCAGATTCTACTAATTATATGCATACCATTAATCTAAACCTCTCTTTAATCTCTCTTCAAATATAACTCAAACCTAAAAAAAATAAATTAATGTCATGGCGGGTTCGGAAAGTATTCTCATTAAAATTCTGTCTAGAATAACAAAAAATGATATGATTCTCTTCACTTTTAAAAGCAACAACTCTAATAATTAATTGTCAAAGCTAAGTATATAATATTAAAACAAAGGTTCAGCATATTATATCAAATCTAAGCACAATTAATAAAGTTGTGTGTACTAATTTTATTAAAAAGCAAAAGTGTAGCAAATAAATATTACAAGAAGATGAATCATTTTTTGCTAAAAATTATTATTAAGAGAGATTAAGATTGAAATTAAATATCATGGTATTCACATAACTAGCTTCATCTTAAATCCTAGAGAGGAAGTTAGCTATCCGTTGACATAGAGAATTGTATCAGTTCGGACGTAAAACAATTTTATCTAAATGTTGAGAATTGCTGAATTTGATGCATTACACCTATTTCAATCCCATTCCCTACTAGAAACATACAAAATAATCAAATGATATATGATGTATAATGTAAGATGTAAGTATTTAAGGAATTGAAGAACACTTTCCTTGTTCTACCAGACAACAGAATATAAATGTTCACCAGGTAGAAAGCTTCACCACATCCATATGCTTTATAACTGTTATATATAATTTAACATCTTCTTTCTCGATGATTAGATTTCATTTCTTCTTTCATCTAGAAGAAAATATACTCTTTTTAGAAAAACAACATAAAATTTTTCTCATTTCTCTTCAATATATAACCTTTTTTTTTGGAAATTTGTACGTGTTAATCCTTGGCAAAAAGCCTTCATAAGTTTGTACTTGATAATCATATATTAGCTAGCTTTAGGGATTTAGCTAGAAACCTCGGTTTTTGTTTAGTATAAAGCCTAGAAAACCGTTAGGCTAGTTTTTCTTGAGGTAAAGCTTAGAAATTCCTGCTTTTAGGGATAAAAAGCCTAAACCTGCTTTTAGGATAAAGTACGAAACCCTCGAACTTTTTAGGTGTAAAGCAAAAAACCATGAACTCTTGGGTGCAAGCTCTAAACCTGTCAGTGTGTTTGGGATGGACAACTGAAACAACCTTAAGCTATCTTTTGGGATATACGCTAGAAACCATGCCAGTTTATGTGAAAAACCAAAAATCCATCAAGATAATGAGGCAGTATCCTAGAAACCAGGTTCCAGCTTTAGGGATGTTGTAAGCAAAATATCTTGTTCGGAAGATATTGATTATGCTATTTTTTTGTATTTATCGTTTATATATAGTGTATGTGTAGGCTTTTTTGTTATGGGATAGCCAGTAAACGACCTTTTATATGGTCACTTTTTTTTTGTTGAAGTCTACTAGCAAACAGATACTTATATTGGAAAGATCTTCGTACAATTTTAACAAAGTTCGGAGTTATGTAGTTTCTAACTTTTGCTGTCATAGATCGCCTTTATACTTTTGCAGTTCCAGTTTCTGAAAACTTGAATTTTTTCTCACTTGTCTTTTGTATATTTGCTGGATATATTTATGAGAGCGCCTAGCTGTAGCAATTTATTCTGACCCCTTTCTTCAAGATCTACCCTACTGACTGCAGTTATTTTTATGTTTGTTGATGTCATCCTGAAAACTGTTCTTGTCGATTTAGATGATCATGTTGGCATGTTTGTTCAATTTCTTCTATCTTCTACGTGCTTGCTAAAACGCTCTAATTTGTTCATTATTCATCTAGGTTGTTAGCATCTTCTATACCTCTTGTGTCCATCTATCTGCTTTTTTGAAATTTCCACTATTTTTCTAGCTTGCTGGTTGTATTCTGTCTTCTAAATAGCAGTGTCTTTGCCCTAGTTTTTCCTTTAGAATCTTTGTTCAGTTCCTTAGTTCCAATTTCCAATCACTATGATGCCTATTTTCCAGCTCTTTCCAAACTTATTTGAATCGCGACTTGAGATTGGCCAAATTTAACATCTCAAAATATTCTGTCTCTAGTTTTGTGCTCCTCTGTATTCTGTAATTCTTCTGAATTCTATGCAATTTGTACTACTTCTTCTCTCCGACGCGTCACCATGATTGTCGGTAGGTCTATTTATAGACTTTCAAACCCTTTTAAAAGCTCTTGCTAGCTATATGCCAGCTGTCATCTGTAATGATAATGACAACTGTTATCTAATTGTCTTACATGCACTTTACCTGTGATTTAGTATATAACTGTCCATATCACACTACTTTATTATATATATGCCATCACACTTTTTCTTGAATGCTTTGCTTCTTTTAGATAGAACAGAGTCGTTGATCTTTCTTCTGGACGATTACAATTATCTGCTACGCTCTTCTTGGTTTCTTTCATAACTCTTCACTGCTCACCATCTCTCTTCTAGAAGATAGCTGAACCTTGCTTCTTACTTTCTCTAAATATTGACCTCCATAATCAACATGCCTATGGATGAAATTTCTTCTCTTCACTGTGGTTAGGTCCTTAAGAAATTTAGTATAGGAAGGTATCTGCTTAATGGCATCTAAAAAGGGAATGTTGATCTGGACATTCTTAAAGACTTCTAGGATTCCCTCTATATTTTTGTTCTTCCTATTATCCTGAAGACATTAAGGGAAGGGTGCCTTAGGTACAAAAGATCATCATCTATGAGTACCCTTTCCCTTTTCTTACTCAATTAGGTTCTCTATCTTTTTCTGAACTATTCTCTCTATGACCTTCTCGGATTCACTCGGTTCAGGTGTTACATGAAGTTGGACCCTATTATCAAATTGCTTGTCAGACCGTAAGGTGAGAATGGACTGGACTTTATTCTGATGCTCACCAGAACTACTACCGACTTGACGTTGCCCTCGAGGCACATAATTAGCTCCGATTTGTGCTTTAGGGTTTGAAACTGTTTGACTAGGAAACTGTCATTTCTCTTTACCTCCAAGCATAAAAGCTAATTGTTCTATTTGCACCTTTATCTTAGAAATAGCCCTATAATAGTTCTGGTTTGTCTCTATTTGACTTTGCATGAATGCTTGAAGGGTGTCCTCTAGAGATGGTTTTCTCTGATTGGGTGGCACATAGGGAGGTACTGGTGTAGTCACAGAAGTTCTAGAGTATTGCTGTTGAAGAGCATTCTCAGTAAACTCTTGTGGTTGCTTCTAAAAAAACTTAGGACTATTTCTCCAACCAGGGTTATATGTGTTACTGAAGGGATCATTGTTAGGACTATTTCTCCAACCAGGATTATATGTGTTACTGAAGGGATCATTGTTAGGATTTTGCTTACGGTAGGAATTAAAAGCATTGACTTGTTCAGCCTTGGCAACAGCTAAACCGAGACAATTCTCAACTAAGTTGCTATAAGCCTCACACAATACTCAAAGGGGGGTTTCTACAAACCTAACACTCTCAGAATAGCTGGATCCATTTTGGGATTCTAAGACTTCTAGACGCCTAATTATTGTATAGCTAGTTTAGCCTCAGTATCGACATTAGTGTCTAATAGGTGAATACCTCCTATAGAGTAGAACTTCTACTTGGTTCAGGTTCTCTTATGGAATCCCATTGTCTCGCTTTCTTAGCAAGTTTAAAAAATAAATCATAGCATTCATCGGGGTCTTTCAAGGTGAAATCCCCTCCGCTTATTATTTCTTCTTGAATGCGAGACTCAGTATATAAACCTTCATAGAGAATATGTCCTAAATGTGATTTCGGAAATCCATAGTGGGGACACTGGTACTGCTAGTAACGAAACCTTTCAATGTAACTGTAAAGGTTTTCACCAACTTTTTGTTTTAAAGTTTGTATATTGTGATGGACAGTTGTCGTCTTGTGCTGTGTCTAGTCTTTGGCCCTTTCTTTGAGAGAGAATGGAAACAAACAAAGTTTTATGGCTTCATCAGGGACATCAGGGTAATTCAATGTTTCACATATCTCTTCGAAATGCCTAATATAGAAATAAGGATTTTCATTCTCAATACCTTTAAATTCGGGGAGCTCTTTTAGGGTTCCTGGATGGATCTTGATTCTTGAATTTACCATTAATATGTGGTATTATTATGGGATAATTTAGTTTACCCCTCCAGAATAATTGGCCAATCGGACTTACCCCCCTCAAAGATCAGATATTGAACTTACCCCCTCAAACTCACGGTTTCCGTGATTCTGCCGTTAGAAGGCTCACGTGCGTCTCACACGCTCCATTTTTTGAGGAGGGTAAGTCCGATTATCTAAAAAAAAATGGTACAGAGTAGAAATTAACCCTGAGAGAGAAACCAAAATAGAGAGATGGGTGATGGTGTTTTAGAACCATTGTGGAAGAAAAAGGTTTATCCCCTTCTTAGTTTTTTGACATTTGCTGCTCTTCTTTACCTAAACTTCAGTGACAAGTTTAGATTTCTGATCGTATGGATGCCTAAGATGAACTTCGTCAGTACAAATTCCACTCGTTTCGTCATCACTAGTGATGGTGGGGAGGAATCACCATTGTTTGTCGAACTTGGGCTTTAAGTGATGGAAATAGTTCAAATTCTCTTCAAATCTCACCTGGTGTCTTTGATGAGAGGGTCTTTCAGGTTCGTCCTTGTAAATTAGAACAATTGGTTAATATTTTTAACTTTTTTATGTGGTCAATTATAGTGAAGTTCTCTTAAATTTTAAAGCTTTTGTCTAGATTTAATTAATTCATTGATGTCATTGGAAAGAACCCAATACAGAGAAGGAAGAGCAGTAGAGCTCATTCTCTGAAAATTTATGATGAATTTGAGGATGGAGAAGATGAAGTGGTGGTGAAGGAGTAGAAGTAATTAAGAATTCTGATAAAAAAGTAATTAAGAATTCTGATTAATCAAATCCTTAAACACCAACATCCATATCTCCATTCTAGTTCCTCTCTCAAGGTTAATTTCTACTCTGCACCATTTTTTTGGGATAATTTAGTTTACCCCCCAGAATAATTGGCTAATCGGACTTACCCCCCTAAAAAATGGAGCGTGCGAGACGCACGTGTGCCTTCTAACGGTAGAATCATGGAAACCGTTAGTTTGAGGGGGTAAGTTCAATATCTGATCTTTGAGGGGGGTAAGTCCAATTGGCCAATTATTCTAGGGGGGTAAACTAAATTAACCCTATTATTATTCCTAAAGTTGCGTTACCCTAAAGGAGTACATATAATCTCGCAGAGTTCGAGCATTAGGATCCATAAATGCTCCGTTCTCGGCATTTGCTTCATTGTCAATACCATTGAATCCAGCAATATCAAAGAAGAGGAAAAATTTACCAACGAAAGTCGATGGAAGGGGACTTAGATCAAAGAGATCGTTACGTTCAAAATATTTTCCAATTCGTCTCCAAGGACGCATGCACAATCACCGTTGACACACCAAACAAACCTAGCTTTCTAGCAATCAATGCAGGATGACATACCTAAAATTGAGCGCAAGATACTTGAAAAATATTTGTTGGAGTCTTTTCTTGCTTTTCTAGACTAGATCATATTCCTTTTAAAAGGCAATCTCCATTTGCTAACCTAGCAAATCCTTCAAAGCAGTCGATTAGGTGAGTTCTGTAAGCTTGAAGAAGCTTTTGACCTTTCTCTTTCTCAGAGCGTCTTTTTTTAGGAACTTCCTTGATCACTAGCTTTCCAGAGTATGTTAAGTAACAATGAAGTTGTTTTTCCCTTAAAGGATTTCCCTAAGAGCTCGAAACCCTAGGGGTCTTCTTGCTAGTCTGAATTTTAGGTTTATGATTGCATTGAGTTATGATTTTTCTGGTCGGGCACAAGAAATCTAGTGTTGAAATCCAGATTATTTTTTTTGTTTAGGTCTGGTGTGCCCTTTGCTAAGAAAAATAGTAAAATATTTTCAATTCACAAACAATTATGCACACAAAGGCATCCAGAAATACTGTGGATAGGGGATTCACAAGTTGATCGAAGATACTTACTGCCCGTTCAAGATGGAGGTTGATCGAGTTGAGTCGACCCAGGCCACTGAATTTCAAGATCTTGTGTACGAACCTGAGGGGTCGAAAACAATTACAGAAAAGGGGTCTTTTCCCAAAATTTTAAAATCTTAAGCAGCAACCCAATAGAAATTAGGTTTCCAGAATTACCGTGATGAAATCCGCAGATTGTGGCCTAATAACTAGTTTTGAACTAATCTTTTTGCAACCCTTCTCTGCCATGTTTCTCCTTCCCTGTGTTACAAATTGTGCTCTTTTTAAAAGAGTCAAAACTTATGTTTTACAAGCTTAAAGTCCTAAATATAATGTTCTAAAAAAAATTAAAATTAAAAAAATAAAACAAAGAAAATTGTTTGGTCTTGCTCTTTAATTCTTTTTCTACTTCAACCATCACTCCAAAAACAACAATACCAATCGTAAAATCTAATAGAAATAAAATTATTTTTTATGTTTTTATAATAAATAAAAAATTTAATCTAAACTAGAGATACCATAATTAAACTAAAAATACTTGTTACCGTAATCTCCGACAATGGTGCCAATTGATTGATCGTGATTTCTCACTCAATAAAAATATACCCGAATTGCACGGTTGTCATTGCAAACAATGGCAAATACAGGTCGATCCAGAAGGATTAAGGAATGAATAAATTTAATTAAATTAAGGGCTAGATGAAATATGGTTTCAGATTGATTTAGGAATGCTCAAAATAACTAAAAATGCCAAAAACTTTCTATAATTATAAGAAAAACTAGGATTTTAGATTCCTCTAATTATATGCATACCATTAATTTAAACCTCTCTCTTTAATCTTTCTTTAAATATAACTCAAACCAAAAAAAAAATTAATGCCATGGGTTCGAAAAGTATTTTAAAAAAAAATTCTGTCTAGAATAACCAAAATATGATATGATTCTCTTCACTTTTAAAAATAACAACTCTAATAATTAATTGTCAAAGCTAAGCATATAATATCAAAATAAAGGTTAAGCATATTATATGAAATCTAAGCACAATTAATAAATGTATGTGTACTAATTTCATTAAAAATCAAAAGTGTAGCAGATAAATACTACGAGAAGATTAATCGTTTTTGCCAAAAATTATTATTAAGAGAGATTAAGATTAAAATTAAATATCATGATATGCACATAACTAGCTTCATCTTAAATCCTAGAAAGGAAGTTAGCTATCCGTTGACATAAAAATGAAGATAAATTGAATAAACATCATTTCATTAATTAAGAAGGACAACTTACAAGAATGAAAAAGTGATACACTGTTGTCTTCTTAAAAGCTCTCCAACTCTACTGGTCTCCTTCTTTCTTCCTTAATTACAAAACAACAATAATAAACTCCAAAATCTCACCATATACAATGACTAGCTCTCACTCTCTCTGCCTCCTTCCAACATTCGACCACCCCTCTTATATAGAGCTCAAATCTTCCATCTCTCAATCAATCAAATCCCCTTTTCTTTTATGTATCCAATGTATTTAATTTGAAAAAGATCTTACATAATTTAAATAGAAAGTCTTGTAATAAAAAATTGGTGAAGATGGAAAGATTATTTAACAGACTTCAACAATTTAAGAAAGAGTATGTGTCAATATTTGGTGAGTAAATGAATTTGTGGGTTCCACATAGTTGGTACGGCTAGATATGGAATGGTTTGATTGGTTTCTACACTCAAATTAGGCTAATTGATTGAGAGAGAGGATTTAATTTCAAAAGCAAAGATTTGCATGGATGACATCATATGAGGTCACCGAAATTACTTTCTTTCTATTTCTTTTCTTGAATTTGAATTCACGTGATCCTTCTCCAAGCATTAATTCAACTTGTCAAAACCCGTTATACCTTGCTTAGCTCACACATACACGACTATGTACCATGTGGTGGCCCGATAGAATATTGTGGGTGTTGTTATCAACTTCAACGATCTTGACCAATTCTACCCTGTTCATTGATTTGTGTTAGTTCTCAAGTACCACAATATTATCTAAATGATCTGAATTGCTGAATTTGATGCATTACACCCATTTCAATCCCAGTCCCTACAAGAAATATACTATTAGATCCATAGGTTCCCTCTTTGGGTTTGTCAATTTACGTGTCAAATAAAACTCAATAGGTCTATGTAACTTGAGTTAGAGTTAGCATGTTGTTTCCATGATCTGATCATTGAAGATTGAAGAAGAAGGAGATTCGACTTGCAAAGAAGCTCAAACTCAACACCACTAGAATACATCTTAGGATGGTAAGTGACTTAGATACCTAGTATCATCATAGGTGGTTAGTTTTATATAAGACCATAAGTAAGTTGTCCTACTTAAAATGGAAGTTTTCAAGGTATTTTTAACACTTAGAAGCTTTTATAGATTGGTTGATTTCGATATCATCCTTTTGATTTCAAAACCAATGCTTTGTGTGAAAACAAGAAGCTTTGCTTCTGATATCAAATGTTTGATTTCAAAATGGAAAGCAAAGTCAGTTGACAGACTACTTTGATTTCGATACCATCATTGTTGCTTTCGAAATGAGTTCATTCATAGTTTTGAAAAAACAGATGAGCTTCCTTTTGGTAGGAACATGTTGGTTTCGAAACTAACAGGCCAGTCTAAAGAACAAACAAGCTTATTTTCGATAGGGATTTTGTTACTTTCGAAAGAACCTCCAACTAGGGNACATAAAATTAGATTTTGTTTATAGTAGGGATCCCACCTACCTCAATTTGATGCCAAAATCTTATCACCTACTTGATTTATTACTTCCGGATGTGATGATCGATGATGTAAATCCTTGATTTCTCAATGAGTTTGATGATAATAATAGTAACTATTATAGATTTAATGAAAGAGGATGTAGATGAAGAGGTATGTTATAGAGAGTAAAGAAAAATATGTATATTGGAGAGAGTAATGAGAGGTGTAACAAGGGTGTAAACATAAAATAAAAGAGGAGATTTTGTGTTTTGAAGAAGGAAATAAGGGGGGGTTTATATAGGAAAATTTTGAGATTTTTTATTATTATTATTATTTTAATATTTAATTTTTTAATATAAAAAATATTTTTTATTCTTGTTAGTGGACTGCTACAGTAGCCGCCGGCTACTGTAGCGCAGCCCACGTTTTTTTGTATTAAAATATTATTTTTTTTATTTTTTTAATTAATTAATTAAATTTTTTTTTTGACTTTGGTGAGTCAAGTTGAGTCGTGTCCAACGCTTCAATCGTGGAACCTATTAGGTGTTAAAATAATTAAGTCTAAGATTAAATAATGAGTTTTTGTTCGGTGCATAATTTGAAGAATCGAACCGTATGAATGGATAGATCTCGAAAAGTTATTCAATTTTGACTACTCACACGCGAAAATCAGATACTAAATGATCCCAAATCAAGGTCCGGAACACGATTTGGATTGGTACCGAAGGTACCCGCGATTTTGACTTTGATTTTGACCAATTAAACTTTATCAAATTGTGTATATATACTATATATATGTATGAGTGATGTATTTAAGAGTAACTTTATAAGTTATCCCTTGTATACACTTAATTTGTATGTATGTGCATACACCTTAGTATAACCTATATAGTTATTTATTTTTTTTAATTTTAAAGTTTTTTTTTAGCCTTCTTTCCACCGCCCATTAGTCTTATAAGAGAGAGAGAGAAACGGTGAGAAGGAAAAGAAGGAGAGGGAAAGAAGAAGAAAGAGAGAGAGAAGGAGAGAAGGAGAGAGAGAGAGAAAGAGAGAGAGATGAAGAAGAAGATGATGATGATGGTCCGATGGAAATCGTAGGGACCATTTAATTTATTGACTGAGGTATAATTTGAAACCCTAGCTTTTCATTTTATTTTTAATTAGATATTTTATGTTGTTAATCTTAGTTTTCAATTTTAGGGTTGATTTTGTTAATAGTTTAAGGTTTGATTAGACCTTTCAAACCCTTAATTGATGAAATTGATAATTGGGAAGGTTGATTTTGACCCAAATTTATTGTTTTAGGTTAGATTGTAGATTCGGAGGTCTAAATGAATTGAAGAGGATATTTAGGGCAAATTAGGTTTATAATCCTAAAGTCCTTATTTGATTTGATAAGGACCTAGTTTGGGAGTTATTTGAAGAACTTGAGATTGATTTTGATTTTGTGGTTAATTCTAGTGGATTGAAATTGTTAGTGGTGGCAAATTCAAAAATCGAATTTTAGGTTCAATAATTTTGAGGTATTTGGTTTCCTCTTATTAATGTTAAAAGAGGATGACTAAAGGGAC
>MVGT01000130.1:2349-12870 GCA_002174775.1 Macleaya cordata
GAATCTGAATCTTGGATTTGCCAGAAGATAATGATCCAGTGCTGCTCAGGTTCTGATCCAGTGTTTCTCAGGCTCTTAGAAAAACTCCAAAAATATTTAAAATTCTGCAGCTTCTAAGGTTTGAACTCAGGACCTATCACGTGAACAACTAGCTCTTAAGCCATCTTTGCCAACCGCCTCTTGTGTTGTAAAGTGACCCAATTTCTCTTCCTTCGGCTGATTCACATGCTTTTTGACTCATTTTGTGGACTTCCAAACTTAATCCCTATAAAAATATAAAATGATCACAATTAGCTTTTTTTTAACAATTCTAAGGCTTAGTAAAATATTTTTTAAGGGTCAAATGTTACAGTTTTGAGTGCTTACATGAAAAAATGATAATAACCCTTGTATATATATATACCTTTGTTGTATTTCTATACACATAGGTACCTAGGTTTTTACATGAAAAGATGATAATAACCCTTGTGCCCTTAACATGGGGTCCACATAAACTCTTATATATATATATACACACAAGCATATATTTTTTTTGTAGTAGTAATTTTTAATTGGGTAGGAATTGTCTCACCTTCCTTCCTTGATATTGTCACCATCCAAGTGTACATATCATTTCATTTCATTAAATGTATATTATTTCTACCAACTTGCACAAATTAAATTATGCATGCATGCAAACATGTACATAAGCAAGGGACTCGTTAATTCCACCCTATAGCATCCACTAATGGACTTTCACTCCTATCCAAGCCTTGTTAGTTCACTAACAAGGTCCACTTGGACCGGTGGACTTAGGCCCACCCCGGTCTAGTCTAGACAAAAAAAATGGAAAAGAAATTCTCGGGTGTTAGAGTCAACCAGGAATTTCTTCAGCCATACTGCTTCCTTTGCTGCTTCACTAGCTGCTACGTACTCAGCTTCTGTGGTGGAGTCAGCAATATATTTTTATTTGATGCTCCTCCATACTAAAACACCACCTACTAGAGTGAACACATATCCTGATGTAGATATACTCTCATCAGCGTCTGCCTAAAAATTTGAATCAGTATAACTGATTGGTACTAGATCATCTCTACCGTACACCAGCACATACTCTTTGGTTCTCCAAAGATACTTCAAAATGTGCTTAACCGCTATCCAATGTGGATTGCCTGGGTTGGATAAATACTTACTAACCATTCCTACTACAAAAAAAATATCTGGTCTTGTACATAACATAGCATAAATGAGACTACCTATAGTTGAGGCATAGGGTACCTTCTCCATAACTTCTACCTCATCATATTTCTTAGGACACTGATCCTTAGAAAGGTGAATTCCATGTCTTAAAGATAATATTCCTTTCTTGGAGTTCTGCGTGTAAAACCTTTCTAGTATTTTGTCTATGTAGGTTACTTGAGATAATCCTATCAACCTAGACTTCTGATTTCTCAAAAGTTTGATGCCTAGGATGTAACTGGATTCTCCCAAGTCCTTCTTACTAAAGTGATTAGGTAACCAAATTTTGACTAAGGATAATGCTCCTATATCATTCCCAGTGATTAGGATGTCATTAACATACAATACCAAAAATATCACTTTTTCCTTCCTTATCCCTTTATAAACACAAGCTGCATAAGGATGTTGATCAAAACCAAGGGACTTAATTGCCTGATCAAATCTGATGTTCCAACTTCGACATGCTTGTTTAAGTCCCTATATAAACTTTTGCTACTTGCATACCATATGCTTTTGACCTTCTGCTAAAAAACCATCTGGCTGGAACACATAAGTGTCCTCTTCAAGATTGCCATTCAAGAAGGCAGTCTTGACATCTATTTGCCAAATCTCACAAGCATAATAAGCGGCAATAGATAAAAGTATCCTGATGGACTTAAGCATGGCTACTGGCAAAAAAGTTTTCTCGTAGTCGATACCCTCCTTTTGAGTGTACCCTTTCGCCACTAGTCTTACTTTAAAGGTTTCCACCTTTCTATTTGGTCCTCTTTTTCTCTTAAAAATCCACTTACACCTAATAGGTTTAATATTAGGTGGTGGATTCACATGTTCCCAAACTTGATTGGAATACATAGACTCCATTTCATCTTTCATAGCTTCTTGCTAAAGTCTCGAATTTTTGTTACTAATGGCTTCATAGTTCAAAGGATTCGTGTCCGATTCCTCAAAGACAACTTGGAAAATTTCTCATAATAATACAAATTTTCCATATTTGATTCATGAATTCTCGAATGTGAATGAACATGAATTAACGAGTATGATGTTTGTGAGCTTTCTATCTTTTTATCTTGTTTCCATCTTACTTTAATTTAATTTACGGTTTAATCCCTTTTAGACTAAAGTTTAAAGAAAAATAATGTGAATAAGCTTTTAAATAAAATATTTGGGACTTGAACCCAAATAAGTTTTTGAAGCCCAATGAGTTTCAAACCATAAAAAACTCTAAAATAGACCTAAGATCATTTTTAGTCTAGGGTTGCTTGGTTTAGAAATAAGATGCATTAGACTTAGCGTTATTTGTTGATTTTCAGGGTCGGTCCTGGAATTCACATAAGTAAGTGAAGCTCCTAATCCGATCCCAACTTTGGGTCAAAACATTTTTCTGAAAAATAAGAAAAGAGAAATTAATTATTTTCTAGAAAAATCATGTCATTAGCCTAGCTCATACATTTAGGATCTTAGAATTCCTAAGCAAAGACTAGGGTTTTTAGGTCGATCCTAGGGAGCTTTTAGGCCTGCACTCATGCATTCTTGCATAAGTACACTAGACGCCAGGTCATCATCTTCGTCACACGTGTGACTCACACATGACAAACTTTTTAAGATAAAAAAGAATCAAGTTTTCAAAAATAAAATGATTTTATCGTCATCACGTGCCTGTTTTGCACGTCACTCTTCTGTCACGTACCAGTTTTGCACGTACCCTCTCTTTTGTCACGTGTTGGTTTTGCACGTATTTTCCTTTTTATCACGTGCCTATTTTGCACGTCACTCTTCTGTCATGTGTCAGTTTTGCACGTACTCCCTTTTTGTCACGTGCTCATTTTGCACGTCTATCCTTCATATCGTGCCTGTTTTGCACGTTCGACCCCTATTATGAGCATATTATACGCGTATAGACTCCTGGTCACACTTGCTTATTTTGCACTTTCCCTCTTTGTCATGTGCCTATTTTACATGTATGTTTTTCGTCATATGCCAGTTTCGCACGTACGACTTCTCAGAGCACATGCTGATTATGCGTGTCTGACCCCTCTCCACGTGCCATTTTGCACGTAAGGTCCTCGATGAATATGTCAGTCTTGCACGTGGTACCCTTGTTGCGTACGTGTTTTGTACGCCAGTGCTTTTTGTGGCACATGCTAGTTTTGCGGGTATCGCTTGATTGTTTATGCACCTGCATAGTTATGCACGTGTCACTTTTGTATGCTTGGGTATATATGCGATCGTACATATCGCCTCTTTCGTGCACATGTGTTGTTTTCACACGTATGACTATGCTTTGACGCATCTCTAGAGCATGAAGAGGCGTACCCATTTTATTTTCACCCCAGAACCTTATGTGCATGTCACATAGATCTAGGGGCCCCCCATATTACTTTTATTACCTCCCCATTGTAGTGTAGCTTAGTTTTATCTCGAATTCCCAATGAAAAAAATGGGTCCTGATTCCCTCTAATCAGGTGGAGACTCCATTTGTATATGACTCTTTAGTCATTCCAAACATTACCACTTTTTTGGGTTCACAGACTGGCGACTCCACTGGGGATAGTCGAATCCTACTTGAAAAGTGACTAAGGGCATTTATTGGGAATTTGTAATCTTATACCTCTCGGGCTTTGCACACACACACACACACACACACACACACACACACTTTACGCACCCATTCATCGGCATTGCATCTCCATATTCTGTGTGCTACCATTTTAAGAAAGGAAAACCCGTAGTTACAGTAGGTCTCGTCCTGACTAGATGGCCGTATGGGAATAATGACCGAAACTCTACTCCCTCTGCCCTGTACTAACGACCAGCCTTCGGGTTGCAAGGTATATCTTACCAAGATAACCCAAGCTTACCCGTGTCTAGAGCCTAGTTGAACCCAACATGCATATAGTTGTGATAGAAATAACCTTCAGGGATAACCCAAGGCATTGCATTCATGTCGCACAAGTTTCAAGGCATCGTTCATGGTAGAGATTTTTGTGGTACTAAAAAATAGCTCCCTATATGTTATTTCAGGTAATGTTGGGTACTTAAACAGATCTAATTCAATTATCCATTCCAAAACGTCTCCTACCAAGCTTCTTTAGAAAAGGTAGGCCATCATGCTATCACTCATATGTAACGGCCTCATATTTCCCATGTACATGATTATATGGGCTTTGGCTGATCCAGTCCCATCATACTGTTTCATCTCTGGATACTTCAAACTAGGTGGAAGCTCTTCATCAAGACACTGATACCATAAATCTATGTCATAAATAGTTCCCCCTTCTAAGCACTTCAACCTATGGTGAACATCGATCATGTCTTGGTGACAGGAGATGGCTTTATCTTTGTTCTTTGTATGCCATTCCTCTCATAGCTCGTATTCATCATCAGACAACCATTGTTGAGAGGGTGCATTCTTAACAGGAGGTTTCAGAGGGACATTTATAAACTCATGAACCGAATAGGTCTTTCCAGGTTCCTGATAATGAGTTTGTGCAGTCTTCCTAGTCTTTAAGGTCATTACCAATAATTTGAGCTTTTTCAGCATGATCTAAATTTGGGGGAGGGGGTGTACTCTCCAGATTTTGATTACTGGATGCCACCTTCTCGCCACCATCATCTCGATTGTTGGACCTAAGTCTTCTTTAAGAATCACGACCCAAAATAATTTAGTTGACCAGTCAATGTTAAGTCGAGTCTAGCCCAACACTTTGATCGTGGAATTAATTAATTATTGAAGTAAATAAGCTTAGTGTTAAAAATAATTAAAGTTAAGATAAAATAATGAGATTTTTATCAGAGGGTTATTTGAAGATTCTAAATGTACAATTGGATAGATCTCGAAAAGTTATTGAATTTTGACTACTCACGCGCAAAAATCGGACACCGAATGAGGCCGATTCGAGACCCGGAACGCGATTTTGACCAATACCGAATGTACCCGCGATTTTGACCATGATTTTGACAAAAAATTATTGAGTCAGTGAGTTGTTTAAACTTATAGAGGCCCATTTAATTAGTAAACAATACATGTACTCATTTATGTATGTGTGTATACACATAATTTATATGTATGTTCATATATCAAAGTGTAGCCTATGTTGTTATCTCTTGTTATGAGATTTTGGATTTCTATTTCAAATCCACTGATTGGTAAATGATTAGAAAGAAGAGAAATTGAAAGAAGGAAGTAGAAAACAGTAGGGAGTTAGAGAGTGACGGTGGAGAGAAGGGGAAGAAGAAGGAAAAAGAAAAGAAAGAAAGAAAGAGAAGAAGGGAGATAGGGACGTGGAGAGAGAGAGAAGAGAAGAAGAGGATGAAGAAGATGAAGATGGTGATGATGATGATGATGACGATGATGATGATGACAACGGTCAAGAGAGAAAAAGAGAAACAGTTGGAAAAGAAGATGAAAATGAATTTGGTTCTGTAATTCTACCTAGAAATTCATGAAATAAAGGTAAAATTGGCAACCCCAAAACCTCAATTTATTATTCCTTTTGCTGAAATTGATTTGGAGAGAGTTTGAATTAGTAAAATTTCTCTTATTATATGGATTAATTATTAGGTGTTCTAGGTTAGATAAGATTTAAGGATTGAACTCCTTTTATTTGCCTTAATTATATACAGTAGTTGATTTCTTAGACAGATTCAACTATGGTTTTATTACTAAGTAGATATGTAGTTGATTAAAATCAGTTCAAAAGTCATTATAATTTAGATTATTTGGGTTACGATTTTGAGGAAATAAGATTACTTATAAGTGTAATTAATTCAATAGAATTCCATAACCCTCAAAGTTAATGTAGTTATAGCAAATTCACATTTGTAAAGCTTGAATTTGAGGAAATTAGGTCCAGGCCTTTTGCTGGATATTATTGAAGAGTTTTGAGTTAAAAGGTGATGTTTGGAGTTGAAAGTCTAAATGCCCTACGGTTTAGTTGGACTAACCATATGTCAATGTGACTAAGGTTAAGGATCACACAATCACCTAATAAAAATTATAAAGGTGATAAAGAACAAAACAATAATCTCTAACAAGAGTATTGACTTATTCGATTCTTAATATGCGGAAACAAGAATCGAATATTTCAATCTCAAAACAGGCATGAAAATATACACAAGAAATTTTGTTTATGAGGAAACCCAAACAGGGAAAAACCTCGGGACCTAGACCAGAAGAGAATCCACTAGATGTTAATGAAAACTTATAAATCGATTTACCACTCAATGGACACGAATTATGACTCCCTCTACGCTCCAACAGCGACGGTGTACAGTTCTTCCTCAAATTCGAACTCCACGAATTTGCCTTTTAGTGGACTGTGATGTGTCTCCAACTTGAACTTTGCAAGTCCCGCACATTGAACCAATACTTGACTCCTTAAGTGTATCACCACGAGCTTGACACTCCAAGCTTAACCACCAGAAATCCACCGGCACACAAAAATAGAGTTTTTGGTTTGAAATGGGAAGGATTTGAACCAAGTTCAACAAGCTTAGAATCTATAAATTTCGAGTTAAACTCTCCAAGAACTAGTTGAGGTTAGGGGTGATTGGTTGATTTGAACAATGGAAGATCAACCCCTATTTGTAATGAAATGTCTCGATCTAAACCAGAATAAACAAGTTTATTCTTGGTTTAATGGTGGACATCATCATATGAAATGAGAGGTCATTCTATTATCCCTCTTA
Organism: Macleaya cordata; assembly: GCA_002174775.1. NCBI lineage: Eukaryota > Viridiplantae > Streptophyta > Magnoliopsida > Ranunculales > Papaveraceae > Macleaya > Macleaya cordata. The sequence goes on from MVGT01000130.1 coordinate 9,256, forward strand.
TCCCATTGATGAATGTTTCCCATGCACCAATAAACCAACAAAGACATACTTAGGTGGGAATGTGCAAAAAGTTGGAAAAGAATCTCTTTATAGCTCAAAAAATCGCCAGAGAAGTTTGAATCTAGGCGATGGTTTCGAAACCAAGAGGATTGGTTTCGAAACCAACAAGTGGTTTCAAAAGCAATGCCTTTGGTATCGAAACCAAATTGGAACTGTGATGCTTTTTGGTCTTTTAGTTTCGAAACCAACAATTTTGGTTTCGAAACCAAACTTAATCGGACATCAGTTGAAGTTTGGTTTCGAAACCAAACTTCATCTGTCATCAGATGAAATTTGATTTCGAAACTCCTTGTTTCCTGTATTAAAATAACCATCAGTTAAAGTTTGGTTTCAAAACCAAATCTTTTGGTTTCGAAACCAAACAACCCAAATTCAGATATTTTACTTTAAAATTATTTTAAGGCAATTTAAAAGTGTGGGAAACACTCAAATGATCTAACCACCTATGGTACTTAGTTTCTCTAAGTCTCTTACCATCCTAGGATGTTTTCCGGTGGTGAGTTGAGTTCTTCGAAACCTTTGTAGAGTTTTTCAAACCGATTCGAACTAAGACTCTCTAGACTCTTACTCAAGTTACAAATACATTCTTGAGTTTACTTTTGACACGAAATTCGCCATACAAAAATACATAAGAAAACTCATGGACCTTTTAATCTCCCCCTTTGTCGATTTCGTGACAAAAACCATTATAAGAGAAACACAACCAAAATAACCCCCCATTACAGCATAATTTCTCTTACAATGAACTCAAAACAAAGAAAGACAAAAACTCCCCCATAATATGACATCTAAACTCTAGAGTAGTATTTCAAGAGCTTCCTCCAAAAATTCAAATTCACACCAAAGGAAGGTAATACTGATATGCAATAAAAGACAATCCCCTACTAGGAAAATAAGAGAATTCAACCACTCTCCCTATATGTATGAATTCTCTTACCCATACTCATACATTCTCCCTGCATTTAGTCATTCAGAACTATAATCACTTCTCCCCCTTTTTGTCAGAAATAGACAAAGCTGAAGAAAAAGATATCCCTGCAAGAAGATACATTGAGGCACATATGTGGAGAAAGGAAACTAACCATGCATTTACTAACTAAAACTTAATCATCCATCAATGTTCAGAGTTTCAAAACAAGATAATAATGTTTTAGAAAGTAAAAGATGAAGCCACAGATGAAAAATAAAAGATTAAGTATCATTCACAACTTAGATAAGAAAAAGAGAGAAGAATCTAACTATCCATCTCAGCACCAGCATCGAGAGATGGATCATCTATACCTGCATCATCAGTTGTGGTGGTTTCTGAAACAGCAGTCGTGGACTCCTCACCAATATCAGCAGTGGCTCTCTGAGGAACACTCTCATTTCCATCATCATCAGCATCACTGGAGGATTCATCAGAAGAATCATCATCCTCGGCTTCATCCTCTAGCTCAATTGTGCGATCATGACTGGTCTTTGATCTCCCCTCATCAGGCACATCGGGAATACCCTCAACACCTACTTTGGCTATAATGGCATTCACAACTAGAATAAGTAGCTTCATGTATGCGAGAATGGTGCTAGTGGCCTGAGCTTGAGCTACCCGTGTTTGCCTTCTGAGTTCTCTCCTAGTAGTCTGTGAAGAGGCAACTGGTGTAGTGCTAGGAGGAACAGTCTCAGATAGATCAGAAACAATTGCACGAGCTAGCTCCTCTGTGATCTTTAAATGCCCTTTAATCCTTTTAACAGTTGATTTAGAGATACTGCTCATAGCCTTAAGGGCGACCTCTTGAGCAGGGATAATAACCCCACAGTGACGAAGGATCCTCTCAATAAGCTTAGAAAATTGGAGCAAATGAGATCGTGTGGCATGCTTGTTGATGGTGATCATTTGATACACAATAAAATCCGCCATCCTAAGCTTGGTCTTCTTTCCCAAATGATACAAGAACTCAGCCATGATGTCACTAAGTTTACTATGATTCCCTGAACATAGAAAAAGGTTGGTGGCCACTATATTTCCCAATACCTTATGAAACAAGGTACATCTCTTAGCGGGGAAGTCCCTATCCCAATCAAATTCTTCCTCAACCAACTCTTCAGCAATAGTATAAGTACCTGGAGTGTACTCTTCATCAGGATCACGAAGAGGCGGGAATCGAATATCATCCTCCTTAACTTAGAAATCCCGGAGAGAGGCAATGAGAGGAATATCAACAACAAAGTGTTTCCCACATACCATGGTGGAAAATTTTAACCCCTCTTCATTAACGTGATGAAAATTCGAGTAAAATACTTGAACGAGTCTTAGGTTGGCCTTCCCTAAACCATTAAACAACCTATCCCAATTTCTGAAATTCAACCTAGCATGAATTTCCTATAGGGTCACATCCTTTTGCCAATTCACTTCTCTTTCAACAATAAGGGAATGCTTTTGGAAGTTTTGGGTATAAAGTTTGTAATAATCCATCGAGTAAAACTTCTCTTTTGTTCTAGGGCAAACAAAGGATTGTGAAGAACCCATTGAGGATCTTGGTCTCTTTCAGTTAGACAGAGTAGGGGAGGAAGGGGTTGGTCATTTTGAAGACATGATGTAACAATTCCCAATCAAAACAATAAGAAAAACTAGGGTTACAATACAGTGAAGGACGAAGGAAGAGGATGAAGGCTTACTAAAATTGAAAAATCCAACAAAAATCTTTAAAGTGCGTGAAAACCCTAGCCAATCGATACGAAATCCTTGAAAGCCCTTGAAAACCCTTTATCTCCTCTTTCGAAACCAAAATAATCGATTAGAAATGAAAGGTTTCAAAACCCTTTTTTTTAAAAAAGCCCTAAAATGCCCCTGAAATCGCGAAAATTCGGCAATGGTTTCGAAACCAAATTTTTCGGTTTCGATACTGAAGACACAAAAATGTCTTCAGGTACATTTTAGTTTCGACTGAAATTAAAAATTCTTCATGTAAGTTTTGGTTTCGAAACCAAACAATTTGGTTTCGAAACTGAAAACAAAATTGTTTCCAGGTCCTTTTTGGTTTTAAAACCAACAGAATTGGTTTCGAAACTGAAGAACAAAGTCATCACAAGTCAAATTTGGTTTCGAAACCAATGTTGTTGGTTTCAAAACTGATTTTGAAGAACCATCCCATTTGAAACTTGGTTTCGAAACCAGTCATTTTGGTTTTGAAACTGAAATGCAAAATCACCAAAATTTTGACAAATAACCAATAAAACTCATTTTTGATTAAATATTTTAATGGAATCAAGGTATGAGCAAGATGTTTGACCTGTTACACAAGGCTATGAAAAATATAATGCAATTAGCATATGATTTTTGCAAACATGAATTTGTTAAGCCTTATTCGAATAAAGCCTTGTTGGTTCTCAAAACAAGTAGCACCACAATATTCTTATAGATGATTAGTGAAAGTCTAAATTCGCCCTGTCAATGTGACTATGGTTAAGGATCACACTATCACCTAATTAAAAATTACTAAGGTGATAAGAGTACAACAAAAATCTCTAACAAGAGTATTGACTTATTCGATTCTTAATATGCGGAATTAAGAA
>MVGT01000128.1:7815-24974 GCA_002174775.1 Macleaya cordata
CTGGCTGCCCCCCTCTCTCTCTTTATTCCTCTTTTTCCCCTCTCTCCTTATTTTTTCTCTTCCTCTCTCTTTTCTCGGTCGTTCTTTCTCTCTGTCTCTCTTTCTCTCCATCTCTCTCCTTTTTCCTCTTTCATTCTTATCTGATCTCTAACAGATCAGTAAGTTCTAATGGAAACGCATAAACGAAAATTCGGCGTTGTAGGCGGAAGGTCAAGTAAATCGGCGTTGAACGGCGAAAGTGCAGTCAAACATTTCTGCCCAAGATCAGATTTGTTGATTTTAATCAACAATTAAACTCCGTAATTTGAGGATAAAATCGTGTATAAATAAGGGGTTTAAGATCTATATTTTAAGAGGAGAAAATTTAGAGAAGAAGGAAAATTCTGAGATGAGAATGATTTTTGGAGGAGAAAATTTAGAGAAGAAGGAAAATTCTGAGATGAGAAGGATTTTTTAGAAGAAAATTTTTGAGAGAAGAATTGTTAGAGTTAGTTTTGAGAAAAATAAGAGAATTTTGAGTGAAGAAATTTCAGAAAAAGAATTTTAGAGAAAACCAGAGATTTTTTTTTTTTTGAGAAACAATTTTTAGAAGAGAAATTATTCTGAAAAGGAGAAAAATAGGGATTCTTGAATCTTTGCTTGCCATGGATTAATTGCAAAAATAGGTTGGTGATCTCAAGTAAATTTTTCTTTTTTTGATATCTAGACTTAATTTTCGTTTTTTGTTTAAAAAAAAAATGTGAATTTTATGTTATATAAATTTTAGACTTAATTTTCGTTTTTGTTGTAAAAAAAATGTGAATTTTATGTTATATAAATTTTATTTGAGAAGTTTTATATGATGTTTAGAAATAAACTGATTACTCTTTATTAATATTAAGGTAAGCTCTAATTTCCATTAAAATTGATACTAGATGTATGATCGATGTATGGTGGGTATCATCATGTAATGGCATAAAAACATAAAATGATGATATACGTCAACAATTAATGAAGCAATAATTTTCAAAGGAATTAAACCTAAATTGACCCAAGAAAGTCAAAATTCGTTGGTACCCTTGATTTTGGTCAAAATCATGTTCCAGGCTTCGTATCAACCTCATTCGGCGTCGGATTTTCACGGATGAGTAGTCAAAATTCAATAACTTTTCGAGAACTAACCATCTGTACGGTTACAATTTTCAAAAAAGTTTTTAAAAAAAAAGTCAGTATGTTATTTAATTTCGTTTATAATTAATTTGTTGATATAATGTAAAATTAAATGGTTAAAAAGCTATAAATGTTTTGATGTTTTTCACAGATTAGTTTGATTTCATATAAACTACATGATGAATGGAGTAGATTTTTAATTTCATGATTAATTGATATAATTTGTATAAATTTTACNATATCTAGACTTAATTTTCGTTTTTTTTGTTGTTAAAAAAAATATGAATTTTATGTTATATAAATTTCATTTGAGAAGTTTTATATGATGTTTAGAAATAATTGATTACTCTTTATTAATATTAAGGCAAGCTCTAATTTCCATTAAAATTGATACTGGATGTATAATCGATGTATGGTGGGTATCATCATGTAATGGCATAAAAATATAAAATGATGATATATGTCAACAGTTAATAAAGTAATAATTTTCAAAGGAATTAAACCTAAATTGACCCAAGAAACTCAAAATTCGTTGGTACCCTTGATTTTGGTCAAAATCATGTTCCAGGCTTCGTATCAACCTCATTCGGCGTCGGATTTTCACGGATGAGTAGTCAAAATTCAATAACTTTTCGAGAACTAACCATCTGTACGGTTACAATTTTCAAAAAAGTTTTAAAAAAAAAAGTCAGTATGTTATTTAATTTTGTTTTTAATTAATTTATTGATATAATGTAAAATTAAATGGTTAAAAAGCTATAAATGTTTTGATGTTTTTCACAGATTAGTTTGATTTCATATAAACTACATGATGAATGGAGTAGATTTTCAATTTCATGATTAATTGATATAATTTGTATAAATTTTACACTCTTTCATTTAAATGCCTAAAATGCTTGAAATATCATTTTGATGTAAAAAAAATTATTTTGAAATGAGGATGGTTGAAGTGTTGAAATCAATACACTAAAATATAGAGTTGAAAATCAATGTTTCAAAAATTTGATGAATTGCTTTGATTTCTTCATTGTTTTTGAATATGATACCTTTTAATCTAAAAATTTTATTTAATTTTAAGTTTGTAGCAAATAGAATAAAAAAAAAATTGAATGGTTATCCTAGTTGGGCAAAAATTAGAATTGTTTGAAATATATAAAAATTTTAGGGTACAACTTATATTTTTCCCTTAAACATCAAATAAAATATAAAAAAAAATTGTGAATATTTCTAGCTCCAGTATCAGTGTACCAATGTTGATAAAAAAGAGTAGCATGAAGTTGCATTGCAGCAAAACACTGAGGCAAATCATGATGCTAAACAGTATGATTAAACCGTTGATGACATATGGTAGCAACATGCCCTATTTTCCACAAAGTTGACATGTGGGTCGTTGATGATAAAAATCATAATGAGGAGGAGCACCGAGAATAGATACATGCCACGGCCACCGCGACCACCACGACCCCCACGACCTTGAAAAGTACCACGACCAGAAAAACCACCATGACGACCACCACGATTGGAGCCACGATTACCATTACCACTACTAGAGGAAGAAGAACCTTGATAATGGTGTTGCTGATGTTGCGATTGGTTTTGATGTTGCTGTTTTGTGGTACTAGAAGAACTAGCAAGAAAGGCAATCATGATTTTGGTATGAAGTTGTTGAAGATGTTGTAGACGACTTTCATGAGTAAGCAAAAGAGAGTAGAGTTAATGAAACGATGGTGAGGGAGGACGTCTAGTGATTGCTATGTGAAAGGCTTCATACTCTGGTCCCAAACCACTGAGAGCATGAAGAATAAGATCAAGATCCGAGACTTTGTTGTCAGCAGCAGCAAGAGTGTTCGAGAGAGATTTGATATGTGCTAAGTAATCAAGAATACTTTGAGAGCCTTTTTTAATCTGTTGAAGTTGATACTTAATCTGGATAACACGAGCGGCATTTTGTTTCTCAAAAGAAGTCTCAAGAGCAAGCTAGACATCACGAGAAGTCTTGAGTCCAAGAACCTGCGCATGAACAGGATCAGTTAAAGTAGTGGTGAGCTAACTTAGAAGGGTCTGATCAATAATATCCCATTCTTCAAAGGCGGGATTGGGAATTTGTGTGTTCATTGTTGAATCAGTAATATGAGTAGGAGGAATTAGAAAGGAGGGATCAACATATTTGTAGAGTCTGAGAGATCGAAGGGTAGACATGAGTTGGTTTTTCCATAGCAAGTAATTGGTACGATCAAGTTTGGTAGCAGCATAATGAGCAACATTAGGTAGATTTGGGAGAGATACACAAGGAGAAGAAGTTGGGACGGAAGTAGCAGCAGTATTAGAGAAGGAGGTTAAAGTCGCCATATTGCAGGGAAGAAGAAGAAGAAGAAGAAGAGAGAAAAGAAGAGCGGCTAGGGTTTTTAGGGATCGGTTGTGGCTCTGATATCATATTAAGTTTGTGGGCATCCAACTCAAAACCAATTGGCAATGAGTGGTGTGACCCATGATCATTATGTGGAACCGTGAATTTTCATCCCTCTCTACCGCTCTCCGCCATAAGAAAATGGGGGGTCGAGAAAACGGACAAAGATTCGCCCACGAAGGGGGATATAAAGATTAGGAGTCGCCACCTGATTAAATGGGAATCAGGACCCAAGATTTGGAAAAAATCACCTATTTCTAAATTTTTCAAAAATATAGCGATTATCCATGAATGGTCTGCGTTTAGAGATTCAAAGTAAGGGAATCCTGGTACGGGTCGGGAAGGTGTTAGGCACCCGACAACCGCCCGATCGTGAGATCGGCCTCTACTTCACAACTAAAGGGATTTTTTAGGGATTTATGATCTATTTAAAAAAGAATTTGTACATGAAGATTAAGTCCAAAGCCCATATATTTATGTTTCATGCATATAAGGATTTTGGGGCAAAAAATATCAGAAGGGTGATACAAATGTCTCTTTTTTGACATATATCAAGAGAGAAAGTGACATGTACGTATTTTTTCGTATATGCACCAATCAACAAATCATACAAGTGTATACTCGTATGAGGTAGAGGTACACGTATATATTTCTTTATACGTGTAAGCAAACAATTCATACATGTCCATATAACTTGTATGAAACAATGTGATACATACATATTTTTGTGCATGTACACAAACAAAATGCGATACTTGATCATTTCTTTCAAGTATGCAACGTGGCGACACGTGTATATTCTTGTACACGTCCACGAATGATATAGATTTATATTTTAAAATTAATTTGTTGTGATATGTATGTATTATTGCATACATATCAAAAAAATCTCACATTTGTCATTTTGACATATATGAGAGGATTGACACGTGTAAAATATTTTGCACGTATCCAAAGGATTTTTGAAAAAAACATTATACATATGTTATTGTTGACATATGCGAAAAATGATGATACGTGTGTATTACTTCACACGTATAAGATGCATGACTTATTCGTAGAGAATTTCTAGAAGTCCTAATCTTTTCAAGGAATTCTAATTCTAAGATACATGACATCTAATGCAAATGCAAATGATTTTGTTTATCTAAAAATCATTTGATTTCTTTTCTTTATTTTGAAAATTATTTGAAATTATCGCAAAGTGGGGTTAGTTTAAGAATTAACCCAACTAAATTAAGTGAGCATGACCATCGACCCGGCTTAGGCACGAATGCCAGGCTTATATGCCCGTCTTTGGTGGTCTCACTTAACAAGTTTTAGGAGAATTCCTATCATAATCCCAAAATTAACAAGCAATCTTATTGCTAATGCATCCCTAAACTATAATCAAACAAACCTAACCTAGATTTATCTTATTCTAGGAAAGATTATTCTTATTTTGACTATTAGATTTTTAGGATTTGATTGAGATGGGTTTCTTAAGCCCAAAAGATAAGAAATGAATGATGATGCCCAATTTGCTTGAAATGGGCTTTAGAATTCCAAAAAGAATAATGGGTTGTAAAACCCAACACACAAATATAAAGTCTATGGTGTAAAACATAGACTTGAGATTTAATATGATGAAGTGACCAGTTCGTGTGACTTCTAAATGTGGGTTTCGTTATTTTATTTTACTTGTTGATGATTACTCTAGACTCTCCTGGTTATATTTTTTGCATACCAAACACCAAATAGATGCGTCCTTTCATTATTTTAAATCTATTGTGGAAAATCGATTCTCCTCAAAACTTCACATATTGCAAACTGATGGTGGTGGTGAATATATAGGTCACCCTCTTTGTGATTTTTTACAAAGAAATGGAATTCAAACCAATTTTCATGTCCCAAAATGCCAGAATAAAATGGCTTAGCTGAGAAAAAAATACGTCACCTTGTGGAGACCGGATTGGCCTTGCTTTATCATAGTAATCTACCTCTTACATTCTAGCCCGAAGCATTTTCAACAGCCATATATCTTATAAATTGTTTACCAACTCCTGTTTTAAAAGGCCAATCACCTTTTCACAAAGCTTTTGCCCGTACACCTGGTTATGATTTTCTTCGTGTGTTCGGTTATTGATGTTACCCATACCTAGTCCCTTATCGTAAACATAAGTTTGATCCAAAATCCAAACCCTGTATTTTTATTGGATATAGTGAATCCCATAAGGGCTACAAGTGCCTCGATCCTTCTACTGATCGAATATACATTTCCCGACATGTTTTATTTTATGAAAATCTCTTTCCTACGTTATCCACCTTGTCACCAGCATCGTCACAAACCCAACCTACTGATTGGGTTCAGTTAACTTGGTTTCCCCCTATCCTTTTACCATCGGTTCCCTCTTCATCACCAGTACCTACTCCCACGTCATCCTCTTCATCACCAATCCTGCCTAACTTTTCTCAACAAACACCTACATTATCTCCTCTTCCTCCCTCTGATCTGGCAGCACGTGGTTCATTACCTCCATCCTCAACACAACATCACTCTACCTTATCGACACAGCAGCCCCCTACTTCGTCTTCTGAGAATGCGGCTTCACATGTGCCTCCTCCTCCTGTTCAGCACCATATGGTTACACAAGCACGTGATGGTACTCGAAAACCACGGGTATTACCTTCTTTTCTTGCCACTAAATACCCTGTCTCTATGTGTTTTCTCACCACTCATAATCATCTCCTGCCTGAACCCTCTACATATACTGAAGCTGCCAAAGATCGTAACTGGCAAGCTGCAATGGTAGATGAATTTAATGCTTTGCTTCGCAACCAGACATGGTCTCTTGTTGCAAAGCAACCTCATATGAATTTAATTGGTTGCAAATGGGTCTATTGGATTAAACACGAATTCGATGGCACCATCGATCGATACAAGGCTCGCCTTGTTGCTAAGGGCTACAAATAGCAATATGGTCTTGATTACGATGAGACTTTCAGTCTCGTTGTTAAGCCAGTTACCATTCGTCTAGTTCTTAGTATTGTTATCACCTCCAACTGGCCCATTCGGCAATTGGATGTTAAAAATGCTTTCTTACATGGTCACCTAGATAATGATATTTATATAGTTCAACCTTCTAGTTTCATTGACAAGGTATATCTTAATCATGTTTGCAAGTTACACAAATCATTATATGGCTTAAAACAAGCTCCTAGAGCTTGGTTTCATGATTTTACTTCTTTCTTACAAGAGCTTGGTTTCACATCGTCCAAATCTGATAACTCACTCTTTGTTCGCCACTCTCCTCATGGTTTACTTGTCTTATTCCTATATGTTGATGATATAATTCTCACTGGTTCAGACACAGTTGGTTTACCAAAATTAATTGATGTTCTACGAACTCAATTTGCCATGTCTGATCTAGGTGACCTACATTATTTTCTTGGTATGGAGGCAAAGTGAACTCCAAATGGGTTATCTCTCACTCAAAACAAATATACTGTAGATCTTATTAATCGAGTTGATCTTTTACATCAAAGCCTGTCTCCACCCCTATGGCAGTTGGCCGCAAAATCTCTTCCACCAGTGGTGTACCGTATAGTGATGTTACTCTGTACCGCAGTCTTGTGGGAGCCCTGCAGTACCTAACTATGACTCAACCTAATATCACCTTTACGGTGAATTAGCTGAGTCAATTCATGCACTCTCCCACTACGGATCATTTTTTAGCCGTTAAGAGACTACTTCGTTATTTGAAAGGCTCATTAAGTTGTGGTTTGTATTTTGCAACTAACTCTCCATTGCAGTTAATAGCTTTTTCTGATGTCGATTGGGGAGGTAACCCTGATGATGCTTGATCCACCATTGGCAGCTGTGTTTTTCTTGGTCGCCATCTTATCTCTTGGTCGTCTAAGAAATAACCAACAGTCTCCAAATCTAGTACTGAAGCTGAATACCGTGTTATGGCTCTTACAGTCGTAGATATTATATGGATTCAATATTTGCTTAATGATTTGCGTGTCTTCTTGAAGACTGCACCTATCATTTACTGTGACAATGTGAGTGCCGCATATATGGCCGCCAATCCGATTCGACACTCTCGCACTAAACATGTTCATATAGACTATCACTTTGTTCGAAAAAGAGTTGCTCGCAAAGCCTTAATTGTCAGATACATACCTACTCGCTATCAACTTGTCGATGTCTTCACCAAGAGTTTGCTCAAGTCCAGATATTCTCAGTTGTGTTCCAAGCTTTCATTTTCTTCGACTCGTTCAGCTTGAAGGGGGGTATTAAGAGTTATATGTATTCTTTGTATGGTTGACACCCATAAGGGTATTTTTGTACTTTTATATTTTTGTTTAATATATATATATATATCAATGTCTAACCCTGATTAGGGTTATGAGAGCCAATTATATTTACACATTTAGGTTCCACCCCACCCAAAATTAGTTTTGTAAATAAATCTAAAATCAAATAAAAAGACAAAGCTACCCTTCCTTAAAAGAAAAAAATTAAAAAGAGAAAGAAGAGAGAGAAAAGAAAGAATTAGAAAAAAGTTGCATAAAAGTTGCATAATAAAACCCACAATAACATTATTCATGATGAAAAATCATCAAAAGGGGGCTACCGAATTAAGAAATTGATTAAACATTGCATAAAAGTTGCATAATAACAGTTACATAATTGTTGCATAATAGTTGCGTAACAGTTGCATACTAGTTGCATAACGGTTGCATAACAATTGCATTAGTTGCATAACCATTACATAATAGTTGCATTCTAGTTGCATAATGGTTGTATAATAGTTGCGTAATATATAGTTGCATAACAGTTGCATACTAGTTGCAGAATAGTTGCATACTAGTTGCATAACCGTTGCATAACAGTTGCATAACAGTTGCATAACAGTTATATAACAGTTGCATAATAGTTACGGAATAGTTGCATAGCATACTAGGTTTTTTTTATTATTTATTTGCAGAAAATGAAGAACATATTAAATGGCAAGAAGAAGAAGATGATGCATATGGTTGTCTGATTTCATGGAGAATTTGACTCGCCGGAAAAAAGATGAAGAGGTAAAGGATGATAATGAAGAAGATGATGAAGATGTAGAAGAAGAAGATGAAGGTGAAGATGAAGAAGATGATGAAGAAGATGATGAAGATGTAGAAGAAGAAGATGAAGGTGAAGATGAAGAAGATGAAGAAGAAGACGATGAAGAAGAAGAATAAGAAGAAGGTGAAGATAAAGAAGATGAAGGAGAAGACGATAAAGAAGAAGAAGAAGAAGAAAGAGATGATCGCAGGCAGATCTCACTCACCAGAAATGGTGAAGAAGGTAACCTACGATCTCTCTCTCTCTCCCTCTCTCTAAACTTTCTCTCCATTACTTCATTTCTAAATAAAAAACATGGCAAATATGTCAGTAAAAAAGTAAATAAAATTAAGTCAAAGTGTTAAAAATGACAGGTGTACATAAGACAAAAAAAATTTGGGTTGAATTTAAAAAATCAAATTTAGGTAGGGGAGAAGTGAAAAGGAACCCCATTTTGGGGTTCTAGACTAATTTCATGGAAGGAAATCTGCGTGCTGCTTCAGCTGCTTTCAACTGGGTTTTAGAACTTGGTCTACAAGCTCCAAATTTTGAATGTAACGTACGCTGCACAAATTAACATGAGATGTCTCAAAAACAGGCTGGCGAAATCAAGATCTTTTGAGAGAAACTAAAAGCCTATTTTTTTATACTAATAGTAACTCCTTTAGTTATATTAAGTTTGATAACTCTGATACTGTTTGTAATATTGCCAGGCTTGGAAATAGGTCAGAACTTTCCCAAACCTGGCTAAACTCTTACTGCGTTTCCTCGATAGCTCTAATTACTCATTTACATAACTCTGGGGTTGAGCCGGTGATAGGGTGGTATTTGTGAGGTGATTGGGCTAATCGAGAAGAGAAAGAAAAGACAGATAATTGAGAGAGAGAAGTGTCAGAAGGGAGGGAAAAGAAAGAAGACACAAAATAGAAGATTCAATACAACCGTGAGGAGAGTCCTCAATCGGTGGTTCCTTAAATAGTTAACAAATCACTATAATTCTACCAACAAACCCACTACACAAACACATCATATAATGGTCCCATCATCCTACTCACAAAGCATCATAACACTCCACACTCCCAACTCACAACAATCATAACACTCTTCTCACAACTCACAACAATCATAACACTCTTCTCACAACTCACAACAATCATCACACTCCACTCGTACAACTCATAACAACCCATAAAGATATGCACGTATTAATCCACCCGTCTTGGAATGACCTTGTCCTTAAGGACAAATTTTGGGTAGCGATGGGTGAACTTTCCATAATTCATCCAAGTGGCGTCATTAGGAGCAGGATCCTTCCATTAGACCAATAACTTTCGGAATGTATGATTTCCTCGATGAGTAATTCATTCTTGTAAAATTTTTTCTAGATAATGTTGGATCTCCAAATTTTCATCGAAAGAAGGAAGACAATCTTGAGGCGGATGTGTGGTACTTATATGCCGTTTGAGGTAAGATACATTAAAGACAGGATGTATTTTTGATTCGATTGGAAGGTTTAAACGATAAGCAACTGATCCAATCCTTTCAAGAATTTGGTAAGGTCCATAAAAATGATGTCCCAACTTAACATTCCGTCGAAGAGAGAGTGAAGATTGACGGTAAGGTTGTAATCGGAGAAATACCCAGTTGCCCACTAAAAATTCTTTGTCAATCCATTTTCAATCTATGTTTTTCTTCATCCTGGATTGTGCTTGTGACAAGTTTTGCTTGAGTAGAGACAGAACTTCTTGCCACTCAGACATAATTTCATCAAGAGTTTGGACTTTGGATAACCCAGGAACATAGGAGAGGAAGGTTGGTGTTTTTTGTCCATACACCACCTCATACGGAGTCATCTTTGTAGAAGAATGCCAGCTTGTATTGTACCAATACTCATCCATGGAGAGCCAGTCGACCCAACGCTTTGGATGATCACCAGAAAAACATCGTAAGTATGTCTCAAGAGTTCGGTTTACCACCTCTGTTTGGCCATCTGATTGAGGATGGTAGCTAGAGCTCATGCATAACTGAGTGTCATGAAGCTGGAATAATTTGCGCCAAAATCGACTAGTGAATGTGTCCTCTCTGTCACTAACAATCCATTTGGGAAGGCCATGAAGCTTCACGATGTTGTCAAAAAAAATCTGAGCAACACCTGCAGCAGTATCAGGATGATTCAAGGGCAAAAAGTGAGCGTACTTAGATAATCTGTCCTCCACAACATAAATAACTGACTTCCCACGCGATGGTGGAAGGCCTTCGATAAAATCTATAGAGATGTCAATCCAGATGTGCTCGGGGATGGGAAGAGGTTGCAAGAGCCCTGCTATTTTAGAAGTGTCAGATTTATTAATTTGGCAAACTTGGCAATTCCGTATATAGTCCCAAACGGTGTCTTGTGATAGCCTGAATGACCTGCAGGAGGAGATGAATGCATAGAGGACAGGACTGATACAATAAGAGGAGATGAAGGACTGAGAAGGACCTTTCCCTTGTATAGCCAAACACCATCTTGAAACTGATATTTGTTTGACCCTACTTGAGAAGACTCAACAAGCTTGGAAATCTGATCATAAAATGGATCAATCTGTACTTCCTTTTTAATCTCAATCCACCAATTAGGTAAGGCGATGGAAATAACGATGCACTGAATCTCAACCCTTCTAGATAGGGCATTAGCAGCCCCATTTTTAGAGCCCCTTTTATATTCAATTTTGTAGTTAAAACCAAGGAGTTTTGGGAGCCACCATTGCTGATTAGGTGTGGTGATGCGCTGCTCAAGTAGATACTTTAAGCTTCTCTGGTCAGTGTGAATAGTAAAAGGATGACCTAGAAGGTAGGGTCGCCATTTTTGGATTGCTTTAAAAATCGCTAGCATCTCCTTTTCATAAGTGGATAAGGAGAGTTCACGTCCCTTCAGTGCTTGACTGAAATAGGCGATGGGATGATGATCTTGCATAAGAACCGCACCAATTCCGACACCACATGCATCACATTCAATAACAAAGTCTTTAGTGAAATCTGGTAAATGCAGAACAGGTGATTGAGTCATTACCTCTTCAAGTTTTTTAAAGGCAGTAGTAGCATTTTCATCCCAATGGAAGGAATCCTTTTTCAAGAGGGTCGTGAGAGGTGCAGCTAGAACTCCATATCCTTTAATAAACTTTCGGTAGTATCCTGTCAACCCGAGAAAACCACGTAAGGTCTTGAGGTTGTGTGGAACTGGCCAGTCCATAATACTTCTGATTTTATCAGATTCGACGGTTACTCCGTATCGTGAGATGACATGACCCAAGTAATTGACTTCAGAAACCCCAAAACAACACTTTGACATTTTGACATACAACTGATGTTGATGGAGAATTGTTAAAACTGTATGGAGATGTTGTAAGTGTTCCTCTTTGGTGATGCTATATACCAAAATATCGTCAAAGAAGATGAGTACAAATCTGCGCAAATACGGCCTGAAAATCTCTTTCATTAGTGACTAAAAAGTGGAGGGTGCATTAGATAAACCAAAGGGCATTACCAAAAATTCGTAGTGTCCTTCATGTGTACGAAATGCCGTTTTTGGTATATCTTGTTCAGCCACCCGAATCTGATGGTAGCCGGATTTGAGATCGAGCTTGAAAAATATAGTTGCCCCATCCAATTCATCGAGCAACTCATCTACAACCGGTATTGGAAATTTGTCTTTTACCGTCACATCATTTAGGGAACGATAGTCGACACACATGCGCCAACTACCATCCGATTTCCGAACTAATAATACTGGGGAAGAATAGGGGCTGGTGCTCGGACATATAATTCCAGAAGACAACATTTCATGAATTAATTTTTTGATTTCTTTTTTTTGGTAGTGGGGGTACCTGTAGGGACGTACATTCACCGGTGAGCTCGATTCGATCAAGGGAATTATGTGGTCATGTGCACGGCTAGGCGGTAAGCTCTTGGGTTCTGAAAAAATAGTCGAAAATTCTCTCAAAAGTTCTTGTATGTCTGAGTCAATGTCATCAACGAGTTGCACGGCCTGTAGGGATATCAAATGGAGCATAAGTCCCTTACCGAATTATATAACTTCTCTCTGGAATTTTGTGGTGTCAAGGATGTCAACATGATCTGAATTTGATGCCTGCAGTCGACGAGAAACACCACCCAATTCAAATGTCATCACCATAGCTGTAAAATCCCATGTGATGGGACCCAGAGTCCTCAACCATTGAGCCCCTAACACGGCATGACAACCCCCTACTGGTAAAATAAAAAATTGGCAATGATAGGTACCCCTTGAAGAAGCACCTTTACCCCCAGACATCATCCTTCACTCTTAAGGTAAGATCCATTAGCCACCATGACCTGAAACTTGCTACCTGTACTAATAGGAATTTGCAAACGAGAAACTATTTGGGGATCCACAAAGTTGTGGGTACTCCCAGAGTCAATCAAAATAGATATAGATTTGTCGCATAGAGTACGAATAAGTCGTATAGTTTGAGGGGTATTTGTACCAGCAATTGCATGTAAGGATATCTCCGGAGAAGACTCATCCAAGGTTTCTTCATTTGGAACTCCAGTAGCATCAAGACAATGTTCTTGCTCTTATTCAGGCCAACATCCTTCCAAAAGGAATATCCGTGAATTTTTGCAAGTATGCCCGTAGTAGTACTTCTCATCGTAGTGGTAACACAATCCCTTTTCCCTTCTCTCTTTCATCTCATTTGCTGACACACACTGAATTGGAGGAAGAGCTGGTGGGAGTGGTCCTAATAAGCTAGGTCGGTTTTGTGGCCGAGTTTGTGATGGCGTAAATGATGGTGGAGGTCGTGAGGAAGGTGGGCTGAAAGGTGGGCAATGGACGAATGTGGACTTATGTTGTTGATAAGTGGATTAACGAGGTATTTTTTTGGAAGCCAGCAGTTGTTCTTCTTGGAGACGGGCAAGTCCTATGACTGTGAGCAAATCCTTGGGTTGAAACATTCGCACACTAAGTTGGATGTCATCTCATAATCCACTGATGAAACAACTTACCAAAAATGATTCAGAGAGGTCGTTGACTTGATCGGAGAGACGCTCAAATTCTTTTTGGTAGTTAGAAACAGTCCCAACTTGTTTGAGCTTTGTAAGAGCTCCTACGGGATCATAAAAAATAGATGGACCAAACCGTTGTAGAATTCCATTAGTGAGGTCACGCCAGGTGAGTTGACCTCGTGCATTGACAAGCCAACGATAAAATTGTAAGGTTTTGTCTTCTATATTATAAGAAGCGATGGAAATCCATTGGCTAGGATCAATTTGGTTTCTTGTAAAATATTGCTCTCGATATATCCATCCATTGGGCTAATTTTTCTTGCCTTTCGACTTTCCCTGTAAGAGTCTTAACTTCAGCATCGAGGTTTTTGAGACGGGTACCTTCAGCCATTGAGGCTTTAATACCAAGGTTCTAAACACCAAAGTAATCTGCTAGTGGGCTTAACTAGTCAAGCCCACACCAATTTCCTAATCCTTAATTAGGCTTGAACACTAAAAAAAGTATACTGATGGGCTTAAGTGACTATAACTAAAGAAGTGGGCTTAAGGATTCGAATGGACCTAACTAAATGGGTTCTAACTAATAACTAATGTTATGTTGTTAAAATAAGAATGGGTTCAAAACTAAATGTGAGGTTATAGCTTACGGGTTATAAGTGGACTAAATTTAGGTAAGTTACCTTCACCTTCTTTGTAAGTTACCTTCACCCTCTTTGTATCTTCTTCTCCACTACGAATCAGATCAGTAGCTAGGTTTTATAAAACCTAACCAATGACACAAACAAGCGGCTGATAGTGGTGGCTTTGGCAGACAACTGCAACTTTGGTGAACTGAACAACAACCCTCCGATTAGCAACCGAATCTGATGTCTTTGTTGATCTGCAATTTCCAAACTCAAATTTTTTTTTTTTGGTCTTTTTTTTTGAAGATCGGTATGATGCACAACAACCCAAGTACAAGAGTAGGTTCTGACGAAGATTATGGCGAGTTCAACGTAGCTTAGCGGTGGCGGTGATTGTAACAAGGAAGAAGAAAAAAGAAAACAAAACTCTCTTTTTTTTATGGAAGATGAGATGAAAGTTGGCGAACAGAGATGATGATGATGATGATGATGGCGAGTTAAGATGTAGGCAAAGTGGGTATAGGAGCAGATGGCCCTGATACCAATTGATAGGGTGGTATTTGTGAGGTGCTTGGGCTAATCGAGAAGAGAAAGAAAAGACAGATAATCGAGAGAGAGAAGTGTCTGAAGGGAGGGAAAAGAAAGAAGACACAGAATAGAAGATTTAATACAACCGTGAGGAGAGTCCTCAATCGATGGTTCCTTAAATAGCTAACAAATCACTATAATTCTACCAACAAACCCACTACACAAACACATCATATAATGGTCCCATCATCCTACTCACAAAGCATCATAACACTCCACACTCCCAACTCACAACAATCATAACACTCTTCTCACAACTCACAACAATCATAACACTCTTCTCACAACTCACAACAATCATCACACTCCACTCGTACAACTCATAACAACCCATAAAGATATGCACGTATCAGCCTGCTATAATCTAAGTTTGTGTGGTTTTTTTATCAAAAAAATAAAAATAATACATATATATAACCCCTCTCAATAGTAACACTGTAATAGCAATTTAAAATTGGAGCATACTTGACCCAGGAGTTAAAAATACCCATGCTCATGTAGGGGTCACATGGGGTTGGTCCAATGGTGATTTTTATTGAGGATGTTCTCTTTATCTGAAGATCATCTATATAAAAAATAAGACCATTCGAAACTTTCTTACGTATCAAAACCCCATCAAGAAATGATTGAAAAATAATAATAAAATAGACATTTTTTTTTATCGGTTTTTGTGAGGAGCACGCTGGCTCATGATTTGGGTTCAGGNTTTTATCAAAAAAATAAAAATAATACATATATATAACCCCTCTCAATAGTAACACTGTAATAGCAATTTAAAATTGGAGCATACTTGACCCAGGAGTTAAAAATACCCATGCTCATGTAGGGGTCACATGGGGTTGGTTCAAGGGTGATTTTTATTGAGGATGTTCTCTTTATCTGAAGATCATCTATATAAAAAATAAGACCATTCGAAAATTTCTTACGTATCAAAACCCCATCAAGAAATGATTGAAAAATAATAATAAAATAGACATTTTTTAGGGAGAAGAAGAGACTAAAAATAAGCCCATTCATTAAAATAGATATTGATTCTACATTGAACTCGAACCAAATTTTAATGGGGTTTTGATTGGGTAAGAAATTTTAGAATGGACTGATTTTTTATAAAGATGATCTCCATACTAAGGTGAGTATCTCCACAAAAAATTAACTCTTTGATCATCCCTTATAGGCCCTGCAGGGTTTTTTAAGGGATTTTTAACAGTGGAGTTGTGTAACGCCCCAATTTGAAACTCAAATCTCTAAGAGATTGAATCGCATCTCGACGCATTAGGTTAACTATACAAGGTGACTAATTAGTACTAAACAAACCTAAACAAGGTTTATGAACCTAAATCAAAGTTAAACTAATCTAGGTCTGGAAAACTTCATCACCTTAAAATATGACTAGGGCGAACGAAAAATTCGCCAGAGTTTCCCCTGTAATTTCAGGGTTTGCAACCTGTCAAAAACCTGTAGAAGAGATTATTTATCCACAAAATATATTTCTAAATCATTCCAATCATCCACGATAGATATATCATCTCATCAGAACCAATCTACCTTACTTCATCGAAATAATAATACCTAGTTCTCCACTAGGATGGATTCAAACTAAAAACCTAGAATGAAACCTCACTTAATAATATACATAGATAACCTGAGTTAAGTGATACAATATACATAAGTGTGTTTGTTTTATATACATATCTTGAGAAAATATATACAAAACAAGTAAGATAACATGCACCTCAAAAAGGCAAAATACAACACCTCAAGTGTAAGAAAGCTATNNCTACAACATAAACCGATAACCATTCACTTACCCATACAAGTAAATATAAACTAACAACATCTCACATCATAATATTGCGTAGTGTAATCATCTTAGAGAGAAGAGGCTACGACTAGATGTTTCAGCTCCTAGTCGGTGAGCAAATCATGTCCCAACTTAACCGATGTAGAACCCCATCGTTAATTCCTGATTTCCGACCGAGCGACTGATTTATCGGTTTTTGTGAGAAGCATGCTGGCTCATGATTTGGGTTTAGGTGGACCCTTGACCATAATTTGTCGATGTAGCCGTTGTCGCGGTGGTCAACCATTTGACTTGTGCAGACATCTTAATGATCATTAAAATAACCCAGGAGTTGTTACGCTCCTCAAGTCTTCGCCTAATCTAGGCAGTATGTAACCTCCCGTTTCTAGAATTATACACGTACCTATCCAAACAAGGCTTTCCAAAAAGAGAAATAGAATAACTTAGATTTCAATAGTTTTCCTATATCATGAGAGT
>MVGT01000128.1:28065-56830 GCA_002174775.1 Macleaya cordata
CTATATTTTTGGAAAATCATTTTCACATCAATAGGACATCACAAATAAATCATGCATGCTTTGCAAAATAATTACATTTGATTTATAAATCTAAACCCTGTCAAAAGCATTGAAAGTACTTTAATGGTTATAAGAGAGTATTTATAAGTTCCTACCTCAAATCCCGCAAGGCTAACTCTTTACTGCATTAATTTCCTCCAATTAGTGTACTGGTATTAGTACGCACTCCCAACTGTAAACAACACATTTAATTCACTTTCAAAACTCAATTCAATTCATACTAATTTCATATAGAATAGTCTAGGAATCTAAATTCTAACCTAAACAGTCACTACAAGGGTCCAAGTCCCTTTAGTCATCCTCTTTTAACATTAATAAGAGGAAACAAAATACCTCAAAATCATTGAACCTAAAATTCGATTTTTGAATTTGCCACTACTAACAAATTCAATCCACTAGAATTAACCACAAAATCAAAATAAATCTCAAATTCTTTAAATAACTCCCAAACTAGGTCCTTATCAAATCAAATAAGGGCTTTAGGATTACAGACCCAATTTGCTCTAAATATCCTTCTCAATTAATTTAGACCTCCGAATTTACAATCTAACCCAAAACAATAAATTTGGGTCAAAATCAACCTTCCCAATTATCAATTTCATCAATTAAGGGTTGGAAAGGTCTAATCAAACCTTAAACTATTAACAAAATCAACCCTAAAATTGAAAATTAAGATTAACAACATAAAATATCTAATTAAAAACAAAATGAAAAGCTAGGATTTCAAATTTATACATCAATCTACAAATTACGTGGTCCCTACGATCTCCATCGGACCATCGTCATCATCTTATTCTTCTTCTCTCTCTCTTTCTCTCTCTCTCTCTCTCCTTCTCTCCTTCTTCTCCTTCTCTCCTTCTTTTCCTTTCCCTTACTGTTCTTCTTTTTTTTTTTCTCTCTGAAGAGACAAAGAGAGAGACTTCTCTCTTATCTCTTAAAAAAAAAGGGCGGTGGAAAAAAAACCTTAAAAAAAAATTAAAATTAAAAAAATCAATGATTATATAGGTTATACTAAGGTGTATACACATACATAGAACTTATGTGTATACAAGGAATAACTTATAAGGTTACACTTAAATACATCACTCATACATATATATAGTGTATATACACAATTAAATAAAGTTTAATTGGTCAAAATCAAGGTCAAAATCGCGGGTACCTTCGGTACTAGTTAAAATCGTATTCCGGGCCTTGATTTGGGATCATTTAGTGTCCGATTTTCGTGCGTGAGTAGTCGAAATTGATTAACTTTTCGAGATCTATCCATTTATACGGTTCGATTCTTCAAATTATGCTCCAAAAAAAACCCATTATTTAATCCTAGACTTAATTATTTTAACACCTAATAGGTTCCACGATTGAAGCGTTGGACTCGACTCAACTTGACTCACCAAAGTCAACAAAGAGTATTCCACTCATTTAAAATATAATATTTTTGGTAGTAATAATAGTTAATCTGTTAAAAAAAATAGTAATATATACTATTAAAGTCTTTATTAAACAAAGCTGTGTTTATTTCTTCTCATCGGTTTCTTCTTTCTACTTCAGTTGGTTGTGGTTCGGAAATGAATTAAGTCAATAAAGAAATGAAATATAGAATTTAACAAAAATAAGCGCCTGTAGCTCAGTGGATAGAGCGTCTGTTTCCTAAGCAGAAAGTCGTAGGTTCGACCCCTACCTGGCGCGTTAATCTTCTTTGTTAACACCCCATTTGCACATTTTTGACACTCTAGGTGGCCCCCAACAAACCAACTTTGCCTTGTTGGAATTATTTAGTTTATTAATTAATAATTCTTTTTTGAGTGAAAAATAGTTTAGTTTTATTTCTAGAATTGTGTCTCTTGGAGGTAGCTTTTAAGGGCCATAAGGCATGTGTCTCTTTGGAAGAATACCTTGTGGTTTATGGATAGTCATCACTGACTTTATATAAACTCTCTCCTTTTATAGTTTAGCATTAAGTTTTAAACAAGTTTTTGTGAGTCATATTTTTGAGCAGTGTGTGAGAGCACAGTAATCGTCAGTTTGCTAGGGCGTACAGATTGGAGTGCTACTTCTGTACGACACGATCGTTGTATCCTTGAAGACAGACGTCTATTGAACCATTGGCACCGTTGCAGAGACGAATTTGTCTTAAGGACATTGTGTCTAACACAAGCCTCGCCTTGATCACATTTCGGATAAGTTTTTCTTTTGTATTAATTTCTGAGGTAATCTGATTTTTCAAGAAATGCGAACCAATTTTTTCTACAATCTTAAGACAAATTCGTGCAAAGTTTGGGTTCTTGAAAAATGGATTGGTTAATTAATTTGTTACTGTGGGACTGATGACCTGTGGGGCCGAGTAGTCTCATTGTAATAATTTAATCTGCTCTAGTGTTTTTTGTTTCAAGAGAAACTGAGTGAAATCAGACCAAGAAGATCTGATATAATATTCAGATTTGTGTCAAAAGATGGAAAATGCAAAACAGTATACAACAAGGTATATAGTCTCTGAATCGTAATTGTTATGATTTAACAAAACCTTACATAGAACATTTTTTATAATCTATATATATAGATGTGGTTTCTGCAAGTTCTTCATCGAGATCCATGAGAGAGAATAAAGCAAGTCATTTATTTAATCACACATAATTGCTTATTTATACATACCTATCTATGTCTCATATAGTTAGGCATGAGATACCCTTGTTTCGATCATGTGTCCCTCATTTGATGAGTATAAAACCTTCTATTGGTTTTTGGGATCATATGGACTCATACAGTGATGGCAGGAAATATGATTTGCCTGGGCTTAAATACTTGCAAATAGATGAATAATTTTATTCAATGGATGTCGAGTATGTAAGATCGATCTCCACTTTGCTCTATGTATAACTTGCTCTAATGTTTTTTTTATCCGTAAGTTATGTTCAAAAGACGGGGTTTTTTGAAGGATTGTGTCTCTTCGCCAATTGAATTTTTGAAACCGGTCTGTTTAGTTTATAGAGAAGTTAATATGCATGGCTCTCATACTATAAAAATTTCATGAGAAAGATGATTGCATGGTGACTTGTGCAGCGTACTTTAAATGGAGAATATTTTATTCTTGAATTGCTGAAGAAAGAGGCTCCAGCATATATAATTAATTGTGGTAGATTCTTGCAATTATGATTAGGCGCTGTAAACTATAATTGTCTCTTACTTGGTAAGTGATGACCATGTAAAGGTAATTACAGATAATAAGAAGTAATCTTAGATGATCATCATCCGGATCATTTTCTATAACACCATGAATTGTACTATTGTCTGTGTGACTATCTTGCATTAAAGATAGTAGTACATGTACAGAGTAGTGATGGGTGCAGAGTTTGTTCATTTTCATCCATCAACTCTTAAGAGACTATATGTGCAGATTCTGACCTTCTTAACTATAGTCTCATTACTATAAAATTATGGGTCATGACTATATATATATATGCCTAAGATGAATTTATATTTTGGTTTCATGACCTACAATATGGTAATCATGAAATGTGGGGGTTTAATAAAAGGGGTTTTGGAAAAAAAAAAAAGACCCTGTAAAAAAAGTCATTATGATATTAGTCCTTGTTTGATAAATTTAATCCCTACTTTTGGACATAAAAGTTATAAAAGTAGGAACTAAATTTATAAAACAATGACTAAAATTATAATGACTTTTTTTTACAGGGACCTTTTTTACATTTTTTATTAATAAAATTATCATTTTAAATATTGTGGCAATTAGTCCTTGCCTAGTATTCGTTGTGGAGAAAGAAAAAAATTCCAAGTGTTTATATTGAGAGAGAATCATGAATCACAAAGTGAACATATGCTGTAAAACTAGATTCTAAAAATCACTTGGAAATGGAGTCCGTCTTATAAGTATCGGAATTCAGAGTGGACTTGTCAAAGACATGAGAAAATGGACTTTAGTATCTGTAACGTACTAGGTGGTAGGGCGGCCGACCTAACATCTAGTGAGCAGGCGTTACATAATCTTCAAGCAATCGATAGTCTCAAGTGACATGTTTTAAGCACTACAAAATAAAGTGGAAAACCCTTTGTTGAATAAGTTTTACCCAACATCTTGTGGGGGCCAGAAACTTTGCAACAAATTACATTCTTAATGATTGCAAATTAAGAGCAAGGGAAGACACCCTATGAGCTATACATTGTCCTACTAATTTCATAAATTATGAAAATGTGGAGGGTGCTAAAATTTCTTGTTGCAGAGAACAAAAAAATTTAAAACGTAGTGCTTATCTGCAATTGTAAACATGCAGAGTGTTATCTCCAACGGTAAGTCTCGACACAAATGTTGAAGACATAGTACCGTTAAACATTTGTTTTCAAGTCAAAGGACAACCTAGCGAACCAATTTTTCCTACATGCCTAACAAACTACGCACATGTAATGATATTGTCCTATGGGACCCACATGAGGTGAGATCATCGTCACAAAAAATTATTATTACAAAATATCAGTTCTTTGATCATCACCATGCGTCCTCATTAACAGGTGTAAGCCGCATTAATAAGAAAACATTTACTTCAATGTGTGGGCCCATGTAGAGATGACCCATGGGATAGTGTTGATCTAAATTATGAAAAAGATCATCGTCACAAAAATAAAAAATGAGTCCTTGAATCATTTTCCTGTGACCTTACTGGTAGGTGTAAACTGAATGTAAATTTACTTAAAGGACACCTTTTTTATACTACATGATGATAAGACAATCTTAACAAAAATTCAGCCCTTGGATCATATCAGGGTGAGCCCTAGAACAGATGTAAGTGGAGTGTGAAATTGTGTTTAAAACAAACTTATAAAATCAAAACAACTATGCGCGTGAGAGTCGGTTGTCCATCGACAAGCTCACTTTGCCCTTTATGCACAACCCGTGTGAGTTGGCAAATTATGCAGTGTTATTTGGTTAATTCCTTCACAAACTATTAATTTTTCTCTGTTAAACTGCACTTATTCCTTTTTAACACTGTAAGTAGGTATTAAGTGAGCCTACTTGGAAACGACCTATGCGATGATGCATTTTGAATGATGAGAAAATTTTCACGAAAAATGCTAACTTGGATCATTTCTGGGTGAGCCCTAGAACAAATGTAACGCGTAAAACTGGGGTGAATTTAACAAAAAAAATTTAAATCAGCTAAAAGGACATAATAGGTATTTTTTAAAAAGGTGAAGTAGGATGTTTCTGTCATAACTTCTTCTAAGCAGGCGTATTTTCGTCCATGAAAGTTACAGGGGGTTATTCAATCATGATTTTCAGGGACTTCGATGGACTTTCATAGACTTGTGAAATTAGGTGTTATTGGTTCAAGACTTAGAGAGAGTCTTGTAAAGTCATGTGTTACTAGTTCAAGACTTTGAAAGAGTCTTGTAAAGTCATATGTTATTGGTTCAAGACTTTAATGGATTCTTACAAAGTCATGTGTTATTGGTTCAAGACTTTGATAGAGTCTTGCAAAGTCATGTGTTATTGGTTATAGACTTTAAAGTCCATGACTTTGATGGATTTACTTTTTTATGGACTTTGAAAGACTTTTATATACAAATTGGCTTATATGAAATCGCGACCGTCTTTTGTCCCCCTGACACCAACCCGTCCTCCTTTATTATATGGATGAGGCGGCTAGGCTGACGATTTGACTTAATGCTTAACGCCCTTCTATAAGTAGTATAGATAGATATATTATCATATTTATACGGGAGCGGTTCTGGTGCCATCACTATTGCCATCACTGTTACCATGGCTTGTGGAGCCCACATACAGATGAATCAAGGGCTAATTTTTGTGATGATGTTCTCCTCACTATGTCCATCATTCTCACAAAAAATCAGTTAATTCTAAAACTTGTAACCCTATCATCCATTTATGTAATTTAATGGTAAAAATGAATTATTCAATCACTGTTAAATCCCAGTTTTAGAATAAGCTGATTTTTTTGTGAGGATATTGTCTTCACTATGTAAATCATCTTCACAAAAAATCAGCTATTGGTTCATCTGTATGTGGGCTCCATAAGCCATGGTAACCCAAAAATGTCACAGCGATAGCAATATAATGATGGCACCGAACCGCTCCCTATATGGCCCAATATTGGCCTCTCAATCTGGACCGTTATTTTTGGGATAGGTGTACGGTGAGATTTGTTGCTGACGTGGCAACTAAAGTGGACAAATCTTTAGTCGGCTAAAGTGGAAACTCGGCTTGGCTCCCTTGAAAATGTAAATCACGTCGTATCAAAAGCGGAAAATTCTCTCTTTTGCTCGAAATAAATTAATTTAAGAATAACCATTGAATAATGCACGCCTTAATTAATTGGTGGCTAAAAGTTCATTTGAAGATTAAGCTCCTGTTAGTATAAAAACAAAATTTAACTAAAAGGAGAAGTCGTTATTTTTTTTTTAATAAAACTTAATTTTAATGATAATGGGATTTTATACGCCTACAGCAAAAACAAAGTAACAATTATATATACACACACTCAAAGTAGATTCATGTACTTTGGTGTAAATGTCCAAAAGATAGATTCAAGTAGATTCATGTACCTTGGTGTAAATGTCCAAAAGATAGAAAATAGAAATATTTTATACATATATAGTCAGGTTATATAGCCCCTTATATAACCCCTTATATCATCCCATCCTTGTGGGGCCCACATAAAGTGCATCCAGGAATTGATTTTTTTATAGAATGATCTACATGATGTAAAGAACATACTCACCTGAAATCAGCTCGTTCTGAAACTTCTAACCTCAAATCTGTCCGTTCTAAATCAACGGTCAAATAAAGAGTTGAATAGTTACCAATTTTTTAAGGACTAATTTGATGGAGTTAGAAATTTTAGAACTAGCTGATTTTTAAATATGATAATATGCACAGTTAGGAGAACATTCTGTAAAAAAAAATTAGCTCTTGTATGCATTGCATGTGGGTCCCACAAAGGTGGAATGATATAAGGGAGCTATATAACCTCACCCTAAATGAATTATCATTGGCAGAGATGATTAAAATAATAAATCTAAATATAATTTGTTCCTTTAATATTCTATTTGTACAAAGGCTCATTTAAAGTGGTTTCTCATATATATATATATATATATATATATTTGCATTATTATATGCATAATTGGGATGAAAAAAATAACTTTTTATTCCTTTAATATTTGTGTTTCAAAGAAGGTACATTTGTAGTTGTTCCTCGGATATTTGTAATATTTAATTAGAAAATAAAATATTGGGATATATTAATTATTTTTTATTTATGAAAAGTAAGCAAATAACTAATGAAACTTCCGCACTGAGTTATATATGGTGGGGGGTCATGAGTGTGTACATGCACCAAAATAATATTCCCCCACCATAACCAACATTTTTCAATACAATGAGTCACATTCTTTGAGGTCCACCAATCAATGCTGCATTATATACTATTTGAAGATTTGGTATCTGATTTTTAGTCTAAATAATCACATAATTTTTATATGAAATTTGATAAATTTACCAAATTTCTTACTCAAAAATTACTTTTAAATAATATGGCAGGTGAAAAGAACATCTCATTAAATGCTTTGTTTAAACTAATTCTCATTGAGAATGTAATTCTTACGGTTGAAAGCAGCTGCTTTCCACGTAGGAGTAAGTGCAGATCGGGCAAGTTAAGCTCCCCTCTCTTTTCAGGACTTTCGTCAGACAACACGTAGGCACATCGCATTGTTGTAAGGTAGAAGAACATTTTCTGTCTCCATCTCTTGAAATGCAAACCACAGAATTTGAAAAACTTGTTGTTATCAGTTGGTGCAGACATTACAGTACAAGAAGCAGTTTTCATTTCTGAAACGTCTTAAAATTGTTGTTCAATTTGTAGCAGAATGGAATAATACTTCGTTACCTGTAATGAGTAAACCAAACACAGTAATATGTTAGGAGGGCTG
The DNA here is from genome assembly GCA_002174775.1 of Macleaya cordata. Classification (NCBI taxonomy): domain Eukaryota; kingdom Viridiplantae; phylum Streptophyta; class Magnoliopsida; order Ranunculales; family Papaveraceae; genus Macleaya; species Macleaya cordata. The sequence goes on from MVGT01000128.1 coordinate 36,085, forward strand.
AGGCGCGGACTAGGTCGCTCTCTTTAAGATGTTTCACGCCTCTGCAGTCGATTAAGACCAGTGCAGCAGATCACGGCAGTGACTCCCCCAGGATACAACAGCCTTTCGGAACTCAATTTCTCTATTTCTACACTAGCAGAGAAATACAAAAGACGCACACACTTGCACTACCAAAACGAGGGTGTAAAACTGAGAAGAAATTGCATAAACGTTATGTGTTCCGATCTAAGAGAAGTCTCTCTTAAATAGAGAAAAATATGAACACTTGGTCACAACGTTCAGATTTTGGGTGGAAACAAAACGGTCAGAATTTGATCGTTGGAAGCAATGATCAGACTCTAGGTGGCAGTAAAACGAAGTTTTAGTAAAAAGATAAGAAAGACCACACCAACCCGGCCCGGCTCGGCTCGGTACGCGCGTGTGTGTTGTAGGAATTGCTATGGGTTCCCTCCGTGAACAAATATGGGATACCCCAAAGGCTCCACCCGTATAGCCTAAATAAAGACTATATAGGCATATGAATAGTATCACACTATTCCAATCTGGGACTAAAAACAACTAGTGTATTAAAAACCCAACTAAGATTAAGGACTAAAAACCCAAGGTAGGTCAAGGGTTCAAATCTCACTCCCAACAATTTATTAAAAACATAACAGGAAGTACAAATTCGAAGTAGGTATAATTAAGAAATATCTCCTGGAGGAGGAACTTGGTAGAGTTTGCTCTGATTCCCCCTAGGGGAAGGAGGGAGGATTTTAGATTCCTTCAATTCCTTCCTCGCAACCATTTGGAATTGGGATGTAGTCTTTGGGTAGTAGTTGTAGTTCTGACCATCCGAAACTTTCTGATGGCCATTCTTGTGATGAATTAGCTCATGATCTTGATCTGCAAAAACTTTAATTTTGATGTGAATTAATTACTAATTAAACCCAAGTTAAAAAATCCAAATTAATTAATTAATTAATTAACATCCATCAGTATTGATGTTTGCAGCAGGTTGAATTTCCAATACGAAATTGCAGACAAGATCAAGGGCAGCGAAGCGAATATATACCCGAATTGGTGGTCTCTCGATTGAAATCTATCATGAGGAGAAAAAACATAATGAAGAAGATCATTGGTAGCAATTGTCTGGGTAGGGATGACTCCATTCCGCGCATTCGATCTAGAGAGAGAAAGAAGATATAGAGAGAGAGAGAAGGGGCGAGCATTCTTTACTTCGACTTAAAATAGAGCAGAGGAGTGAATAGGACCTACAACAGAGAGGTATTGACTATTTGACTTCTGGCCTGGTCCTATATGCGGTTTGACCGAAAATGATTTTTGGACCGAGTCTTATACAAAACTGGTGCTAGAAGTATATGTGGCAGGGTGGGATCTACCACTTTTCTCTCCCAAAAGTGTTTGGAAGGATTTTCCAATTTACATGGTAGTGAGATCGACCTTACCACATAAGCGTCGGGCACAACTTTTATAACTTGGTCCATCCAAAAGGCACTACTCTAGTTTGACACCACGTATAAGACCAGTCCTGAAGTCAAATAGTCAATACCTCTCGCCGTAAAATAGTCAATACATAGAGATGTGATTTATATTTTTTCTGTGAAATAATAGAGAAGGGGCGAGCATTCTTTACTTCGATTTAAAATAGAGCAGAGGAACGGAGAGGACCATCAACCCAGAGGTATTTGACTTCAGGCCTAGTCCTATATGCGGCTTAAGACGCAAGCCAAAAAAAAAGAATCTAATAAGAAGCCAGCTATCTTTTGCAAAGAAACAATAGTGTTCTGAAGATTATGCATTATTTCTTCCAAAATGCGGTTTCTAAAATATGGGTGCGCCCATGTCAAATTCCGCCAAACAAAATAGATTACAAAAGTGATAAATTTAAGGATAACCCAAAATCTAGGATACATAGAAGTGATAAAAACCTATATTGTCAATCACAAACAGTCATAATTTAGAAGCCAGTTAAACAGAGATTCTACTGCAAGTATAATAATTTAAGCCAGTTAAACCGTGAGTTCTACTACAAGGATAATTAAAGGCAGTTAAAATGTGTTTCTGCTACACCGATAATTAAAGCCAGTGACTCTACTACGACGATAATTTAAGGCAATTAGCTAGTTAAATAGTGATACTACTTCAACTATAATTAAAGCCAGTTAAACAGCGATTCTGCAACAACGATAATTAAAGCTTAAGCCAGTTAAACAGTGATGATTCTGCAACAACGATAACTATAGCCAATCGCGAGCATATTCATCTCCAGTGATGTTTGCAAACTTGTCATTCTTGCAGAAGTCATGAATGAAAATGAAATGTACATTCTATTTAAACGTGTTAAAACGTTCCTGCTGCTCTTTGGGGTCCTGTGTAACCTGGTAATAGTTCATCCACCTTTCATACAAGTTCCAAAGAGATTCTTCTGATTCCAAGTCCTTGTCATCAAAATCAATGCGCTCCCGTGGAACTGCAAAAACTAGATTAAGTGAGAAGGCCACCAAAGGCCAGGCCTGCACGTGCTGTTCAGGTGCGTTTTATTGGAGGAGACCATTTTTCCTGAGTTCTCTATAATATGAATTTTTGGTCCATCTCTCTAAAATTTATGTTACATAATAAATAAATTTCTCTCTCAAATGTATCCTCATCTAAAAAATAATCACGAAACCTTCCAAACTAAAGTAAAAAATTCCTTCAGTTCTAAAATAAAACCCTTTGTTTAACATATTTGCAAATTTTACAAGTTTTTAAAACCTTAATTTCTGAAAAACTTTGATGAGGATAGAATTTTTAAAATGAGAGGATCTCCAACCTCACAAATAGTGTGCTGCAATAAGAGCATCTCCAATGCAAAAGTCTTATAAGACAATGTCAGTGGCATGTCTTATAAGACAATGTCTAATCTACGTGGCAACAAAATCTTCACAATAGACATTGTTGAAAAAAATGCATCTCCAATGCAAATGTCTTGGGATGACTTTTTAACTTATGTGGCACTTAATTTTTGAATGGGACAAACTTATTTTGTTTAAAAAGTAACTAAAAGTTTTGGAAGGAAAAAAATTGATGATGTGGACCGTAAGACATTGTGAAGTAGAATGTCTTCTACAATAACTACCGCCACATCATCATCACATCCTTTCTTCACACTAGCATTGGAGAAAGTTTTTTAAAGAGATTGTCTATTTATCCTACATGGCAGTCTTATTTTACCACATTCACATTAGCATTGGAGATGCTCTAAGAATAATACTAAACCTCCAGCACTAGTCATCCAATGGTGGTGTGTCAATTCCAAGTCTTGATGTAGGTGCAGCACGGTCCTTGTAACAGGGACCTACCTACCTGGCAACCTGAGAGAGAGATGAGAATTCCGAATGTCCAACTTTGTTGTCTTCTCATTCGACCAGTTTTAAGTTTTAAAACCACCTAACTGAACCTTATCCCATGTTTCTTGAAAGTAAAATACAACACAATGAAACCCTCGTCCGTGGCTAATGAAAAATAGCCAAAGCCTAGGGAGCGACGGTTGAATAACTATCTTTATCAAAAAAAGAAAAAAAGTTGAATAACTAATGTCAAATATATATTTCTGAGCAAAATTTTCTTGCCAATCAAAACCTTAATTGGCGTGTCATTTGATACAAAAATATTATAAAAGCTAATGTCAAATACAAAAAAGAAAAAATAAAATTACTTGGACCTCTAACAAGAAAACACACCACAACATTACAATCATGGAGACTTGGCGGATTCGGCTTTCTTTTTCCTTTCCTTGAGAAGATTAACATGCGCCATCTTCTTTTCTTTCCCTTTCTGAAACAAAGAAGAGCGAAACCATTTATTATATCCTTCCGAAGACATCAAGGATGGATTATATGTAAGATGATTTTAGCGCCTCACGCTAACATAGAATAAAAAACAACACAATCGCAAGTGTGCAAATGCATCACCAAGATAACATAGTTAATTATTAGTGTTTGGATGTTAGGATTTTAGATAGGGATTTTGTGGGGACCAAGGATTTGTTGGGAAACTGGTCCCTAATCGTGTTAATTTACCGGTAAACAGTTAAAAAAAACAGATGCAGATAAATGAAGTAAAGCTGCTGGTTACCTGCATTGCTTTGTATAACCCCCTCTTTTTCCGTGTCTCTGTAACCATGAACATGGCATCATCCACTGCTTTCTGGTCTTGATCTGGAAGAGACTCTTCCTTATCCTCAACATTAAGGTTCTTCTTTGAGAGAGCCGCAGAATATGGAACCCTGTCAAGCTCCATTTTCAATTCATCATGATACTGCTTCTCAAGGACGTCAATCTGCCAACAACATCATTACAAAATTAAGAACCTCAACTAACTTATACACAAGTAGGAGATCCTATTAGTTGAGCAAAAATAGAATTTTATAGAAAATATGGTGCATGTTCAGAAGCTAAATGGAATAAACTCGCCCTAAGATAATGGAAATTATCTTAAAGAGTATTGTACATATAGATTATTAATAGATGAAACGAAATCAAGTATTAACACATTTTTAACCGATTTGAGTTTTTACTCAAATGCATCCTTCTCATGTTCAAGAGAAAACCCTTAACTCTTTGTATTTCATCAGTACCTCCCAAAATCTGATGACAGAACCTTCTCTATATAATTTTAGCAATTACCTTCCGCTTCTTCTCAGCAGCTTCAGTAGCTTCTGTTCGACTGATAATTCCTTCAACCAGTAGACTCTGAGGATCATCCAAATCTTGACTCTCCGAACCTGGCATTGGCAAAAATTCTTTCTTTGCTGCAGCTTTTAGGCGTTTAATTGTCTCTGCATACTCAGGAACATACCCTTCTGCTTCATCGTCAACAAATGGTGACAAATGTGGTGGAGGTACCCTGTTAAATCACAAAATCAAGTCATAGAATAAAATAACATAAAAAATAAAAAGAAGAAAAAAAAAACTTGAGAAAGTGTTCCTCTGCTAAGCTTTCCAAAGATGGATTTAACATTTTTCTTACTAGTAACCAAAAAACTCTACAGTCAAGGAAAGAATCCTAAAAGTAAGAAAGGTAAGATTCAATATTATTTGTAATATCATTATGGTACTGCTTAAAATATTGTTAACAGTCAATTGCTCTAAAAGCTCGAACTGTTAGAGGGAGGCGCCAAAATATATTTCACATAATTAACAGGGGTGTACCACATGCATCTAACAAATATAAAAAAGTATAAGAGCAAAATGTAAAAAATAATAATAACAAATAAATACCATGGTGCAGTAATTTGACAGTGTAATCGATATAACACCTTAACTCTAGAACTTGAAATACAAGTACCAACGCTTGCAGAGTCCTCTTGGATAACACTGAAATACACAGCTTAGCTGCTCTCTTTGATCTGAACACTATAATCAAGTGTTCAGGTAAGCGGATCTAAACAATACACTTTCTGGCTGCTCACATGAAAACAGTTCAAACATTATTGTCTGAAACTGTCATGCATAACCAGATATTACAAGTATATGGACCAATACGGCATGGGTTTTGCTTTTATATGTAAAATACAAGTATCTGTCATGGACAAGAAGCAAAACATGGCACCAATTTAAAGTGTTTGGGCATCATAGCATACTCAACTATATCAACCCAACAACACTTAATAAATGGTCCAGCAGTAAACTGGTGTCATTTTCAGTGAGAAAGGAAACAACATCCTGCAAACGACAGCATGGAATTTGGAATCCAGAACTGTTAAACATGATATTCAAGGTAAGGGTCATAGAACTCGCAACTCACATTTAGGGAAAGGGGAAAAGAAAATTGAAGAACATATTTCAAGTACATACCTTCCCACCAAGTAACCATATGTTGGTAAAACGATTCGTGCATTTACACAATCATAAACCCACTGCGGCTGGACATATTCTCTGGAAAGAAAGATATGACCCTGAGTTGGCCTATCAACAATCTACACAAATAGAAGTCACGAATCAAAATGGAGATCCTCGAAACATTCATCAAACAGAATAAAAAGCAATCAAAGCAGTAACCAGAAACCAAAAAGGTAATCCAACAAAACTAACTTAAATTGACCAAGAAACAACTTAATTTGGAAAAATATCTTCATCAAGGAAAACTCGTGCACATCAGGGTTCATAATGACATTTATAATCATAACAAGAACCACTAAAGCAGCTAACAAAATTCGAGTTGATTAGGTTAAATGAGGCATTCTTAAAGATGAAATATATAATAGTCCAGAAACCAGTTTCTTTCGAAAAAGAAAAGGATGCTAGATTTGTTCTTCCGGATGTGTGACACACTGACACGATGCAGAGAGAGAATGGACAACAAGACAGTACAGCTTAGCGTAAGAACCTGTAGAAGTAAGAAGGAATTGAAACTGCACAAGCAGTTGTTACCAGTGGAATCGATATGATCAATAGTATTGTCACCTATAGTTTTGGGTCATTTTGCAGGCCACAAAATTCACTGCAACAAATTTGGCAATTAAATCAGTACAAAGATCATTTTGTTGATCATGGGCATTGTTGAACCTGAACAAACAGAAGCTTCAACAAATAGGCATGGATTTAATAAATGACATCGGAATTTACTTCTTTTCTTTTGAACCCCAAAAAGGAAAGAATAGTTACATTTTCTGCTTCTTGAGGCCCTCATTTCAATCAACTCACAGAACAAGAGATTGGTTCTAAAATAAAACCTCCCACATAACTAGATTAATAGGGTATCAGATGACATGTCACATCAGCTTTTTATTACTTCTAGATTTCACAGGAAACTGAGAAAGTTGACATAAGGAAATAGATGAACCATATCTCAACTTAAAAACCAAACACAATAACAAAGTTACATGACGCTAAGTCCTACAATTTAAAAAAAAATTATGATTATGCATTGCAAGTTACAACTGATACTGCAGGTGATATGGACAAGAGCAGACAATTAGGGTGATATCGTGTTTCATTGATGGAAAGGAAGGGGATTTGGAAGCAACGATCCTTCAAATCAAGATGGACCTTTATCTCTGGGCGACTACAGACCTGATGTTTTGGGGGTATACTTTTCGGGACTTATTGTTTTTTGGGGACGCTATGCTGATGTAATTTAAGCCAATATAAATAGTCGTGGGGGCCACACCTCTTTTTGGGTGTGCTTTTGAGTCTGGCCTTGGTTTCTCGTTGCGGTCTAGGTATCTATAATGCTGACTTGATTTGGTGACCCAACTGAGGCTGCTTTTTTTTTCTTTTTGCTATCATTCTTTTGTATTCTTTTGCCTTTTTGACCGTTTCAATAATATTCTCACTTATCAAAAAAAATTATAGTGTTTCATTGACAAAAATTATATGTATTCCAAACCCCACCTGATGAGTGATACCCTCGTCAGTTTCCTTGAATGGAGCCCCATCTCCCTCCCAAGAAACCACACCTCCAAAGGCTGGAATAAGAAAAAGTAAAGATTCTCTAGGTACCTAAACATAAGGAAGACGATTTATCAATACAGAAATAAATAATCAAGTTCAATCTAAGAAGAAGAAAACAAGAACTTTAATCTATAGAACAGTAGAAGATAGAAGATAAAAATAAATTTCTAGTCATTCATCAAGCTATCAAATACTGAATACTTAGCACTTAGCTATAATGGTTACCAACTTGATGCTAAACTAAATACACTGTGCAAATCATTAAGTATATACCTATATCTACACTGATATATAAATTGGCAGTACCTTCCCAGAAAATATTGTGTAGGTCATCCTGGCTAATCATTGTTCTTATATGCTCCCACTTTTAAAAACAAAATAGACACAACCACCATCAACAAGCATCCTATACCATGTCGGTGTGTCAGTAAAATCTGTCTGATACCTTTCATAAAAGTGTCCACTATCTACCCTCAGTGCCTCAATCATTGTTATTTCTACTGTTCACACAGCTTGGTTGGAACACTCAACCAGGTAGTTCATTATCAAAAGTGTTGTCACTGATCCTCCTGGCACCTGATCAACAATCTCAATTGACTCTCCCTTATTTTTTTTTATGAAGTTGACTCTCCCTTATTGTCACCTTCTACTCCGACTTTTTAATAAAATTAGATCATTCTTGATTTTATAGTCATTGATCCTAATGGCAACCCATTTAGAATTCTTAAAGAGCATCCTATTGCTTGAGATTCACGTTGCATAGTATGCCCTGTTACCAGTGTTAATGACCAACGGTTTCATGTCCAAGTAATTATTCAGCTGAAATATGAATAGATTGATTTTTCTCTTTTTTGGTTGATTCACATTGCAAACAGGCAATTGTCAAGTAGGAAGGCCACGAAATATACTTAATAATAGGTAATTTAACTTTTTCCATAAGCCAGTAATTTAAGAACATGCAATAGCAGAACCATTTGTTCAGCAACATCTTGCCACGCTGTATCTAAAGATGGAATCTGTGAAATATTGATCAGAAACAGGAAAAAATCACCTCACGACTTAAGAATATCCTTAAATTTTTAAAGAGAGTTTTACACTCTCTCGTTTCCTCGTCATCCTTGTCATCTCCAGCAGCATCCTCAACAAGTTGCATCAGTGCACCTGGTTCGTTGGCAGGAAGCTGATGTTGAAGTTGAGCCAGTCTAAGTTCAGAATCCTCAGTTTGTATTCCTTTTTTCCCAACCTCAGCTTGTTCTGGGTCTGAGGAACTAACAGCCTGAGATTCCACCCTGGAGGCCCTTGAGTTAGCAGTAATGTACTTAAATAATGAGTACTGATCTGCATAAAAATTTAGGAAGAACAAAGTTGTAGTCAATTTGGCGGGGCAAAAACAGAAACCATAATTTGTGGTGTCTGAGATACTTTGCTTGAAACAAATATACCAAATAGATTAGAAAATTAGAAGTAAACAATCCATGAGGCTGCAGAAAAGGTCCAACCTGCTGCTAAAGCTTCCAGACGAGGATCAAGAATGGGTGGGTACTCCACATGTATCGAATGATAAAGTCTGAAATTGACAAATGCAAGGAGAGTCTGCAAAAGACAAACACAAATTTAAAGACAACTCACATGCATGATGCAAGTAATAACTATATATTTACATGCAAATACAAGTGCAATTTGAAGGGTTTCACCGTAAAACTTAAGCAGCAGTTATAGTAGAACATAACAATATGGAGCTCATGGGATTTGTGTACCCCACCGATGCTATTTTCCTTCACGATTGAAACAAAATTTGAATATCACATTTGCAAATGACATGCATCGCTCATATGAAGGCTCAATCCTTGTGCCTGGTTTTCTCTTTTTGGTAACATATTATTTGAGTTTTTAATTTTCTTCATGAATATATTCACAATTTTTTTTCTCTTGAGAATTGTGCTACCTGTCTTATGATTTTATCAAATGAATGTTCATCTTTCTATAATTCTTGTGGGCTATACCTTACACTCCATTAAAAAAACATACTTCCAGTACCAGATAAAATGCCCACAATTGCATTTCTGCATTTAAAGATTTTTCGCACAACCATGACTATACCAACTGACTATCAGAAAACAATGGATTAGAACTTTCACATGCACTTTACAACACATAGAAATACTCCAAAAATCGTAAAGAAACACATAAAACATTACAATGAAGCAAAGAAAAGCAGAAAAGATACAAGGCTAACCTCGTAGAATTCCAAGAAGGTCAACATGACTTTAAAGTCGACATCATCAGTCAAAACTTGCTGCATTGCATGAGGGGTTAACCAAGTGATCTTTTGCCCCTCAACTTCAGCCTGCATAAATGAACATACAAATACATACTCAAATAAATCACTCCAATCAAGCATATTAAAAAAATTCAAATAGAAAAAAATAGCGAATACATTACCTGATAATAGATTCCTTTCACAGATATAAATGTTTTTCGTAACCTATGAGTCCGAGAGATATATGCCTGCCATTCATGGCTCAACCTAGTGAAAGAAAAAAAATATCAACAAGCAACTCATGAGAACACAACGGGTAACAACACCTACTAAATAATAATACAATCAATTTAAGTAAAACCCAGGAAATGTTATTCAATTTTGCAGTTGACCACAAGTAAACCAACCTTCTACAATTGTGGATACGCTTTACTGGAATATGCTCACTTTCAACAGCAGGTAATGCTGCGAATAAGTGCACCATTGTAAGGCAATCATCTAAATCTCTAAGCGCATCAATGAAACCCGGGTACCTAAACCAACAACCATAAAGTTAGAAGAAAACCTTAAACCTACAACAAAAACAAAAATAATATTAATAGAATAACAAAACCAAGCTACCTTTCACGGATAAGTCTATCAAGGGTGTAATCCGGCTTTCGTGATAATAAACGTTCAGCAAGAGGATTATTCTTCTTTGCCCGTGCTTTATTTACTTTCTTGTCATAAGCCTTAATATCTCTAAACTTCTCGAGTAACGGTTCGTGTTGTAAGAAAGTTATATCCTTAACATGATAATAAGTCTTATGGTTTCCTTCGAACTTCTTCTTCGGCTCTCGGGGAAAGACACCCTTGAGAATACATAGTTTCCTACAAAAAGTTTAAAATTTCACAGCAGCAATCAAATTAAAACCCTAAAAATTTGTTAACTTTTCAATGTAAAAAAATGAATAATTCATGATACTTAAACCCTAGACCCTAAAACCTTAAACCCAAAATGAAAAAAAAAAAAGAAAAAAAAACCTGAAATGCGGTAAGCTGATTTGTAAATGTTTAAGTGCTTTTGATCTTGTGCTGTACTTTGCTGCATTACCTTCCTTTTTCTTCCCCTGAAAGGATGAAACAAAGTTAATTAATAAGAAAATTGTAAGTGAATAAGCAGATTTGCGTCTGTAATTTGAACATTAGGGTTTGAGATTAGAGATTGAGAGAGAGATTACTGGAGGTCGGTAATGCTTCGGCATCTTTGGAGGGCGACTGTCTTCGAGCTTCCAAAGAACTAAAATGAGATTAAACTTAGCTACAACAGATCTACATACAAAAACAAAAAAAACAACCAAAAAAAAATTCCACAAAGACTGGTTAGGGTTAATGGGATTCTAAAGTTAGGGTTAGCGTGATTCAAAAGTTAGTGTTTCAATATGAACAAATCAAATATAGACAGAGATGCTCAATTCGGAAAAAAAAACCCAGATCAGAAAAATCCCAATGAAAACCCAGATTAAAAGATCCCCACAAAAAACCTAAAACCAAAGATCTACCAAAAAAAAAAATTTGTTGTTTAAAACCCCCAACAAAAAAATTTGTTGTTTAAAACCCATTCGGTTAAAAAAACCCAGATCAGAAAAACCCCATGAGTAGAGAAAAATCCATATGAAAACCCTAGATCAGTACACGCACTAAAATTTCAGCACCTAAAACCCCAAAATTTCTGCACATCCAGGGCTAGTACACGCACCGAAAATCCCCAAAATGAAAACCCTACACGACCAAAAAAATAACAGAAAAAGGGGATGGAGTAGCTGAGATAGAGAAGCAGAAAACACCCAAAAATGTATTGAACTCCCCACAAAATGATAACCCCAAAGGAATGGTGCTTACCCCAAAGGAATAATGCCTACCTGTTTCTAGATTTCTCTCCAGAAGAATGGACCTGCATGCAAAACAAACAAACAGAGATGAGAGACAGAAGAACAAAGAGAGACAGAGAGAGGTCTTCTTGCACTATTTAAAACAAAAAACCCTAAACAAAACCCTAAAAAAACCCTAAACAGATAGAGGTCTTCTTCCATCTGCAGATGGGAAGACGTGTGCAGCGGGGAGAGAAGAATGAAGTAGAGGAGAGAAGACGTGTGCAGAGGGGAGAGAATATGTGTTGGGCGGGGATTCAAAACCGTAAAAAAAAAAAAAAAAGGGAAAGCGGAGAAGAAAGAAGACTTTACCGGAAAAGAAGAAGAAACACAGAGAGAGAAGAAGGCGTTAGAGAGAGAGAGAAAGGAAGACAGGTTCAGATTTTTTTGTTTTGATGAGGTTACAGAAATCTCACCTGGTGGTGGGTTAGATCTCCGAGCTCGGCTCTGCGATGAAGAGAGACTCAGAGAAGAAAAGGGAAATAGGGAGACAGACAAAGATAGATTAGGTCAGTTCTCCTTCAAAATAAAGTTTGGGAGGGATCATTCGGGGCAACCCAATCCATTGGATGGTTTTTGTTATGAAAGAACCTCTGCCATTGATGATAAACATAAACCTACCACTTCCATCCCTTAGGGCAAGGGGCATTACTAGAGGGACACCAGATTTTGACATCAAAGATTACATCTTTTTATTTTATTGATTGAAAACCAATCAGAATAGTTGCTAAAAAAATTAATTCCATTTCAGCCCTTCATACCACTTTTAAAAAGCAGATGTAATATTTTGGTGTCAAATTCTGGTGTTATTCTAGCAAAACTCTAGGGCAAGTACTCTGGCAGCCTCTTTACTCTATATTGGAGAGGTTTGAGGGATAAGTCAAGTACTAAGGTCACAAATAACCCTCAAACTTTTTCTTCCAGCCTCAAATCAATCTAAATTTGAGGCAGAGTGTAGGGGAAAGAGGGAGCGATAGTGCAGGTGGCGGGCGACAATCCAAATAGTGGGCGACATAGGGATTGTCGCCCACCACATGGTTTGCTGGGCGACAAAGGCATTGTCGCCCACCAGTGCCTTTGTCGCCTCAAACCTTTGTGGCTGGCGACAAACCCATTGTCGCCTCTATTTGGATTGTCGCCCAATATTTGTTTTTCGCCCAATAATCCCTTTTTTCGCTCAGGAATATAGCCGTTGGCGCCCAACGGCTACATTTTAATGGCTATTTCTTCCCAAAATCACTATATATATCCCTCATTCTCACTTCTCTTCTCACAACAATCTTTCTTCTCCCCATTCTCCCATTCTTTTCTCACACCAATCTTGCTGATTTCTTCCCCTTTCAAACTATTCATCATCTTTTTTTTTTATCTTTTTCATTTCTCTCAAATCTATCTCTTTGCAATCATGGGTGAAAGTAATAAATGTGGGTCTAAATACTCGGCTTCAGAAGATGTTGCTCTTTGCAAAGCTTATGTAGCTATCACCAAAGATGGAGGAACGAGGTCGGGTCAAACAAAACAATTATTTTGGGATCAAGTGTTTGAAAAGTTTACGGAGTTGCACCCAAACCCTGAAAAAAGAAAAGCACATGGACTAGGCAATCGATTTAATGTCATAAGCAAAGAAGTGACCAAATACGTCAGAATTCTTAGCTTTTTCCATCGGAACAAAGCGAGCGGTTGGAGTGAGTTAAATATTGTAAGTGATTTTTTTTCACCAAAATTATTTATAAATATTTTGTTGGTATAAAAAAAATCTCTGATATTATTTTGGTTTCTTTATTTTTTTAGATTCGTACCACCGCGGTAGAATACTTAAATCAAGAAAAAAAACAATTTCTTTTTTAGGAATGTTACCAAGTTCTTAAAGACATTCCAAAGTTTAACTACCTACTGGTTCGGAGCAATGGCATGCCTACAAACGAAGAAGGTGGGGGTTCGAACCCCATGACACCGTCAAGTAGTTTCATTAACATCGACTCTCCAACTGAATTTTATCAATTTTTGCCGCTCGGTACTGATCCCTAACAACCATCTCAATCCCAACCTGGTGATTTTATTCAAAGACCACCAGGGCAAAAGGCTACAAAAAGGGCAAAAAGATCAGGGGCTTCTTCTTCATCATCTTCTTTTGAATCTATATTAGAAGAAACTTCTGCTAAAATCGTGGACGTGTTTAGAGAATCTAATGATAAGAGAGCAATTGAGCGAGAATCAAATAGAGAGTCACTCGGAAGGGCCTTTCATCTTCAGGAAGCAGAATTAGAAATGAAGAAAAAAGAAGAAGAGGATCGTACTAGAGAACTTCATCTAAAAGAAGAAGAACTAGCAATGAAAAAAAGAGAGGAAGAAGATCGCATTATGGCCATCAATACAGATGTTATGCCACCTGGTTCAAGGATTTATTGGCAGCAACGTCAACACGAAATCCTCGCGCAACATGGTCTTAGCCCTAGAAACCGTTTCTAGAGTTATATTTTAATTTGAAATGAAATGTTGTCGCCCTTTGTTATTAATGGTAATGTACTAGCATTTATGCTATTATGTTGTATTTGAGAAATGAAATGACACATTTCTTTACTACAATTAATTAGCATGCAAATTTAAAGTTAGCTTACAATAAGAAATAAAGCAAAACACAAAGTCTAAAGCAAGTACAAGTATAACACAACCACAACCAACATCAAACATCATTCTCTAAACGTTAAAACAACAAAAAACTAAATCCATTATTCTTCATCAGACAACTCACCTCTTCCATGCTTCTCCCAAATGTGTTCAGTGAGATCCTTACGGAATTGATGGTGTTTTTCCTCGTCTCGCAATGCAGCCCGCCTAGCCGAATGTTCAGGAAGCCCGATGCCATACCCTATCCCAGAACAAATATCACCATTGTTTCCATCGGGAATATATGACCAATGTGGATCACGGTGTTCGTCTTCAATAATTATATTATGTAGAATTATGCAGGTTTTCATAATTTTATCCAACTCTTCCTGGTTCCAAAACTTCACAGGTCCTTCAACGATATTAAACTGCACTTTTAACACTCCGAATGCATGCTCAACATCCTTTCTTTTGCCTTCTTGTTGTGCATTGAAGACTACTTTCTTTGGACTATCTGCTAACTTATACGATTTCACTAATGTTGCTAATTTCGAATAAATTCCATCTGCTAAGTAGTACCCCATCTCATATTGACGACCATTAATAGTGAAACGAGCAGGGGGCACGACCCGCAAGAAGGTCGTCAAATAAGGGAGACCGGCTCAAAACGTTGAGATCGTTATATGAACCTGGTGTTCCAAAGAAGGCATGTCAAAACTATGTGTCATATGAAGCAACAGCTTCTAAAATCATCATGGCATCCTTCTTGTATCCTTTGAATTGACCATGCCAAGCCATGGGACAATTCTTCCAAGTCCAGTGCATGCAATCTACACTACCAAGCATACCAGGAAACCCCCTTCGTGCATTTTGATCCAATAAACGCACAACATCCTCTGTGGTTGGTTTACGTAAGTAGTGTGGTCCAAAATGCCTTACGACCATATCACAGAATAACTTCAAATATTTATAAGAAGTTGTCTTACCGATACGCAAATATTCATCGTTGAGGTCGGTCGGAGTACCATATGCCAGTATTCTCATTGCAGCGGTCATCTTTGTATATGGCGTGTGACCGGGGATTCCGCATGCATCCATCCGCTGTAAAAATTGACTGTTCACACTCACGAGCTCATCAATGATCTTAGTGAACAATTCTCGACGCATACGATACCTGAGTCTAAAATTGGCCTCAGAATAAGTGGTATGATCGCTGAAGTAGTCCCGCATTAAAAGCATTGCTCCCTCGCGACGATGATGATCTGTCCATCTCCGTCGTCGTACCTCACGGTGCTCATATTGATGTATTATGGCCGCCATCATCATTAATTGGTGGTGAGCCACCACCAAAGCCTCTGCATCCTCATCAGACTCATCATTTAACTCCTCTTGTGCATTAATCATGTCGATAATGTCATTTGCCATCTGTATGCCCTCGTTGGTTCCTACACATTTATGATCTAAGAATTAGACTTATGTATATTCAATAACAACACACATCTATATATCTTTATGTAGTCATCAACTAGAGCATAACAAAATAAAAAACAGTGCATAATTTTAAACTTGAATGAAACTAACATAATATATACATATATATATATATATATATATATATATATATATATATACTGCATTGAATAAGTTCACAAATATCCAATCCGTAAACAACATAACATATATATGTATTCCTAGTCATCTCTATCAGGCCAATTCCACTCGTAATGTGGTCCTAAATCATTCTGTAGTAGAGTTGCGTAAGAGTCGTATCTTGAACTAGTGGGAGCAGTTTCTGGCATCTGTGGGGTATATGCACCCTGTGTACATGGGGGATACATAGAATGTGTCGGTGGCATGGACTCATCCTGTGTCTGGGGAACGTATTCCTAACTACTCGATGCACCAGCTGTATCATGTCCTCGTAATCTCATCTCTAGTTGTGAGATCATCGTATCCCGTGCTCTGAGTTGTTCATCCCTCTACCTGATTTGATCTTCTCGATATGCAATTTCTGACAATGTCATTGTTCGCACCATGTAGTTCAAATCGATGAGCTGTAATGACATTTCTGCCCATTCATACTATACCACACAAATGATACTAAATAAATTTAACAGTTTATAAGAAAGGGGAAAAAAACAACAAATAAATATCATTTAAGTTTAACCTTCTTACAGGAGTGTACATGTCAGGTGCCAAGATTGTGGTGTCTGATCAAGAAATAACTGGGATTGTGGTAGGCAAACCGGTCGAGCCAGCGACCTCCAAATTCCAATCGATGTATGTGGAATAAGGAACACGAGGTGCAATCGGCTGAGACGTAGAGCCAAGGTTCTGTGATGCAACACAACCATCCTCTTCTTGATATAGTGAGCCAATTGAGACACGCTTCCAGTATTGCCTGTATTGCTCCTCTGTCACTTGTAGAATGTGCTGGGCAGCTCCCACCCATCCTCCTGCCCTACGCTGATCATAAAACCACTCAGGTATATTAGACAAGCTATTTCTCTTTGGTGGGTCGGCAGGTACGACTATATCTCCGCGTATTTGGTGCCAACAATGGTCGCCTAAATACCAAACACCCAAGCACGCCTCTGGATCAAAAAATATAACCCTACAAGTAGATAAGTTCAATGCAATCCTGATCTCTGGCTCTCCATTATGCTGGCTCTCTATGTAAGGTCTCCAAACAGTGGTTTGAGGCGTACGTCTTTCGATTTGCATATGAACCTCATCCAATGAGTGTTTTCTAACATCTCTTTGGCTCTTAGACTTTCTATCTCTGTTGTATGCACATAACTTCGGCCAAACATCCATAGATTCAATATTTGGGTTCAATTCGTACTCCAAAACACGAAAATATGTGTAGAACCAATACTGTGGCACCAAAAAATAATATGACAATCAGTTGTAAATATATAAGAAAAATTAAATATATTTAAAGAACTTAAATAAATAATTACGCACCTCAAGAATCATCCACATGCCATTGAATAAGCGAACACCCCGGCAACATTCATCTAATGAGCTGATGATCCAGGCCATTATAGCAGATCCCCAGTCATATGTATGCACTATACTCAAGTCTTCTAATGCACTAAACCATCCAGGGAGGGCTGCACATGGTTCGGTTTGGTTGGGTTTTTTGTCAAACCCATAGCTAAACCATTAATTAATTTAGAAGGACCAAAACCATACCAAACTATGATGTTTTTTTTTTAGAACCAAAACCACACCATCGATTTTTTAGATTTTTTTGGTTTTTCAGTTTTTTCCAAATTTTGGATTTTTTAAGGGTTTTCGGTTTTTTTAATGGATAAATCATTCAAAACTAAAGTTTAACTAGATTAAAAAAATTAACATATGACATTTATCAATTGATCATTTAAACTTAAACTAAAACATGACATAATTAGAGCACTTACATTGTAATAAATTAAAGTTTGTTCAAACTTAAAAAATGAAAAACTGATAATAACCAAATATTTATTTAAATTTAAAATATGAAAAAAAAACTGTCCAAGTGTTCAACCATCTTAAGTAATTATTAATTCTCTCTCTTTTTTTGTGAAAATTATTAAATTTAATATGAGAAGATCATCTTTACCAAAAATCATATTAATCAAAAATAATTATAAAGTAATTTATAGGCCATCCATTTTAATTATTACTTTCAAATTAAATTTTGATAGGGTTAAAAATTTTGGTACGATATGATTAGGGACGAAGTTATAAATTATTTTAAGGAAAAAATCACAAAGCACAACAAATTTTTTTTGTGTGCCTAAAAGCTTTTGGGGTACGTGTTAACAAATGAGTTGGTCAAATTCTAATTTTACAAAAAAAACTAAGGCACAATATACTAAAATCTTAATAATTGGTGGGGTACTCAATTTCCTTATAGGTATTAAATATTGGAGTTTAAAATTTCTTTGGTGGGGCACACTCCCCAACAACGTGCAAGATAGCTCGTCCCCGAATATGATTTATTTTTATTTTTTTTATGAAGATACGTGGTGAAGTCTGTGAATAGTTCATCTTCATATCTTAGATATCTCTATATGGATCCCAACATATTTTCTATAGCAACATAGTGGAAATTTTAATTATGGTATGTCCACAATTGAATTTTTCACAATAAAAATAATAATTATACAAAATAATAAATATATTATAAATAAATTAATAAATATGTTTAAATTTGAGAATACACATCACATATATGTATTGCCTCAAATAGGATACAAATTGACATAGATACATTAACTTATGAAATTGTGATTATATTAAGAGACAGGCTCATTAATTCATATTTTCATAAGTTAGCATGCATATTTATACATAATAATGCATGTGTATACTATATAGGTATATGTGCGGGTTTTTTTTGGTTTTTTTGGTTTGGTCTTTCGGTTCGGTGGTTTTGATATAGTTTCGGTTTTTTTGGTTTTTTGAAAACATGAAACCAAAACCAGACCATAAATATCGGTTTTTGCGGTTTTTCAGTTTTTCAAGTTTTGGGTTTTTCGATTTTACGGTTTGTCGGTATTTAAAATCGGTTCGAACTGAATTTAAAACCGCACCATGTGCAGCCCTACATCCAGGACTCACAACACTACTGGGGTTAGTAAAGAAGACTTGTCCTATAACCTATAGTAGAAATATTCGAGCTATGTCTTCTTCCTAAAGGTCAGTGTTTCGGTTATTGCAACTCAAAAGATAAGATTTAAGCGTTGCGACCCTAATCCCATCCGCTTTAAGTCTCACGAGATCCATCTCATCTTCCTCTCTAACTAATGCTGTGACTCTATGTAAATATCCTTCCACAGTAAGGTAATAATCATCAAGGAAAGTCACAGAATATGGTGGAGGATCCCCTGAACCAATCCCAATCCCAGTCAAAAAAGTAAAATCGTACGGAGTTATACCCATTTCCATATGTGAAAAGTGAAAGGTGTGGGTTGTATCCCACCACCGGTCTAACAGTCCCTCGACCACCGCCCTGTCATTGTTAGGTAAATAAATCTATCTGAAACAGATGCCCCCAACCACAACCATCGATAATTTTTTTGGCTTGTATGTTTCCATTTGTGGCAGCACGGTAAACTTTCCTTAGCTCGTGCCACCCCCTCTAAAAGATGTATAATCCGGTAATAATCTATTCGTGACTGAACTCAAATGATCAGGAGGACCACTAGGTGACACAACCTTGTATTGATGAATAGAAAGGTTATGATCTATTTCGTCAATGGGATCATTCTCAAAGTTAATGTCACGGCGTTTTGGTCGCTTCCCACTTCGGATGTGCCTCGACATCTAAACTAAGTTTCGTATTCAAAATAATCATAAAAAGGCTTAGTTCATGATAAATCAAAATGCATCATGTCTTGATCAATTTTGAATAATGATGATAACATATATTAAAATTACATATTTTCTTGCAAACCCTAAGCATTAAAATACACCAAATATATAAAATTTTCTCACAAAACATAAACAATAACATACACCAAATTAATTTATGCAAAATTACACTAAGTTAATTTAAACATATACCAAACTAATTTATGCAAAATTAAACATACACCAAACTAATTTATGCAAAATTAATCATATTGAAAAATCAACAAAAATTTATTCTCAATCAAACATATCACATTAACCTTCAACATCCAAATTTAAACACAATTAATAAAGTCCTAATTAACATAAAATATTGTTATATACTAAATAATATTACAAAAATTAAGTCAAACTACTAAATTATTCTCATGCAAACATATCAAATTAACATTCAACAACCAAATTTAAACACAACTAATAACATCCTAATTAACATAAAACATAATTACATATTACATAATATTACAAAAATTAAGTCAAAATACTAAATTATCCTCATGCAAATATATCTGTAGACGCCAAATTATTGCAAACCAGTGAAAATTACCCATTTTGGGTGTACCTCGATTTACGTGCGAAATTTCGTCAAAATTAGCTTAACATGACCAAGCGGGTCTAATTTAGTCCCTCCGTTATTCGGTTCTAAATCGGACTGAGAATGAGAACCAAAGTCAAAGAAATCTCAAATCTGGGTTAGAACCAATGTAAATTAGGAACCGTAGGGAGTCCTCTTGGTTCTAAGCTTTTAGGCATAGACACGTGTCGCCTTGGGATTCGCGCTAGGTTTCAATTTAATTTTGTGTTTTGAAAAATCTGTTTTTAAAAAAATTAGTGGACCCCACTTTAATAAAAGAAAATCAGATTTTTTGTTTTAAAGAAAATAAGTTTAAAAAGGGAAAATGGGAGAATGAGAGAGAAAGAGCAGGAGAGAGAATGGAGCTGACACGTGTCAGCTCCATGTCTAAACCGTACAACCAATGTGCGGTTTGGTTGTTCACCCCCCTCATTTTGTTCACCTCCTACCTTTATGCTATCTCACCCCCTCTCACACTTGAATCCCACGTATTCTCCCTCTCTTTTTATGATTTTTGCATACAGGTCCCTACCTGACAATGCTGAAATTACGG
>MVGT01000132.1:29379-61706 GCA_002174775.1 Macleaya cordata
AAATCTAGGTGTAGTTTTCCAACTATAGGGTCCTGATTCCCTAAAAATCAGGTGGCGACTCCAAATCAATCAAAATCAATACTCTCAGAGAGAGATATAAAATGTATCTCCCTCAGTCAAAAAGCACAAGAGAGTTTGCACCTCATAAGTGGTTCAACCAAAAGTGTGGGCGCTACAACAAGCTTGCAAATAGGTATACAAGCCAAGAAAACGATAAGCTTGCAACAATTCATCTTAAATAGGCTCAAGCCACAATATAAGCACTCAATGTGTTCAACCCTGATAAATAAAAAGAACTTCACAAAAAAAATATAACATTCAATGTGTTCAACACTTTTCTTTGTACCGTTACGATACAGGAAATCTTTAACATATATAGATTCAAAGCATATCTTCAAGCTTAGCCTTTGTCATAACATCCACAAGCACGAAAACTTACATAAAAAAGAACAACATATATCGAATAAATAGTATCACAATTAAGTTATAAGAATCCTATCACCAAAATTCACAATTAATACATAAGTCCACATTTAACGACATACAAAATCACACACATAACCAATATTATTTTACGAAGAATTGGTAAGGACCAGGATTGGGACGCATGCACGAATTCATTCCCCCCATTTGATTCAGATTTGGGACACACAAACGCTCATAGTTAGGAGGATAATATGTGATCTCCAGTGTAGGGAGGAGACATGCAGATACACTCTCACTTGTCGTGCTAAACTCCATCATTCGAGAATGAGGTGCGATACTATTATGTCAAACCTATCAAGTTGAAAAACAGAATTTTGAACGTCAGAAAACACTAAAATAGTAAACAAAATGCTATTTTACATCAAATAAAGTACCTCACCTGTACGACCTCACTAGGTGCACCATTTTGTTTATTTTTCTTCAATCTCTTTCCCTGTTTCTTCCTAGTTTCCGCTGCAATGTTAGAAAGACGTTAACCAATAATATATAAAATACATATTTAAAATTTTATAAAACAAAAGGTGTACCATTTTTTTTCTTATCTACAATTTTTTCAACATTGGATTAGCTAACAAGAACATAAAACTCAAGTGCGGTATTAATGTGTATATGCTATGTATGCACATATAACTTTTAAGAAAAATTTGGTAAAACTATATACCTAGGGTTATGGAGTTTAAAAAAAACACTAAGCGATCGAGCTAGTAGATCGGGCTTGACGACACCGGAAGGTCAGTGATAGATGATCACACCATCATCATATATAATCATCATGAACAAACGTTAAAATGATATTTAGTTTATAAATTCCATCTAATTAATTAAATAATAGAACTACACTATTCATCACAACTAACTAGCTAGTCGTAATCAAATGTAGCAGCTGCATGAACATCATCAACTAATTACCTAATTAACTTCAAAGAATATACCAATGCAGGTTCAAAAAGAAATATTGATAATTATCTCTCTAATTAATCAAACAGAACACAATATGTATATTTGTGTCTTTCTTGTTTCCTTTTACAAGATTAGTTTTATTATTGTGTAATATTATAGAAACCCTAAGAGCCTAAGTTTTTACTTTATATAGAGTAGACTTAGCAGTTAAATTTTTCTTGTTGAAAGTTAGCTAGCCGTGTGATAACATGGGTAAAACCAAGAACTGATTAAAGAATTGAAGTAAAAAAGAGAGGGGAAAAAAGGAAGAAGAAAAGAAAAGAAACAGTTGCTACTAAAATTTTATTTCATGAATCTTCCATAGATTTTAAGTGTTAATTTGAACAATATATACTTAAACACGCATGTTAATTTACTTCCAAGCTCTTCAAATCTATATTTATGCTTGAATGTTTAAGTTCAAGTACTTGGTACCCTGATCATGATCATCATATACGAAAGTAAGCTTGAAAGTTAGTTTGATACTACTTCAACAAGAACTCGTCTAAGTTTTAAGAAGAAAATTGAATATATAACAGCCATTGCTAAATGGTATTAAAGAAGAACAAAAAAGACAGATGGATCTTTAATAGAAACTACAAGATGTAGTTAGAAGTAGCTAAAAAAAAGGAAGAAAAATATGTTCTTCTTTAAAAGATATATAAGAACTGAATAGTGATGGCACGAAGATGGAGGTACCCTGATTTTCACTGCTAAAGAAGCCCTAAGTTTGAAAAATCTCCACTCCCTCCTCAGTACCTAAAATGGTGAAATGAAATAAAATGAAAGAAGAGGTTAGGGCATTTGATTAGGTTTTTTAGATCTGATCATATGAATCGAGAGAGAAAAGAGAGAGAGAAGGGGAGAGAGAAAAGACTTACCGGCGAGAACAGTTACATCAACGATGACGATGACAATGACGGAAATGGAGGTACCCTGCTGTACTCTGTTGAAGCTCTAGGTTTGTTTGTTTATCTCCACTCCCTGCTCAGTAACTAAAATGGTGAAATGAAAGAAAATGTTAGGGCATTTGAAAATATTTTTTTAGATCTGATTAGGGAAGGAATCGAGTGGAAAAGGAGAAAGTAAGAGAGATAGAGAGAGAAAGAAAGAGAGAGAGATGACTTACTGGCTGAAGCACGGTGACGGCAAGGCGTGAAGGTCTCTCGATGACATGCTAGGTTTTTGTTTCAGTCTCTTTCCCTGTTTGGAATTGCAATGAAATAAAAAAGACAAAAATTGGGAGGGAAGATAAAAGAGGTAAAAAAACTGGTCTAATAAGAGAACCGGGTCTTGGAAGCTCATAGACCGGTTTTATCTCTCACATTTGAAAATTAATTTTTTAATACCCAATTGGGTCAGAAGGTAGTCAGGCATTAATTGATGTTAAAATGGTGTTATAAAACAGTGTCCCTGTAGCAATTCCCTTTGTTTTGCTTAGTTGGGTTCAAGGGAATCATCTACTGTGCTACCAAAAAGTGGTCTCGATTTTTGACACCAAATATATGGGGTCTATTTGGATTTTGGATACGATCTAATAGTTAATTTTTTGTGAAAAAATAATTTTAGCTATATAGATCGTCTTTATAAGAAATCATCACATTCTAACACTTTTAATTTTATTAAAATTAATTTAAAATCAATGGCGAATAATAAACAGTGTGGAAAATAATCAACTTTTGAATACGCAGTCGACACAACTTGTTAGTTTATAAGAACGTCTCTTTTTACTGAACTCTTCCTCTCTCTTTTTTGAATATGCTCTCTAGATATGATATAATGCCTGATTTTTAGTGAATATGGGTTCCTTAATTAACATGTAGATTCCCATAAAATTGATCTATATATTCTAACATTAATTTGAAGTAAAATAGTGACGAATAAAAATACTGTTGTTTGGACAGATCAAAAGCTCGACTAAATCACGTAAGTTAGAAACCCCCTTGAAATTTTTTTCATGTTTCCATAAAAACATGCACATCGGAAGAAGCTAAAAACTAAATTTAGCTTACGTAAAGATTTGGTAAGCCAAATTTAGATTTATGCATAGGAATTTGGAGATTTTTTATGGGACAGTGGACTGGGTAACCGCTTGATGGTGGGTGGGTTGTAAGGTAACCGCTTGTTATTTTTTTTATTTTTTTAATTAAAAAATATTGTGCAGGGTTCAAGGTGCCCGCTCAACAAATTTTTTTTATTTTGAATATTTTTTTTAACATTTGTTATTTAATCCTAACCCTTTATTCTTCTTCCAAATCATCCAAATCATCTCGATTTTGGAAGTATAACTAAATAGGTTGGAATATATTAAAATGTATTAAAAAACTTTAAAAAAAAAGACAAAAAAAAGTAAAATTCCACGCGGTGTCTCTACACACCGCCTGATGCCAGACGGTGAGTAGGGACACCGCTTGGTATTTTTTTTATTTCTCAATATATCCCTAATTTAATTTTTTGTTATTATTTGTAATTTTTTTTAAAATCAAATGATGTGCAACTCTATCTGTAAAGCTAAAAATGGTAAGGTAAAAATGGCTTTTACCTTATCACCATTGTGGATGCTCTTATAACACTTTCAATAATGATTTTTGGAAACCAAGTTACAAAATTTGCACCACACAATTATGTGGCAGGGTAGGACCCACCACTTTTCCATCCCAAAAGTGTTCGAGGAGATTTCTAACTCATGCGGCAATGGGACCAACCATGCCACATAAGCGTAACACAAGTTTTATAACTTAAGGGAAATGTGGTAGGTCTCACCCTGCCACATAAGCATTTTGCATATATTTTGTAAATTGGTCGGTCTAAAAATTATTAT
This sequence comes from Macleaya cordata, assembly GCA_002174775.1. Classification (NCBI taxonomy): domain Eukaryota; kingdom Viridiplantae; phylum Streptophyta; class Magnoliopsida; order Ranunculales; family Papaveraceae; genus Macleaya; species Macleaya cordata. The sequence goes on from MVGT01000132.1 coordinate 33,626, forward strand.
TGAATAAATAAAAAGGGAGAAAAATAATCAATAATACAAGTGGACATAGTATAAGTCCATAATATGTAACACCCCAAATTCTAGATCACATACCATCTTCTTTAATAACCCAGAACTCACGGTGTTAAGTTGAAAAATAAACTAGTTTAGTCATCACAATAAATATATATAAAATAAGCACACTTAATTCATATAATTATTAGCAAACTTAAGATAAACACACCCGATGATAGTTATCACATGGTGAAATAGTTCATCACCAATATTTCAAGCTAGTAGGACAAAATAAAACATAGAAAATATAAGTTCCACAGTTTCAAACATCTAAACATAACATGAGACACGAAGCTTTAAATCATCACTCCTTTTAATCATCCTATTCCTGTGTATTCGGCACATCTCCATCATTTAAGAAATCTGCAGGATTATCAACAACAGTGAGAAAACTCAATAGGTTCATCTCCCCACCCCTAGTGGGCAGCGGCTAAACACTAAGCGATAAAACACCAAATAAGTAGTTAATAAAAATTCTCAAGTAAAGAAATGCTTCGAATAACCACGAGGCGTATAATCATGAAAAATATGATCTTATACAAACTTTCCGATTTTGATCCTTGGTCTTTCGGAAACCACATCACCCATTCCGATTTTGATCCTTGGTTCGGGAACCACAACCATCGATGGTGGAGTATTAAACTCCAAGGGAAAATCACTGTCCCGGTCAATAAGGGTGTTTCGTCGAGCCTTCGCTCTTATGGAATTCAGATCCCATATTAATGCATCATGAATATGTTAACCAAAACCTTTCATATTCTTTGGATCTTATTTCAAAATCGAGTTCAAAACCAACAATACTCGAGTAACCATAATACATCCTGTCACCAAGAAGTTGGGTTAATGCAATAACGTAATAATTCATTTAAACCTCGAAATAAACCATCACGATGAGAATATGAAAATTTGATACCAAATCTGTCCTTGGAATTCTAAAATTCGTCGTTTAAACTTCAAAACAGTTTTGTGAGCAACAAGCATAAATGGAATTCGAAATCCAACTTAAATTCAAAAGAAACCGTTAAGTATAAAAGGGTTCATTAAATTTACAAGATTACACCTTTGTGTTAGTAAATATTGGCCACAAAAAGTTTACCCTTAACATACACAAACAGGTTGAGGAGTTAAATAACAAGAGGAGAACCAAAAGACGATTTTTAGGCGTATTACATAAGAATAAGAGTTGTACATAAGGTCAATTTAAGAGGTCTAATAAACTGAATAAACAAACTCTAAAAGTGCTCAAATTTATACTAAAGGTAGATATATGTGTCATGAAAGTATAGGAACTGAAATCACTCAATTCAGAATTATACAAAGGAAGTTATACCCATTTTCGTACCAGCTGTGCAGTAAAACCGAGAATTCAGATTTCAGAAATGCGCAGTTTAACGAAAACAGTCGCTGTGGATTATTTACAAATCGGATTTTGGTGATTCCAAAAGCATTAGAAAGATAACAGATAAATGTATAATTCTTATTCATGGCATTAAACCAGAAAGTAAATCAATCTAGAAGAAAAATACCAATCTTTAGGACTTTCTCAGCAAAATTGATTTTGTCAAAACTCAAAGGTAACTTTCAGAATTAAAAACATATAGTAAATGAGCTCCAAAAATTATAAACCTTTTACAGGAGATACATATATATGTTAAAAACATATGAGAGTTGGAATCACTCAATTTGGGTCTATAACGAAGAAGTTATGGTCGATATAGTAGTGACTATGCAGTAAAAACAGGAATTTACAATTTCATATCGAAAATACAAAAAAATCAGTTCATTGTTGTTAGTAAAACTAACCTAAAACAGATCTATTATTTGTGTAAAATAAGTCCAATAATTATTCCATTAGTTGTGGATAAATCAACTCAAAAATTAGTCCAAAACTTAAGCTTTCATGGATACCTAAATTAAGAACAATTATATGCTTAAAATCTTAAAATCATGATTAATACATATGATATACAATTTATAACATATGATGCAATCCAATAATAAAAACTTATCATGCATACATATATCTTAAGAGATGAACATTTTCATAAAATTTCAAATATAGTAATCGATAAAACATCCCACTAGAAATGGTTCAATGAGACCTATCTTTGATAGCTAGAAATTATCCAAGAGGGTGGTGATCTTCTCAAATTCTTCTTCCCTTAATTTTCCTTCCTCTCTTCCTATTTCTCTCTTCTCAATTCTCTCTTAACTTACACCATATTTGTCTTTACAAACTACCTCCTTATATAGGTGAAAATGGAATCTAAGATGGTGGATGAAAATAAAAATTAATGGTGGTGGATTAGCCATTATAATGGTAGACTAGCCATCATTTAGTGGTGATGGACTAGCCATTATAATGGTGGTAAATTTATTATTTATTTATTTATTTATTTATTTTATTTTATTTTATTATATATATATATATATAGATAATTATTTTGTGACTTTAACTTAATTTCTAAAAATAAAAGAAAACACAGTGGATAGCTCCAAAGGTTAGGTTGTACTAGAGTGGTGGAACCCACCACAGTGACAGAGGTTTGAAGTTTCCTAGGATTGGCTAGGTACTATAGGCGGTTTTTCAAAGGATTTTCATGTATAACAGGTCCTTTGACTAGTATCACAAAGAAGGTCATGCCATTCCAATGGGATAACAAGTGTGAGCAAGCTTTCCAAGAGTTGAAAGCAAAGTTGACAACAACTCAAGTTTTGATCATACCGGAGAGTGGAATTGGACTCGTAGTGTTTACCGATGCGTCGAATCAGGGACTGGGATGTGTTTTGATGCTAAACGATCGAGTTGTTGCTTATGCTTCGAGATAGTTGAGGATTCATGAGCATAACTACCTAACTCATGATCTCGAGTTAGTAGCGATAGTGTTTACACTCAAGATATGGAGATACTACCTGATAGGTGAATGGTTTGAGCTTTTTTCCGATCATAAGAGTGTCAAATACTTATTTTCACAAAAGAAGCTGAACATGAGGCAGCGTAGATGGTGGAAACTACTGAAAGATTACGACTTTCAGTTGCAGTATCATCCAGAAAAGGCTAACGAAGTGGCAGACACGTCGAGCATGTAGCCTAGGGGTATAGTAGCATCTATGATGGTTTAGCAGTGGCGACTGTTAGAGGTAGCTTCGGAGTATAACTTCGATTTGGCAACCCGCGAGCAGAGACAGCTGTTGTTGGATAGTGTGGTCATTCGACCTACTCTGGTAAGCCAAATCATCAGTGAGCAAAGAAATGTTCAATGGTGCCATGAAAAAGTTGCAGGTGTTCAATAAGGGGAAGTCACAGACATGACTGTAGGGAAAGATGGTGGCTTGAGGTTCAAGGGTCGCTTGTGTGTTCTAGAGAAATCGGAACTGAGGAAAAATATCTTGAACGAGACACATCTTAGTAAGTATACTATACATCCTAGAGAGAACAAGATTTATCTAGATCTCAAACGACACTTCTAGTGGTCAGGAATGAAGCGTAGCATTGTAGAGTTTGTGCATACATGCTTTACTTATCAGCAAGTAAAGGCAAAACATTGAAAACCAGCCGATACTTTGCAGTCCTTAGATATACCCGAGTGAAAATAGGAGAATATATCTATGAACTTCATCGACGAATTACCCAAGTCTAGGAAGGGAAACAACTCCATTTGGGTGATCGTAGACAGACTGACCAAGTGCACACACTTCCTGCCAGTCAAAAAGACATACACCGCAGAAAAGTTGGCATCGTTGTATGTGAAGGAGATAGTTCGATATTACGGAGTTCCAGTCTCAGTGGTGTCGGACCGAGATACTTCATTTACCTCAAAGTATTAGAGAGATTTTTAAGAAGGTATGGGCACGCAGCTTGACTGTAGCACAATTTTTCATCCTCAAACGGATGGACAGACGGAGAGAGTTAACTAAGTATTGAAGGACATGCTCCGTTGTATAGTCCAAGACTTCAAAGGTAATTGGGAGGATTCATTACCATTTGTTGAGTTTGCCTACAACAACAATTACCAAACCAGTAATGGGATGGCACCGTTCGAAGCGTTGTATGGCAGACCTTGTAGATCCCCAGTGTGTTGTCGGGACCTTGCAGTAGACTACTGAGAAGATAGCCCTAATTAGAGAGTGTATGCCTTCAGCACAGAGTCGTCAGAAAAGTTACGCCGATTAGAGGCGAAGAGAACTTAAGTTTGAAGTAGGTGATCAAGTACTACTGAAGGTATCACCAATGAAGGGGGTATTCGGCAAGAAAGGGAAGTTGTCGCCACGGTTTGTTGGACATTTTCCTATCCTAGAGAGAGTAGGAAATAGCATACTGGTTAGCTTTACTAGATCAGTTGGCAGGAGTTCATGATGTCTTCCATGTGTCTATGTTTCGAAATCATCTCGGAGATGAGGATCGTCCAGGGATGGTCGATTTCCACGAGTTAGAGTTGCAGCCAGGAGCAACCTATGTAGAGAGGCCTTATAGGATTCTTGATTACAAAGGAGCAGAAACTTAGGTCAAGATCAATACTTTGGGTGAAGGTGCAGTGACATCATCATGATGAGCATGAGGCCACGTGGGAGAGAAAATAGGAGATGCGCGCAAGCTACCCAGATCTATTTGAAGAGGTTTGTACGATTTCGAGGACGAAATCCTCTTTTAGAGGGTAGATTGTAATACCCTTTTAATTTAAGATACTAGTGTTTAGGGGGCAGCCCACTTTTGTTAAGGGCACCCTATTAGAGTTTTAGTAGGTTTGCATTTATATTATTTATAAATATAAACTAACCCAATTAAACTCTTCTGTTTTGATCGACCAAGAGAGAGGGTGAATCGGCTAGGGCAAGAGAGAAAACTTCTTGGAGGAGAACCTAGGGTTTGAAAAGGAGAGATCACCGTGATCGCGTTCGTGATAGAGCGCAGGGATTTTTCTTCTTCTTCTTCCTCCTCACGTTTGGGAGACGATTGCTTTGAGGCAAGTAGTAACTTACTCTTTTGGTGTAGATTTAGGTTTCTATGATGTTGGCATTTGCTTCTAACGAGTGAATGAATGAAATCTAAAACTACATGTGTTATATGCATTTTTTCTGTGGTTGAAAGTATGAATTTAGGTTTAATTGAGGATTACATGTCTTTTTAATAAGATTGTGCATGAAAACTATGATACTAGAAGCATGGTTATAAAACCCTAACTTTTGTTTAGCACGAACCCTAGTTTACATGAAGTAACAAGTGAAATCGAAGGCCTAAAATCGTGCAGAACACAGGTAGTATCGATACTCACAAAGGGAGTACCAATACTACCTACATCTGAAGCCAACAGATATAAAGAGTATCGATACTGCCCAATTGGAAGCCAACGGATGTAAGCAGTATCGATACCCACAAAGGGAGTATCGATACTATTGGCCTTGTCATTAAGTCTCATCTTTTGTTTTTAATAAAGTTGTTTATGTTCATGTTTGTGATCTACATGATGTATGACTTGTAAATTTATGTTTAAACATGTATTAATAGTAGTTAATGCATCTTTAAACACTTGGTTATGTATACTTGGATGGTGAATACTTATGGATGCACCAAATATGTATGAAACTTTCATAAACCGAATGTGTGGTTAAGAAACTTGTTTGGCTTGTGTGCAAACGTAGTTTAGGACCTGTATAGGCATGGTCCTCTCCAAGTGAGGTCTACGGAATCGCCAAGTGAGGTCTACGAAATCATTTGACACGTAAGTAACGCCATCAGGGTTATCAGTGTTCGGTGGACGGATTTTGAGGTAGTTCATTGGATTCACGTGGCGCACGGCCAGTGCTTCGGGTGAACTATAGGGACGGGTGAAACGTGGGTAGTAACTAGGTATATCACATGTTACGAGAACCAAATCTTAAGCATATAAAACACTATAGCCGTCAATCTATGCATCTCTTTACCCTGTTTAATCTTTTATATTGACATAGCTTATGCTGAAATGTTAATACACTCACGTGAAACTCATGGTTATCCTAAATCTAAGCCAAGAGAATTAGTGAACTTGTTGGCTAGGTTTTGACCTAGCATTATTAATCTTTTCAAGTCCAGGTCATCAGGCAAATACTCAGTAGCGGTGGTGTTCGTAAGGAAAGAATAAGTCTTCGGAATTTCTTAGATTTCTGTGAAGATAATAGTTATTATTTAAATTAAGTTTTGTTTCTTTGGGTTGGACACATGTTTAGTGCATTATTCTTTGGGAAATATCCATTCATTCGTTTATTCTTTTGAAATCTTATTATTAAGGTTAATAAAGTATTAACCAGCTTTTTTTAATTGCGTCTTGAATATGAGTGCAAGCTTCTTTGGCTTGGTGTAACACGTACACCCGGGAGCTATAGGTTGTTAATGGTTCCACCGAAATGCCTAGTTCTCATTGATTAAGGGCTGCAGACGTGAAATGTGAGGGTAGGGAATTACACAATGTACGAAAGTGATTTATGAGGATCCTAGCTTTTACAGGTGCCAGCTACTAGCTTAGGTTGTAATATCTGTTGTTATTGATTAAAAAAAATCTTCAAATCCAGCCACCATCGAATTATTGATCTCACTAGAAAAGGCTCACTTTATAAATAAATAAAAAAAGGATCTCGGCTCTTTTATGAATTCTCAAAAGGTGGCAAACTGTATCACACCCTTTGTTTCTCAAAATGCCACCCACTTAAAAGGGAGCCCAAAAATAAGCAGGGAGATTCTACTTTATCCCCACTTTTTTTTTTATTAATACTCCATTTATTTCGGCACCTTGTTTACGTTACTTTGTAAGCTTAAAATAGAGATGATCTTGTGAGATGATCTATACATAGTTCAACTTTTAACTCTATTTAAAGTTTGAAATTTTAATTTAAGATTCACCCTAACTTAATTTTAGTGGTGTTAAAAAATTTATAAGGGGTGGACGGGGGAAAATTAGATTGCTTCTGATATCTTAATGAGAGTATTATGCAATGCAAGCAAGGAGAGTTCTGTTGCCATGACTATTGACCCCTTCATTTATTGTATAATATGAGTATAATTCTACTGGTTCAATTACATTATTGTCTATGGGGGTACAGGGAATAGTCGTGGGTTGGGCTTTGGTTGCGTAGAGCTTGAAAGTCCATAGTTGGTTGAGATAGGTTATTGCACTCTGATTTAATAAGATTGTTGTTATTGGGGCTCCCTTGTTTGGATGAGGGGCATGCTCAATTAGGGGGCATCCCCAAATTTTATAAATTGGTTAGGGGGCATGGTCAGTTTTACTTAGGGGAGGTTTTCTCATTTTCGTGAAGAACTTTTTTTTTTGGTAAATTGTTAAGAGAGTACCCTTCGTTGCAAACCCAAAAAACCCTTCGTTGCTTACCCTAAAACTTAGGGGTTTTGCTAGGCGATTGTATCTCATTTAAGAAGGAGGAGATTGCTATGCGAAGAAGAAGATTAGGTGGAGAAGCAAGAGAAGAAAAGAATAAAGAAAATAAAATGACAACAATTTGAACATAAACTTCATTCATAAAGAAAATCGTACTCTGTTTTTACATATTTGTTGCTCAATATTTATAGTTCATGAATAAGCATAACCATATATTAAGATACAAAACATGAAAAAAAACCCCATAATATTAGTCATGCACCTATTGAAGCACCAATAATGTCTACAGTGGTAAGTTCGCATTATGCTTTACACATTCTCCATCTTACTTTTAACTTGTCGATCTTGATTTTTTTTTTATCATTTTTAGAAATGCCATCTTCTCACCTTGAGCAATTACATCCGGTGTTGTGGATGACCTGATGAAGTGTTGACCCCAACACAAAAGAAAAAAACATTGCGTATGATGGATAGTGCCCTTGTTGAGCATGATATACCCGAGTACGAGGAAAATACTGTTGAGGCGAATGATGAAAAACATGGGCATGCTAGTGATAAGGAGAGGGAACAACCAGCTAGAGTAGGGGCTTTTCGCTGGAGGAGAGAGAAGAATCGTAGGGGAAAGCAGAATCTAAGAGGAAGAGCTTCTTCTCGTGGGAGATTAAGAATATTTTATAAGCATGTTTTGCTTGTCAAATTTGCACATGATTTAGAATTGAACTTGGTTTATAATTGAACTTGGTTTAGAATAGAATGGTTTGGAATTTGAATTTTGAATTAGTTTTTGAATCTTATGAATGTTATAATACTGGTGGAACTTTGTTTTGACTCTTAAAAATGTCATTTTTCAGTTGATTGGTTGGCTATGTGAGGATCAGTAATAATTTTGAAAATAGACAGCAATCTGTCAATTTTGTTGCACTTTTTTTTACAACAACTTATTGTTTTCCTTCATTTTTTTGACTGATTGCTATCATTTTTCAACTGATTAGTTGATCTTGTAGGGAAAAATAGCAATTGTTGAATTTGACAGAAAAAACATAAGTAACAAAACTCACATATATATATATATATATATATGATCTATCAAACTAGTTACATGTGTCAATGTGGTGTCACTTACATAAAAAAGAAACAAAACTCACATGTATATATGATCTATCAAACTAGTTACATGTGTCAATGTGGTGTTACTTACATCAAAAAGATATTCCTACGATCAACACTATCAATCATCTGTAGTGAATACTTCGAGTTGGGCTCTTTGTAGTTCATGATTTCACAAAACTTTTTGATCCGCTCTGAAAACGGGATCAACCATGCCTTAGTTGCTTTAGTGACTACCCTTTCCCAAAAACTAAACGGTGGTTGTGGTGAAATCGGTGCACCCGAACTTAATGTCAAGCTCACAAAATGATACCGTCAACGAATGCTATAATTATCATCCAGTGAGCTGTAGCTGGGGATAGGGAATACCGACTAGGCACAAATGTAAAATTCATGTCCGCTGAAATGAGAACAACTACCGTCACATATGCCTCAGCTATAACGAATCCCGCTTTCGGCATCCGCATCCAGCTTTTTTCTTTAACCTCGCCATTGGAGAAATCAAACCTTGTTTTCAAATCCTCAATCACCTCGGGCTCAAACATCTTTGTGTAGAAGCTTGTATTGTTAATGATCTCAAAATGCAGTGTATATCTTACATCTCTCCATCCAAAATACTCATCTAGACCCAATTGCATTGCAACAACTCGAAACCCACAATGCCCTTTACCAAACACATCATCAATGCTATCTATGTACTTACGTATAGGTTCGGGTAATTTAGATAGGTATTTACAATTGATTTGCTTTTCTTCTTAGTCTGTTGCTTTACTGTTGATTTTAACTTGCACGCCATAACATGTTCATACAAAAATTGGATCGGGATGGTCCTTCAAAATAGTGTCTTCGAATAGACCTTTAGTTTGATCTTCATCTACCTTTCGATTCTGAAAATATGGAAGAGCACAACTCAATAAAAAATAAACAAAAGTTATTAGGAAAAATGAAGTTTAAGATAGCAGCAAAATTTCAATTTCGACAGGTTTCTACCAATTTTATGTACTAAAATCGTGGGGTACTTGTAGAAATTTGTAACTATTTTAGACTGAATCCTGTCGAATTTGAAATTTTCAACTAATACCTGATTTTGGTTGCAAATCAGTATAAATTCAGTAGCCGTCTCTCGAATATATAATCAAAATTGTAAGAACCTATCAAAATATGTCATCTTTGTCATATATCCCTAAAACGCATTATGCAAAAAAATTCGAGAGGTTTCTGTCGAAAATATTGATTAAATTCGAGAGATTCCTGTCAAAAAAGTTCTTTGTCATGAACATAATTTGATCGAATTTCAGTTCGCTGGGTTTTTTCGGGTTTCGTTTTACACATAAGCAACATTTTATCCTCAAATGTTGTTGATTCTGAGCCTTTAACCGGATTTGAAGACCCAATACCCTCATCAAAATTATTTTTTGATGTTTGTTCCTCCATTAATGGAGTTTCTTTGATAACTTCATCCTCTTCCATGTTCTTGACATATGTGTGTTCAAATAACGAGTTTACATTCGCAAAAATTTTTTCGATCGTTGGTTGTCGAATAGTTGAGTTGTTATTACTGCTGGGTGGAGTTCATGAATGTAGGAATCTTCAAGGTGGGGATACTCAAAATGAAAACTAAGTTTTATTAGGATTTAATTGTCTTTTGTGAGGGGAGTCCCCCCTAGGAAAAACACAAAATGAGGGAAGGTATAAACTTGGGCATTAAGGCCCAAATTTTGAGCATGCCCCCTAACCAAAAGGGGAGCCTCAATAACATCAGTCTTTAATAAGAACACCCACATTGCACCTTTATATATGAAGGAGGATGATTCAAGGGATGAATATTTGTGAAGATGATATCTCACTATGTATATCATCATGAGAAGAATAGAAAATACAATCCAAAACACCATAAGAAGAATATAAATTCACGTCGTAGAAAATACAGCCCAAACTGGCGAAGAAAGACATACATCATAAACAACGCAGAAGAACCACTACCAATAACTTAGAGAAGTGAGAGAAAATGCCAACTTGCAAGCATCAGACTTCATAGGATCAACAATAGAAAATACCCGGACTGTTCTGAATTGTGCATAGTCATCCTCCAACATTTTTGGGTGAGATTCACGAGTGAGTATAGGATTTTTTCTATTTTAATGAAGCTTCAATTCCGTTTAAAACACTATAAAACAGTTATATATATTTCCACCCACGTTCTTGAATCGCTAACATTTTCAATTTTATTCCCCTTATTCTTACACTCTATTTACACCTGCATATAGACCCGTGTGAAGATGATCCAAAGCTTCATTTTTTTTCAACAATAATCGTCTTCTTATGTTGGTCAAGAGCAGTGTATTATTGTTGTTTTTGTTTAATATATCTCACAAATCTTTTCAAGAAATGTAAAGTATCAATTGTTTAAAGAAGGGTTAATTATTTTTTTATTTTTTTTATGAAGGACGAATGCCCAAGTTACAATAAGGCTTAGATACACTACAACAGGCGTGTGAGAAGCTCGTAAGCTGCCTTAAACCCTATCTCTAACAGAGGTCGTCATCAACGGACAAACACATCAGAGAACACCACCAACGGGCACAACAACCTTTATTTAGAAGTACCTACATATATATGTATATATTAAATTACATGGGTCTTATTCAATGGTAATACTACAGTCAGAGAGTTTCGAACTCAAGACCTCCAAGTTATATTAATTTATTAAAAAATATTTTTTCAATCAATTTCAAATCATTAACCATTTAGAAACGTTAGAGACTCTGTCAACTTTGGGCATTAACCTCGTGTGTAAGAATTTCGAGTGTTGCTTGGTAACATTGCTTTTATTTTTTTAAGAAAAAGGGATCATATATGAATTTTTTTTTTAAAACAAAACCACAATTAATATATATTAATATCATGCTCATTAACTTGAGCTAGTCTGCCAACAGAAGAAAAAGCTAAAGAGTTTAGCCACGTTTTTGGATGAACAGAAGTTCTTCCCAAACGTGCAATATTACAAACCATATCCGAACAAACAAATTTCACATACTTGAATTTTGTTACATCCATGTTAAGTAAAGAAACATTTAATTCTGCCATTATATCCGAGTTCCTCCAGCCGACATTGACAGTAGCCGCTCTCATCCTTTTCCAAAAACATATCAAGAATCCCAAAATCAAAAGTCCAGTCTACAGCATCCTTTTCAGCAATAATATATCCTTCTTCCCGATCTAAACACCTGCAGGAGAGACTTTTGGGTCCTTGACAGTCTCCTGCTTCATCATACAAAATTAAACCAATACCAGTTAAGACTGAGTCATTAACAAAATAGATGGTGAACCTGATGACAGGCCATCCATATATTAATTGAGGAGGCCAAAAGTGCCTCAGCATGCAAACCATTAGCGTCATACATATTCAAGATAGACCTATAATAATCACGATTGCTTAGCCAGGTTAATTTGGGATTAAGGAGTTTGCTTCCAAACTTAGCCAGTTTAGTTATATTATGAGAGTAATCTTTCTTTACTCAATCAAAAACCAAAGAATCCAAAATAAGGAAATAGAAACTTAGCAGCAGTCAGGTGCTCTGCACTTCTCCAATCAATTCCTCTTGTGTTTCCTTTCAAAAAGTTCAAAATTATTTTAGAGGATGTTTGACAACTACTTAAAAAGTACAAGCTTTGTGCACGTGCATTGCACATATTCTTTACGCTGGGCTTGTTCCCGGTAAAATTTTGATAACCATGTAGTAAAATAACACACCATTAATCTCTTACGCTCGGTTTGCTTCTAAATTAGCATGAGAATCACTGATGAAATCAAAGCAACTGAATCTCATGTATTATTTTGATATAAAAATAACTTAAGAAGAAGATGCAAAATGAAAAAATTAAAAAAAAAATGTTGAAGGTATTTGAAGGCTGAATGGAGTTTAATCAGATCAAATTTCTTTCTCTTTTTTTTTATCGAACTCCCTACTTCTCTTCAATCTAATGTCCTCCATGAAGTATGTTGACCTTTTTTCCTGTAGAAGATAAAAGAAATCATATGACTTTTTTTTCATTTTCCATAAAAAAGGATTTTAATCCTTTTAGAAGATAAAAGAAATCATATCCTTTTCTCAATAAAAGAAATCATTCATTGAGATCTTCAAAATAAGACCAATCAATAATAATTTTTTTCTTAAAAAAAATTATATGTTACGAAATATGTAAATTCAAATTTGCATATATGAACTGTAATTATTGAGTTAAAATTGCAAAATTGAATTTCTTATTTCAAATTCAAAATTGTATTTACAAATTTCAACGAACACTTTTCAAGAATTTAAATTTTATCAAAATTGATTTTTGGGTTTAAAGATATAGCATTTTAAAGTTTTAAAACAAAAAATAACAAATTTTCTCTTTCCAAAAGCTGTCCACCTTTAATGTAGGGGAGAGTTAGAGGTTCCGAGTGTCATTTCAACCACAGTAGCAGGGGGAACCCCAGCCGCACCCTTGCAGTGTAGTAAGCCTGCACAGTCGCCGGTGTTGCATGAGCCCACACCGTCTTTATTGAAGGAGCAACCTTGCCTACCCCATATCCTCCCTGACCACCTGTCGGGGACATTAATTACCACTTCCTCACCAAAGTTGAGATGGAAACCACCGTTACCAAGAGACGAATGGCCTACACTACCAAGGACCCCGGGCCATATGCTCTCTCTGCAGTTGTTCACTAGTATCAGTTGAATCCCATCTGCACAATAACAAAAAAAGGGGAAAATTATTCAGTTAGTTCTTTCATTTTGTGTAGAAGTTGGAAGAGAGAGAGAGAGAGAGAGAGAGAGAGAGTAGTAGTAGTACTTGAGAAGGAGAGGGAGATGAAGAGCTGGAGCAGGAAGGAGAAGAGACATAAGGAAGTTGGAAACTTCATCTGGTTCTGGAACTTGGGAGTAGAGCAACCATGAAACGTCAACCAACTGAGTTCAAGTAAAAACAATTATTTATAAATAAAAAAAGAAAGGTAAAATTGGTAATGCATACAAGCAAAAGATGCACGTGATCAGTTTCAAAAAAAAGACTAAGACATTATTTTTTTATTAAAAGAATGACTAAACTTTCAATAAAAGAGGTTTTAGACAAAAATAAAATAGCTAGGATCAAACCATCAATATACTTCTCAAAAAGTCGATCTCTAAAAAAATGTTACTTTTCTACTTCTTAGAAGTTGCTTCTCCTCTAGTACTGTATAACAACTAATAACTCATCATTTTTTTAGACTTATAAGTCAGTAGTTTACGATACAAATTTCTCCTTATTTTTTACTTCTCAAAAATATTTTTACTTTTTTTAGAAGCAAAAGCACTTTTGCTTCTGGTTGCCAAACGCCCCCCTTAGTGTGTCCTTGGAGCACCACTTCCTGCTACCAAGACTGTTAGAAAATAAGGGGCCCTAAATACTTGTCATTTAGACCAATCTTTCTTACTTTGAGGATTTTGATAATCATCGTAGTAAATTTGTTGGAAATATTAGAACTGAAAAAAAATCCCTGTTGTTACAAATCTAAGAGGGGGATAGTCAATTGGGATTCGGATGGACTCTCATGGACTCATGAAATTAAGGGATGTGTGGTTGTGAACTTTGATGAAGCTATAGAAGTCCCCATGTTGGTAGTTGTGGACTTTGCTAAAGTTCCCATGTGGGTAATTGTGGACTTCAACATGGTGGATTTGTGAGGTGATGGACTTCATAGGGGTAGTCAATTAGGATTTGGATGGACTCTCATGGACTCATCAAATCAGGGAGTGTGTGGTTGTGGACTTTGATGAAATTCATAGAAGCCCCATGTTGGTGGTTGTGGACTTTATCAAAGTCTACAGAAGTTCCATGTTGGTAGTTGTGGACTTTGTTGAATCCCATAGAAGTCCCATGTGGGTGGTTTTGGACTTCAAATTAGGGGATTTATGAGGTGATAGACTTCCATAGACTTTTTTGAAGATTTAAGAAAAAATTTGGGTTAGCCAAGTCTAACCAATATAGGTGAGATTTGCATGGACTTTATCTCTTTTCTATCTCTCTAATATAATAAATAATAATAATAATACTTTATTAATAATTATAATTAATAATAAATAAAAATTATTTTAACTTATAATCATAATTAAATTAATAAATATTTATTTTTCTTTGCCACAAAAACCATAATAAGGTATGAACCTCAAGCAGAGAAAAAAAGAAAAGAAAAGGCAATTCTAGCATTTTGAAAATATTGTTGGGATTAGCAAAACTACTAATAATATTTTATATTAAATATTAAAATTACTAGTATTAATATAGTCATCATAATAATAAATATCAATAATTAAAAATAAAAATCAATAATTAAAAATCATATATTAAGTTATCAAGTCTACAGAAGTCTGTAGAAGTCCGTGGACTCTATCATTATAAGTCCACATAAGTCTGTAGAAGTCTGTAGACTTTACAGTACAAGTCCCTAGACTCTGTCAGTACAAGTCCGTGGACTATGTAGGACTCTGCAGAAGTCTATGGACTTTTCCAGAATCCTTCAAAGTCCATAAAATTCAAGAGTCCGTGAAAGTCCGTAGAAGTCCTAATTGACTACCCCCTCTAAGATAGGCTCGACAACATTGCTAAGATGTTATAAATTTTGGATCAAAAATTCAAAATTCTTCATATATTAACTATTTTGTTATAAATTGTACACTATTTACGTAAGTGTACAAGTGTAAATACAAGATATATGTACGAGAGAGAAGAGATAAGAGTTTTATTAACTTCTTAACTTGATCTGCTCTATACAAACAAGGGAACACTACTATATATAGGTTGGTTTGCATGGGGTAAGTGTCAAGAATATTGACACATCAAGCATACGGTGGACAACCACCATAAAGCCACATATCACCTCTTTATAACACTCCCCTTTGGATGTCCACTATTCTAAGATAATTGCTTCGTTAAAAACCTTACTGAAAATTCCAGAGGGACAAAACCTGGGCTAAGGATAAGAGTACAAAAAACTTAGAATAGTGCTGAACTCGCATAAGCTGCCTCGTTAAAAACTTTGGCAAGGAAAACTCAGATGGATAAAAACCTTGACAAAAGAAAAAGAGTACAGCGTGATAAGATCCAGTAAGACAAATGTTGGCGCTGAAATACTCCCCCTGATTGAACATTCCCTCATATCAGTCTGCTGATACATATGTCTCATGCCAATACCATAAACCAATTTTTTGAATGTCGTTATTGGCAGAGGCTTGGTGAATAGATTAGCATAATTCTCATATGATTGTATCTGTTAGATATCAATTTAATGGCTCTTCTGGAGATAGTGAGAATAAAATAGCTTCGGCGAGATGTGTTTGGTTCTATCACATTTGATATAGCCTTTTTTTGACTTATAATATGCATGCAATATTGTCTTCAAAGATAAGTGTTAGTACATCAGTGATGGAGGGTAGATCGCATGAGCTTTTGATGTGTCCAACTAGTGATCTTAATTAACCACACACATTATCTACTAGTTTTATGCAGTGCAATAATCTCCTAATGATTCGAAGAAGTGGCAGGAAGACTTTATTTGTTAGATTGCCAAGAAAATACTATATCACTACTTGTAGAAACATACCCAGATTTAGAGATAGCTTTGTGGGATCAGAGAGGTATCCAGGATCTGTGTAGCCCTTTAGTTTAAGTCATTAGATGGATTCCTGGTGTAAAACAATTCCATGTCTGTTGTTCCACAGAGATACAGAGAATTTATTTGCTAACAAAGTTACTAAGAAAGCAATGTCAGGTCTAGTGCATTATACAAGATACATCAATGCACCAATCGCACCGAGATGTGGTACTTCTAGACTAAGTAGTGCTTCATTTTTCTCCTTTGGGAGAAATAGATCTATCTCGTCATTGAGAGATCTCACAATCATAGGAGTACTAAGCGGATATGCTTTGTCCATATTAAAGCACTTCAAGACTTTTCAGTATACGTTTTTTGATGGATAAGAATTCTGCATATATTATGCTTGATCTGAAGCCCGAGGTAAAATTTTATTTTTCCGAGATCTTTCATCTCGAATTTCTTTTCAAGTATTCTGTAGCTTTCTTGAGTTCTTCAGGAGTCCCAATTAGATTGATATCATCGACATATACAATGATAATAGCAAATCGAGATTCTATTTTCTTAATGAATACGCATAGGCAAATAGGATTGTTAGCATATCCTTCAGGGACTTTCTTTGCTTCAGGCAATTTGAATGCTTCAAGGACTTTATTTGCTTCAGGCAATTTGAATCCTTTAGGGATTTTCTTTGTTTTATAATCAATTCCATGTTTTTATGAGAAACTTTGTGCTATAAGTTGTGCTTTATAGCAAACGACTTATTGTGTTATCTTGCAAATACCCATTTGTAACCTACAGGGTTTACATTTTTAGGTGTTGAAACTATAGGTCCAAATACTTCACGTTTTGCAATAGAATCTAATTCTGCTTGGATTGGTTCTTTCCATTTTGGCCAATCAATTCTATGTCGACATTCTTCTACAAAGTGTGGTTTAATACCATCATCATCCATAACAATTCCAGAAGCTACTGAGAATGAGAATATGTCACCGATAATAGTTTTATTCCGATCCCACGCCTCTTTAATGCATGCACAATATATTGAGTTTTTCTCATTTCCAGGCATTTGGTCGTCTTCAGGAAGATGCCCCTCGTTAGGGGTTTGTATTTGTTCAGGAGTTTGTATTTCTTCAGGAGATTGTTTCTCTTTCAAGAGTTTGTTTCTTTAGAGCGTATGGACCTTATAGTAGCCTCTTCTAGAGTGCTATTTTGCATAAATTTTGATTGGCATTTCCTCTTCTGGAGAACATAATATTTTTAACCGAGTGGTCGTCGACGTTTCAGGTGTGCTTTAGACGACTCATTTGCTATAATATTCATAGTTTGTCCTACATAGACAACAGTCCTGTTAGGACAATTCATCTTGCTGGGACATTTAATTCGAGCTAGAGCATTTGCAGCAAGTATATGTGATTTAGTCATTGTTACTACATCATTGAATACATCAGGTATTTTATTAGCTATCTTCTGGAGTTGAACAATCATTTGCACTTCAATTTCAGAGTGATTGGTGTGAGGAACGAAATGAAACAAAGTTAGTGCATTCCAACAAAGTTCACGCCGCACTTCAGGCGGTAGATTTCCTCCCCCTAACGACAGAAAGAATGTCTCATCAAAATGAACTTCTGGTCATTGAACTTCTGGTTCATCTAATCTTGATAAATGTATATGATCATTTTATCACATAACTACCTTCGAAATATAATCTTCTGGATTATATAGCAAGTTTGTGAATATGATCTTCTGGATCATATTACTAATTTTAGAGATATGATCTTCTAGATCATAACTAGTCAGGAGATACAATCTTCTAGTTCGTATACTCAAAGGAGATAGCATAAAGCTTTTCTAATATGTGCTTCTGACATGGGACAGTTAAGGTAATACATATAGGTATTCCATATAATTTTCATTGATTGTCTCAAGGTGGTATCCATTATAACGCATATCTTTAAAACTCAACAGATTATTACTGAATCTGGATGAATAGAATGCATCGTTAATATAGAGTTTTGCACCACCTAGTAACATGATACTGGCTTTACCGGAGTCTTCGATCAAACTGGTTGAACCAATTATAGTGGTCACAAAGGATTGTATGCGTTGTTGCACTGTCTGCTAGACATATATCCACTATCTCGAGGCTAGATTTGTTTCTGCTGGAATCCATATCCTTTTATGTTTAAATAAACTAAAACATAAGTAGAAGGTAAAAACACACACACATATATATATATATATAAAGAAAAGTATAAGTATATACAAACAAGTACAACAAAAACTTTATTTGGTGAAGACATGCCTATCACCAAATATTTGATCCAAGTCACTGCCTTCAAGATCATGAAAGGCATCAGGTAATTCCAAGAGGGTATTTGCCAATGGGTCATTGTTGTAACAAAAATTCATCTCAGCATTAGCTTCTAGCCTTCTGAGAGAGGACTGGTAAATATCTACCAGATGTCTCGTTGTACGATAGGTACGGACCAGTGCCCATGCATACTACAATGATAGCAGACTTATTCATAAGTTTTACGAGGTTTATACGGCAAACCTTTCTACTTCATTTCAGAATCGTCCCTCTTCTTGTGTTTCGATTTATTCTTATTCGTATTTTTCCACTTCTGGTGGTACAAAGCATGTCTAGAATTACTGTGACTACTCCTTTTGCCACAACAACCATGCTTACCACATCCATTTTTACGTCTAGAAGAGGACGATGCATGTGCTTCTGGCAATGATGTAAAACCTGTAGGACGAGACGTATGGTCCTCAATAACAACTCAGTATTTTGTTTCACTACGAGAAGATAAGAGATTAGTTTAAAATATCTCTTAAAACGATGCTTTCGATACTATTGCTGCAGGAGCACATTGGAGGCATGAAATGTCGTAAAAGTCTTCTCTAACATTTGCTCATCTATGATGGTCACACCACACAATTTCAGCTGTAAGTTGATTTTAAACAAAACAGAATTATATTCCGTCACAGATTTAAAATCATGTAAGCGCAGGTTTAGCCAGTTGTATTGGACATTAGGGAGTATGACCAACTGCAGGGGATCATACCTATCCTTCAGATCATTCTAAAGGATTAATTGATTTTTAACTATAAAATATTTAGATTTTAAAGTAGTACAAAAATGATGACGGAGAAAAATTAAAGCGGTTGCGCGACTCCGCGGGGTTGCGTGGATACCTTCCTTTATTGTATCTCCGAGGTATTTGGATAGGAGATGAATCTCAACATCAAGTAACCATAAGAGATAATTATCTCCAGAAATATCTTGAGCTTCAAATTCAAGCTTTGTTAGATTCGACATAATCGAAATAACAAAGACGATGATTATACCTTTTTCCATTTTATGAGGTGTCCAAGAACTTCGGGTTGATGACGAATTGTCGAGGACTCGTTCTTATTGTAATAAATTGGTAGAGATTCGTGCTCATAACGTGTTATAAATTCTACACTATTTACGTAAATGTAAAGGTGTAAATACAAGAATATATGCACGAGAGAGAAGAGAGGAAAATTTTATTAACTTCTTAACTTGATCCATTCTATACAAACAAGGGAACATTACTATACATAGGTTGGTTTGCATGGGGTAAGATACCCTATAATGACATCTATATGCTTGATGTGTCAAGAATACGGTGGACAACCACCATAAAGCCACATATCACCTCTTTATAACATGTTTCATTGAGATGTTGGTTCCTAGTACTATCATGTCGTCTTGATATATGTTTGAAATATATTATTTTATTTTAATTTATTAGTTAATACTATTAAATTTCATATTGAAAAAAATCTGAAGTATAAAGTAAATAAAAATAAAGAGAAATAACACAAGGATTTAAAGAGGTTCAGTTTGATTATCGATCTACTATCTATAGACTATATATTTATTGATTAGTTGATGAAAATTACAACTTGATAATTAAAACAAATGCAAGACTCCTATTTATAGAGTGGGGATACCTAAAAATAAGGAAACACTTTTAGCCTAAAAATTATAATACCATAAGGAAAAGGAAAATATCCTTGGTCTTAGATATGTAGAAATCTTAGATGTCGATCAACCTTGGAGATCTTAAAGATGTCACTTAGTTATCTGAGATCTTGTAGTTGGCTTGGTGTAAGTCTGTCAAAATCTATCACTATAAATCTTCAGTATTCTGCATAAATTCATATATTCTGTTAGAATCCTTCAAAGTCCGTCATCGTCAAAATTACTTTATAAAAATCTGCAAAATTCTTAATTGACTCCCCTAATAATTTCTACATTACAGGGACATTATAATATTTAACATCTTAGTGTCATCTTCAAGATTACTCTAAAAAAATCTGCAAAATTCTTAATTGACTCCCTAATACATTACAGAGATTATAATATTTAACATTTTATATGCCATCCATATAAGGGATTTCTCAAAAGAGCTGTGTTAAATTCATAAATATAAGATAATAATTATAATAAAAGTCATGAAAAGGGTGAGAAAGCAAGATGTAGGGCCCATATTTGATTGAATATCCTTGAGATTATCCTCTCGCCGACAGTGACCCTACCAAGTACCAACCACTCTCCTGTTTGTCCCACATAGACCACTACCTAGCTCATGGCTCCAATCCGTGAAAAATTAAAGGTGCAATCTTTTTTTTTTTGTTCGTAAAAGGTGCCATCTCTCATTTACTTTCTTGCAAATCCCACTCCTTTTGGAAGAAATCTCTCAGTTGATTTGAATTCATTAACTTTTGTCGTTGCAGTGGCCAGTGATGGTGTTTAGTGGTGACACGTTTACCCCCATAAATATAATTTGAATATTAGGATTAGAATTGGTCGGCACGTCGGTTTTAAATTCGATTACGAGGACCTTGTACACGTATTGCATCTATTTCTTAAGGTAGGTTGTGTTCTATATATAAGTTAGGTTTGTACCACATATGGAAGTGCGCATTAGAAGGGTATTCTATCATAATTTTACATAATTTTGTAAGGAGGGAGGTTATTGCACTCCCTCTTAGAACGCCCCCTTATAATGCCACCTTTTGTGGGGCCTATACACGATACATTTAGGGGTTGATTTTTTTCGAGGATATTCTCCTCACTATGAATTTCATCATATTCAAAAATCAGCTCGTTCTAAAACTTTTAACCCCCTTAAATTACTTCTTAAAAATTGGTAACTATTTGACCCCTCAAATAGTTACCAAATAATTACTAATTTTTAAAGGTTAATTTGAAGGAGTTAAAAGTTTTAGAACGAATTGATTTTTTAATATAATGATGATAATAAGAAGAACATCCTCTAAAAAAATTAGCCCCTGGATGCATTACATGTGGGCCCCACAGGAAGGGGCATTTTAAGGGGCGTTCTAAGAGGGGGTGCAATAACCCCCTCTTTTGTAATTTTTGAAAGGAAACCTTACTCATCTTATTACTTCATCTTTTTTATAACCACCTGCAGCCACATGAAAATGATCATACGGCTCATTTTTGTTGAGAATAGTTCTACATGAGATATGAGAGCCTAACAAACCTAATATATAATGATTCTGAGCCACTCCACTCATAGCCAATCGGTTTTGAGTTAAATGCCAACAAACTTAATATGGTATCAGAGCGCAGGTCCACATATGATAGGCCCAATGACCACACGTGTTCCACGTGACCCAAAAAGAGTTCGACGTATTAGGCTCAAAAGAACACTGTGAGAGCCTAGCAAACCCAATATGTAATGATCCTGGGTCACTCCTACTCATTGCCAATTAGTTTTGAGTTGGATGCCCATAAACTTAATAATTTTAAGGGTTAATTTAGTTTACCCCCCATAATAATTGGCCAATCGGACTTACCCCCCTCAAAGATCAGATATTGAACTTACCCCCTCAAGCTCACGGTTTCTGTGATTCTGCCGTTAGAAGGCACACGTGCATCTCGCACGCTCCATTTTTTGAGGGGGGTAAGTCCGATTAGCCAATTATTCTGGGGGGGTAAACTAAATTATCCCAAAAAAAATGGTGCATAGTAGAAATTAACCCTGAGAGAGAAACCAAAATGGAGAGATGGATGTTGGTGTTTAGGATTTTTTGATTAATCAGAATTCTTAATTACTTTTTTATCAGAATTCTTAATTACTTCTACTCCTTCACCACCACTTCATCTTCTCCATCCTCAAATTCATCATAAATTTTCAGAGAATGAGATCTACTGCTCTTCCTTCTCTGTATTGGGTTCTTTCCAATGACATCAATGAATTGATTAAATCTAGACAAAAGCTTTAAAATTTAAGAGAACTTCACTATAATTGACCACATAAAAAAGATAAAAATATTAACCAATTGTTCTAATTTACAAGGACGAACCTGAAAGACCCTCTCATCAAAGACACCAGGTGAGATTTGAAGAGAATTTGAACTATTTCCATCACTAAAAGCCCATGTTCGACAAATAATGGTGATTCCTCCCCACCATCACTGGTGATGACGAAACGAGTAGAATTTGTACTGATGAAGTTCATCTTAGCCAGCCATACGATCGAAAATCTGAACTTGTCACCGAAGTTTAGGTAAAGAAGAGCAGCTAATGTCAAAAAACTAAAAAGGGGATAAACCTTTTTCTTCCACAATAGTTCTAAAACACCATCTCTCCATTTTGGTTTCTCTCTCAGGGTTAATTTCTACTCTGCACCTTTTTTTAGGATAATTTAGTTTATCCCCCCAGAATAATTGGCTAATCGGACTTACCCCCTACAAAAATGGAGCGTGCGAGACGCACGTGTGCCTTCTAACGGCAGAATCACAGAAACCGTGAGTTTGAGGGGGTAAGTTCAATATCTGATCTTTGAGGGGGGTAAGTCTGATTGGCCAATTATTCTGGGGGAGTAAAGTAAATTAACCCTAATTTTAATCCACGAGATCAATCATCCTCACAAAAATCAACTATTAAATCATCTTTACGACCCGTAAGAATAAAATGGGTGGTATATAAATTTTGGTGGTAGAGATTTTTGTTAGATGAATGTGGCCCACCTCATTTGTTAGACCAAACTAATTATGTAATTGTGGCACTGCTATCTTCCAAGTTGAGCTTTTAGAGTAAGTGGTTGTTAATATGGTATTACAGTGGGGGCTATTTATAGAGGTCACTTTCTCGGTGCATAATATTAAGAGGTAGTATTAAGGGAATATTGTGGTCCATTCTACAAGTTAAGACCTGCATAATAATGTGATATAAATTATGATACTTCTTTTTATATGGTTCTAGCTTTATATGTTTTCACAACCATGCATACCTCTCTTTGTACGGTTCTAAGATCACTCACATATCTATACTAGCTTCTAATGGGCTGGCCAAGGAGCACCAGCCACCTAATAATCTAGATGAGAGAGAAAGAGAGTGAAGGGAGGAAAGAGAGAGAGAGAGAGAGGCTGTGCGGTGGCGGCGGCGTGAGCTGTCACATCGTCTGTCCTTATATTATTATTTTTATTTTTATTTTTTAACTTTTCTAAAATACCAGTTATATCCTTTAACGCCCTAACCCAATTTATTAATTTACACTGTCAAAAGAATCGCATTAAATTGATCCAAGGGATGATTTTTTGTAACGATGATATATTTATCATCTAGATCAACATCAGTGCATGTATCGTCCCAGTGGGTCCACATAATATCCATTTTATTCTTACATTTGACTTATACGTGTTTGTGTGCCCATGTGAAGTAAATCTAAGGGTTGATTTTACCGAGCCTATAATGTGTTTATTCTTTTTAACGTTAGATGATATATCATATAACGCGCCACATAATTTGGCAACTCACATGTGAGGGGACAAAATGAGTATGAGTTTGTCACGCCCGCGAAGCGCTTGTGTGGAGAAACGCGCGTAGCGCGTTTGGATATCAAACCTGAAGCTCGTGTGAGGAGAATGGATAACAAACTCACACGCACGAAAAGCATATGGGGAGGCTCGTATATATAACTAATCTTCTGAGTTGTGGTCGATAGTGTATATTTCTGATGTACCCTTTTCTGATCAATCAATAATATTTTTACCGATAAAAAAAACATAATTTTGCTCAAAAACTCCATTTTTGACCGCCAAATACCAAAAAACCCACAAACATTTCATAATAGCCAAAATTCCCTTATTTTTTTTTAATTTTATCATTTTATACTTTTTAAGGGATAAAATTTATGTTTACCCCACTAGTCCATAATTCTTTTTTTTAATTCCTTGTTTACCCTTTTTTAATTAGGGAATAATATCTTAATAAGATTATATTCCTTAATTGATGCTTAATTGAAAATTTTGAATTAATTAGTTTCCTATTTTATTTAAAATTATTTTTATCTCCTTAATATTTTAAAGATTTTTTCTTCTATAAACTACTATATTTATTGTTATTTTCTAACCTAAAAGACAAAAGAGAAAAATATTTTGATTTCACTTTTTTTTGTTAATAAAACAATGGTTCCACTAGTGCATTATGAATAAAAAAGACCATTCTCTCTTTTTTTTTTGTTACGAATCATATTTGTGTTTGAGCTTTTTTTTCTCCTGCAAAATATATTTTTTCTAGATCAAATTAATTTTTTTATGCATTACAATTTTTGCAATTTGTATCGATTGACTTAAAAATTCGTTGTTTGATTTTTTTTGTTGTGCAAAAATAATTTTTGCCCATTTGAACATGAAATAATGAGGACTTTTAAAGGTAGATACGCTTTAGCCACTTTCATCTTTAAATCGAAGCTTTATTATTTACACTTCATTTGAACATTGCAAAATTTTTGCACGTGTTAATCGTTTTGCATTGACTCTATGTTTCTTTAATTTTTAAAAATTTTCATTGACAAATTAATTTTTGCTTATGCATTATAATTTTTGCATTTTATATTACGGGAATAAAAATTCCGTTGTTTGGTTTTTGGTCGTGCAAAAATTGTTTAGACTCGTTTGTTTCATTTTTGTGCATATGCTAAAAATATTTTGCACGTTTAAGTCATTTTGTACTAACTATATTTTTTGTTAATTAATTCTAGAATTTTGTATTGGCAAAAAATGAGCCATAAAATTAAGCAAATGACTTCATAAAAGTGTTGTAAATAAAAGTTATGACTATAATAGGCAGAATTTGAAAATCTTAATTAGGGAGAAAATTTAAGTTAATTTAAGTATGATCTAATTGAAAGAATATTTTTGGGAAAGATTTAATATCTTATCTAAATTAAATTCTTCAATATATCCTATTACCAAATTTAGGAGTTGGTCAAAAATAGTTTCTTCCTTATTTAATAAGGGCAACTACGTCTATACATCTAATTTTGAGAATTTTGGGAGTTTTATTTAATTTTAAAAAGTTTATGGAGTTTTTGGACAGGTATTTCTAAATTTTTGGTGTTTTAGTCGTTTTCCGTAAAAAAAAATCTAACTAAGCAATTATGGAAGCGAGTAGGATGCAATAAAAAATGTCTTTTTTGTTGAGCAAAAGATAATAATATTAACGAAGAAAATAATGTACAAAAAGGAAAGCAACAATCTGACAAAGAAAAAGGCAAACGAGGTTACATCACAAAGACACTAACCATCCCAACCTTTGTTGGTCGGTACTAACCATCCTAGAGTTATGGGCAATACAGAGTCGATCTAAAGTCGGTCTAAAATCGAATTTTATAATCTAAAGTATTATTTTGGGTGCAAATTTAGGATTCTTTTAGTATTTCCAAACTCTAAAAAGGGGATGGAGAGAATGTCATATGTACATGCTAAGACTCATACATCTTTTTTTTTTACCAGGGACTAATGCCTAAGTTACAATAAGGCTTAGATACATCATAAAAAGTGTGTGAGAAGCACATAACTACCTTTAACATCATCTCTAATAGAGGTCGCCATCAACAGACAGATACAGCAGAGGGCACGAACAATATGTGCAAGAAATGGCACCCACCAACGGATATAGGAAAGGGCACCAACAGGTGCAGGAAAAGGCACCACCAACGGATGTAGGAAAGGGCACCACTAGCGGCCGCATCAGCTTTATTTATAAATTAGAAGTACCTACATATATATATATATATATATATATATATATATGTCAATAGTAATACCACAGCCAAAGAGTTTCGAACCCAAAGCCTCCAAATTATGAGGGATGCCAACCACCTAAGTAAATAGTTGTTGGCCTCGTATATTTTTACTATTACAATAACATTTTATGTACATTGGCTAAAATCAAATTTTTTTAGTCCAACAATCACACATGGTCCAAACATGTGCGTCACTTAATGATTAAATTACAAAATTGACTAAAATCAAATTTTTTTTTTTTCAAAAAATAGATTAACCCCTAATTGAATTATGTATAAGGGACCAAAGTCAAAAATTCCCTTTTACAATAGAATCAACTAAACAATGATTCTGATTTCTGTGGCATGTTAACGACATCTGGAATCATCTATAAGCTTCACATTCGAGACCCTATTTTCGAAATCGGTTTTTGGGACATCAACAACCGTTGCGGAAGACTTATAAATAACGATTTAAAACTGTTATTAAAGTTCATATTCGTTTTACTGTGACCAAATAGCTAAAAAAAATTAAAAATGACGATTTTGTCTTTGTAGGTCATTGATCGAGATCGGTTAGTGTCAATTAAACCTATTAAATTTTCTAGAATTAAATGTGATCTAGTCATTGCATGTGAATCATTGATCAATATTTGGTTAGTGTCAATTCTTTTTTGATAGTTTTAAACATTACACGAGGGGAGCCTCCGGCTCGAACTCAAGACCTCCCCATAAGCGAAGGGATGCCAAACCATCCGGGCAACTCCGGATTGGCTTGGTAAGTGTCAATTCAATATATATATAGAGTGAGGTTATATAGCCCCCCTTATATAGCCCCTCTTATATAACCCCCGCATGTGGGGTCCACATACAATACATTCAGAGACTGATTTTTGGAGCGCATGTTCTCCTCACTATTTATATCATCATATTAAAAAAATCAACTCGTTCTAAAATTTTGAACCTCCTCAAATTAGCTCTTAAAAATTTGGTACGTTTTAAACTTTTATTTTAACCGTTGAATTACAAGGGCAGATTTATGAGGTTAGAAGTTTTAGAACAGGCTGATTTTAGGTGAGTATATTCTCATCACCATGTAGATCATCCTCTCTAAAATTAACCTCTTGATACATTTCATGTGGGCCCTACAAGGTGGAGAAGTTATTATTAGGCTATTTAAGGGGGCTATATAACCTCACTCATATATATATATATATATATATTATTTTTAATTGAATTCAATACATTTTAAAAAGCATACTAAAATTCTAATGTGACATAACCTAACAAACTCAGATCAAATCAGTTTCAGAATTCAAATTACTAAGAACCCTTAATACATTATCTACCAGTTAGAGTTTGTTAAGAGTTTATGTTTATATTTTGAAAATACGATTGCTAGCTAGGGTTCCACTAAAAGAAGAACTAGTCTTGTCTAGCTTTTCATGACATAATTAACATACTATATTGTGAAGTGAAGCTACCTTAGTGAATTAATTTTTTATCTTTAGAATATTAAATAACATACGCCTAAATAAATGTCATTTGATCTCTTCATTTAAAATATTTTACTAAATCGCCCAACTAAATGGTATATATATATATGTCATTTATATAAAGCTGACAAATCACTTTTTAATTGTGCTATGAGTTCTATTTACACGAAAACCTATTTTGCATTATGGATTTTATGAAATTAATTGTCAATTATTAGGGTGAACCCGGATGAAATATTAATTCCCAAGTTATGACATTTTTTAATTTAAAATAAATTTAATTGAAGGATATTTTTGACCAACTAATTTATTTTAAACTAAACACGTATTTAGCATCTTTAATGGACTAAAAGCATATTT